>CM038345.1:7004434-7520032 GCA_021464625.1 Proterorhinus semilunaris
CCGGTGTCTTATTGTGGTCCTTGAAGAAGTAATCATGTGTTTTAATTAGATGAGGTTGCTTTGAACCGTGTCTAGTCGCTGTAGAGTTTAAACTGACTTTGCAGCAAACTTTCAGGAATGACAAGGCGCGCAAAAGTCAAGAGCCGGAAAGTTGGTTCACAAGAGTAAAAAATAATGGTAGGAGCCATTTAAGAAGTTCAATAAGTCAGACACCACTTGTCAGACTAAAGAGAAGCATGTAACCACATATCAGCAAATTCCCACAGAACAAGCATTACAAACTCTTATTCCCAGAGCCTCAGACCTACAACAAGGCAAAAGTTTAATCTGTAGACGGCTGTCAAACCGCTCCAAAACATAATTTAAACAGCAGACTGCTGAACAGCAGAATACCTAACAGTGCATTTACCCTCAGCACAATGATACAAAAGCATAAAGGAGTGGTTTATGTGTGGGCCCAAGGCCATTATTATTGTTGTTTTGAATCTTTATGTACATGTTTGATATTATTTGGTAATTTTCAGTTTTGTGCATGTTTTATAAATATTTTGAGTTGATTGGTGCGGGCCTGCCCACACCACCGCCATTGGCTAGTCCCACCTGGGGACAATCAGCGCAGCAGCAGAAGTGGATCAGGAGCCGGTGGATAAACGGGGAGTGCGTTGCAGACAACAGGTTGTCAAGTGTGTCGAGGGGTGTCAAGTGGAACAAGGCAGGAGCGGCCAAAGAGTGACTGGGCGACCGGGGGCCGCGGCGGTACGGGAGCCGTGGGCGGCATGTGACGGGATGTCGAGACCGGAGTGTGGACGGATCTGAACGAGAGGACCCAGAGCTCGCAGGGTCGCCAGCCGCAGCGGACAGCGCACGGAAGACGGGACCGGCACGATCTGGCGGGTAGGCCTATGGCTCCGGGGTCGTGGGACCGGGATCCTGGAGCGTGTGCGGCGGCATGGGACCTAGTGCATCACTAGGCAGCACCTGGAGGGAAGAGCCGTGGGGCGGAGCGCGCATGGAGTAGAGCGCACGTAGAGCCGGAAAGGACAGAGAACCACCCCGCAGGTGCCCCGTTGGCGTCCCCGGTCGCCCCGGACGGACAGGAGTAACCGGGCAGGATGGCACGGGTTGCTTAAGCAGAAGGAGGCAGACAGGCGGTAGAGGCGCCATAGGAGGAACCGACCGGCTGAAGGAAACAGACGGGTCCAAGGACAAAACACTGCGTGCCGAAAAACACGCAGCGGGAGGGGAAACCCTGCCCTCGTTGTGAGTACCTAACATTGGTGCGGTGTTGTATATTGTGACGTGGATAGCCTTGGGCCTAAGTGGTGCTCAGTGTGTGGAACTGTTTCCTGGTCTGCATGCCCTAGGGGAGAAGACGGCGGGAGCAAGCCAAGGAGACACTTGGATCTACGACCCAACCCTCGTGGCATGGCCGGTTCTGGACCCCTGTCGTTTCGCCTTTTGCACTGCAATTCCTTTTTAATTGACTTTTATTATTCCCATTTTTAATAATAATTAGGCCTAGCTTTTAGCTATTTTGAGTGTCATTGTTTTCATAATTGTCGTAATAAATTCGAGTAACTTTTATTATTCTCTTGGTCCCACTGCTCACCCCTGTGATTTCGAACCTTTTAGCCTTGTATTCGGGTCCTAGTCCCTTAACTAGGTGGCGTTGTCGGCTCCCAAAACATTCAGTAATACGACCACCGGCTACATATGTCCTGCTAAAGTGAACTGTGCTGTAAACATAGACTCACCCATAGCATTGAGGCACATCGCGTCCTTACGTGTGTTTTGAAACATCATTAACACACGGCAGTTTCCCCATTACATGTGTCGCCAGTGAAAAGTCCCGTTTCAAAGAGTCGTCCAAAAAGCGAAAAATATCTGTATAATCCACCGGTATAATTGATTAGCTAGTGTCCCCATAGTGTTTGCAGAGAGCACGTGCAACTTAAGTGACAGTAGCCAATGAGGAGTCTTCAGCGTGGTGTGCTGCTCTGTCATAGAGTCCGGGGTTCAGTCCCAGAGCCAAGTGTATGTGTGTGTATGTGCTGGAGGCGGGACCTGTGGCACTGCCATCTTTCGATCACTGTCGTATTCATGCGCGTTCTTGGGACTAATCAGAACTACTTTTTGTTGTATAAAACTACAATAATTATACACAGTGATTACATTAGGCAATTAGTTAGGATACAAAATTAACTATAATAAATGAAAAATACAACTTATTCATCTTTCTCCTGTCAAAAAATGACCGGGGGGGCTTAGTCCACCTAGCCCATTGATACCAGTCGTCCCTGAGCACGATGTATTAGACTTTACATACATCGTATGTAAAGTCTATGTATGTACATACACGGAAACCTGGCTGCCTTCAGATTCTCTGAAACAGTGCACCGCCTCCTGGGTTTGTCCCTGTTTCAGAGCGTGGTGTCCTGCACTGGTCAGCTCCTCCACCTCCTCCTTCCTCTTCCTTCTGCGCAGCTCCCTCCGCCCCACAACAGTCTTTTCACCATCTTCTGGGAAGAGCTTAGCAGATAATCTGTTTAGTCTCCAGTGAACGTCCATTAGCCAGAACAATAGAAGGCATATGTGGCTTCGCTGGGAGTCTTGCCTGGATACCTCCTCATTTGTCCCTTCCTTGTTTCCTGTGGCTCCTCTTGTGACAGCTCCACTGTGCTGCAGGTGTGGGGGGCTCTTGGTGCCTCTTCAGAGTCTTAGAAGAAATGTGTAGGTCTCAAAAAAAAAAATAAAAAAAAAAAAGTGCAAGTGTCTGATACAGACGTCACTGTTCAAGAACTGTCTGAGGTGGCAGTGACAACATCTCCAAAGCTAACTTTGTGTACGAGAGGCAGGTTGGATGCTAAAAATGACCGGACAATTCCTCTGAAAGTGTCCGTGCTTTCAAACCATGAAAAAGTAAGAAAAAGAAAAGCTGCCGCATAATGTGGAACTCAAACATGCATGAATAAAACAGAGGAAAGATATGTTTTTCATGAAAGAACAACATTAACATCAGCCATTAAAAGCTTTTCCCTCTTAAAAGATCTACTGGGCATTATTGTGAGGACATTTTGCTCTCATTCAAATGTGGATGAATGCGAGCCGAGGTTGTTGCGAACTTGATCGCTCTAAAATATTCAGTGTAGTGGTCTGCAGCACTGCAGAGGACACACCACAATGCTCTCTTTTACTCGCCGTACTTTGGCAAGACTAGAATTTGGTCCATGAGTCTGTGAATGTTTTCTAAAGACTTCCGAATTGGCCATTAAAGAAGGTCGATGCTCCTGGGGTGTTTGTTATTTGTAATTGTAATTTTGAAAGGGTTCTTCATCATCTGATAGTGATACTTGCATGGCTCAGTGGTTGAGCATTTCCTGACAAATCTGAAGTTCGGCGGCACTCTTGGGTCAAAAGCGTAGTGTTGTTTGGGTGCAGTGGTCTTTGTTGGACTTACAGCTGTGTTAGTCCCCACTTAGACCTTCTCTCTCTAGTAAATGTGCTGTAGTGACAGGCCGCCTCCTTCAAACGCCCTTCATGTCTGTGGCGGTTAGATCAGCCATGGGAAAGGGTTTGGTCGACCGCGTCATTCCCCCTTCGCATATTGGTATCTCAGTCCAGCGCAGGGCTATTTTTATACTCATTAAATTCCGAATCTCTCCTGCCTTCCGAGACACACATTTGATCAACCCTGGTATGGAGTGACCGGAGTGAAGAGGACACACCGGTGGTCCCTGTGCAAGTACGAGTTGGTGGCTAAAGTTGGGCTCTTGGTCGTTCGGAGAATGTATTGAAAGATGTCAGTCGTGGGGCGGCGCTGGAAAAGAGCATTGGGCACTCACTTATAAATGAAAAGCTCCCAGGGTTATTTTCTGGCCTGTTTTGGTAAAGTTGATATGTTCCCTATGTGTTCTGGTTTCTCATCAGCTGTAAACATATACAACAGGCTAATACCCAAACTTTCTGCTCCTGACATTAAAATCCACTCCATATCTGACAATGTATTCAGGCATTCAGTATTTTTTGTAATACGACTGGAACGCGAAAGGCCAACAGAGGGCACACACCTAGCAGTGGAAAACGCTCATTCAAAATGAAAGCCAAAAAGATGATGCTTAAAATGTCCAGAGAAGACGGTTAAATGAAATACTGTATGACCATGATCAAGGTGTACTTTGATCTGTACGTAGACTCAAATTATGCTCGTCAAGGTTGATTTGTTTGCATGCCAGTTTCTTGCTTTAATTATCAATGCTGAGGTGCCCAAAAGCAGGTTATTAAGCCACATTTATGCACGATATGTCCCTTTCAGCCTAACTGTAGAGGCCAAACCACTGGGAGGTTGATAACGCTCGCTCCATCAGAGTGCTGGTGCAAAACTCAGTGAAGGTCTTTACATCACTTTGTGCAGAGATTGCATTGATCCTGACTGAGCGCTGACATCAGCACCGCAAGTTTCCCCCGTCACCAAAACCTGGGTTTTAAAAGCTCCAATCAACGCCTCGGGTCCGCTCCTCATCCGCGTAAAAAACTGGAAATGACGGTGTAACTTTGAAGATGAAGTGGCTGGCAGGAGGATTGTGGATTTCAAACAAAGTCAAGTGCTGAGTGGATTTTGTAGAACGGGCGACGGTGTGTGTCTACAAATGGTTGGATTTTTAGTTAAACACGGTGGGGAGTTTTCTGTCCATTGTCCTGTTGGAGTTAATATACAGTTACTGAGATTCACTTCAACTTGTACTTTGTCTTAAAATTTCAATCTTCATGAGGGCTGTACATCACCACTGAGTATAGGTAGTGAATGACTAAAGGCACATACTTGGCAAGCAACTTGGAACGCTTAGAAACACTCTATATCATTATAAAACTAACATTGTGTGCCTCTGCTAATGACTCCTCTTGCTCTTCATAATCCTGTTAAATGACAGTATCCAGACATAAGTACCCACTGGACGCCATAAGCCAAAAGGCAAATGCACAGAGTGATGTGTAAATGAATGCAATGTAATCTTTTATCTCATCTCACAAACACCAGGGAGGATTAAAGAAAGTGCAGAGAGAATGAGTCTAATTACTCCAGACTGTTACTGCAGAACGCCATTTTAGCACGTTTTTTTCTTCTTCAAATAACTGTCAAAGCAATCTTTCGGTAATTCTGTTAAACCCAAACAAGTGCATTTAAGGATGGGGTCAATCGCATGCGGGAGAACGAAGCGGTGTAAACATCTGCTGCTATTAACAGGCCAAACAGGGATAATTCTATCAGTCAATCAAGTGGCCATGCTAACCTGCATTTAGCCAGCTGGACTGAAAGCTCTGTAATTAACCCTTCACGCGGACAGCCAGTAATATAGTCTGTCTGTCACTCCATCACAACTGATATAAGCACATGGAAGCCAGCAGTGCGCCATATTCCCAATACAGATGCTTTGGAATAGGTTATTTCATAATGGTATTCTGCATGTTGTCTGATATTAGTCTGATAATTCTATGTACCTCTTTGGTTTCATTCTTGGACCGTGTGAGGGGTTCCTGTGTGCAGCTTACATGTCACGGTTCTGGGTTACGGTTCTACTTGGTGCTCATTTTCCCAAATCAACATAAAAACATTTAGATATTTCAGATATTTCAGATAGATTTTTCAGCTAAAGATACTCCTAACCTAACCAAGTCTTCAATGTCCATTTAATAAAGGACTTTTACTAGGGATCGGAGTGCTTCGGATTTCTTTCTCTTTTTGCCTATACTACAAGATATAGTTGGAAGTCTTTTGTCAAATTCCTTTTATAAGATAACAAAACTACAAAAAAAATTATGCACATTCAAACAATACTCGCGTAACTTCTAGGTTTTTTATTTGCGTGGAAAAGCTAAAGCGGAGAAACACCACTGCAGGACACAGCGGTAACAATGAGCGCGCTGTACCGGGGGGCACACGACGGGGAGCCTTTGAAGCCCCGCATCCACCAGAGCTATGACTTTCCTCAAATCTGTGCGCACGTAGGCGCACGCAGTCCCTCAGCCCCTACCTTTGACAGTAGCTGAGCACTGGAGCCATGGGGAACTTTGAGGTCTGCATTGAAGAGCAGTCCTTTTATACTACAGGCTTATGTGCAGGAATGTGATAAAAGTACCTTTCAGAATCGGAGACGCTGCTCAAGATCAAGTCTATTCGTCATTCCAATTATATCGGTGGCAATGTCTACTGCCTACTCAAGGGTGCTCCTCCTTGCATGTTCTCTCCACAAGTTTGTGTTAGGAATATTGAGAAATTGGTGTAGACCATCTCTTTGTTCCCCAGTGCCTCAGTTTCCAGCCTTGGACTTCTTTTAAGATCAATTAAATATGCCTTGTCTTGGTTGCAAAACCAGTCCCTTCCAACTATATCAGGGGTGTCGAACTCGTTTGGGTTGTGGGCCGAAATTCAGCCCGTGCGGGTTCGCATATACTGTAAAGGATAAATAACAACGGTTTACACTTATTGTGCTTTATCAGCCTGTGTCACACGTTTATCAAAGTGCTACATATAGTCATTATTCATTCACTCCACACTCAATGGCAGTAAGTTATTATTGTAGCCACAGCCGCCCTGGGGCAGACTGACCATTTTTAATTTAAGATGCCCCTTAGTGGCTGGAGTGAGCATTCTGGTTATTTATTTAAAAATCCATAACTCTGCAGGAATGGGCCCTGTGTTTGACACATGTGATCCCATTTCATTCATTCTCAAATCGTAACAGAGCCAGGAAGATTAATTTAAACTGTTAGCCCAGTCTCCAACTCGTTTCTAGTGCTCACCAACCCTTTGACAGATCTCGATTCAAATTCACACGGAGAAATGTATACACCCAATTAGTTTTAAATCAAATGTTGTATTGCAATTTACTGTTATTGTCACACAAACAGCTTCCAGTCTGATGAAAAGCCCCGTCTTCTCCCGGATTGATGAGAAGGGTTAACCACACACAAATCTATTGGCCAGACATTGTTCTGGATCTCGAATAATTGAGTGCACAACCCTATGTGCACAAGAAGGCGATCATCTGACTACGTGAACATCCTGAATGACCAGTTTATTCCATCAGTGGATTTCTTCTTCTCTGATGGCACGGGCAAATTCCAAGATGACAATGCCAGGATTCATCGGGCTCACATTATGAAGAATGGTTCAGGGAGACATCATTTTCACGCATTGGCCCACACTGTGTTCAGATCTTAACCCACGTGCCCAGTGCTCAGGCAAAGAGCCATGGGCAGAGAGTAAGGTTGTATACAAGGCATGGATTGAATGAATTAGGTAGAGCCTTCCTCTGCCGTTTTTATGATATAAATCTCACATTTCCACTGCAGAATGATATAGCTGAATCTCGGGCAGGAGCAGTTTGATGAATCTTCGTGCTCGTAGCTGGGTGCGAGGAGAAGTTTTACAGTGGCGCACAAAAAAAAAACAAAAAAAAAAAAAACATCTGATGGCACACTGCAGACTGGAGCGCGCTCGGAGCAGTGATGTGTGTCTGCCGGTGTGGGCGGCCATATTTCTACTGCCGAAGAGAAAATACTCAACTATGAAGTATGAGAACATCCTTCATTTGTGCGGAATAACTGCACTTCCAGAAATGCGGGTCGGGCTGTGTTTCATTTCAGGCAGATGGTGATGTGAACAAAGGTGTATTTATTTGAACTAAGGGGCAAGTGTCGAAAAAAATGGTGGCAATTTATTTCAATTTGATGAAGCTCTGTGGTGGCCGAAGTCAAGTTTTCACCATTTTCCACTTTTAATATCAAAATGTGCAGGAAGTCACGCTGGGACTGGACGGTAACAGCACTGTTGCTGCTGGTGTAGAGTGACCAGACTCTCCAAATTAACAGCGTGATGATGTCCCTGACTGGATGTGTGTGTGAAAACCATCCACACTGTGTCTTAGACGCCAGAGGTAATAATAATAATGCATTTTATTTCTTAGGCGCCTTTCAAGACACTCAAGGTCGCCTCACATCCACAAGTAAATTAACATCAACAGTTAAAAACAGTTAAAATACAAAGTTAGGTGCTCAAAGTACTTCATTATTTAAAAGTATAGCTACTACTGTCCAAACATTACTCTAATAAAAGTAAGACGTTCAGTCAAATACTCGCTTAATTGTGCTGATTTGTTGATTATACGTTAGAGTTTTGTGCGTGAATGACAGTCCAAGTTTCCTATTATTGGTGACAGAATTGCCTTGAGTTGCCGGATTTTATATTTGCCAATATCAACAAACCGTTTTATTCATACTTAAACATAAATAAAATGTTTTAGCCAAGCAGCAGCAAATGCTCTGTTAAAGGTCTGATCTATTCACTAACTGTTTCAACAATAGCCATCCAGGTATTGATAGAATAGCGCTGATGGTATTTGCAATGTAATATCCTTCTGGTGTTTATCAGGTTCATATTTTTCACCACTTGGGTTGTATGACTGTAGGAATTCTCTCTTTTCCAATTGAAATTAAGTCCAGAAAGTATTTGTCGTCCCTCTACCTCATTGTACCATTGTGAGGTAACAAAGAGTGCACCGTCACAACTCGGCCGCCGCTGAGAACTGTTCTCCGGGTCACAATTGAGCCCATGTTAAAAATCCATTTCTGACTGGACTGGGTTTAATTCTTAGTAGGGCCGGAAACCACCATGGAAATTGTTCTGAGACCTGACAATGGATCTGACTGTGAAGCTAATCGGATTCGGCCCCTCATGGGAGTATCCAGTATGGACGCTCCTATTCTCAAATACCTTCTGCTTCGTAAAGGTCATGTTTCACAAGCCATTGAACTTGAATGTGCCCCGCGATGGTTTGGCGGGCATGCAAACGTTCTGGCAGCACACACCGAAGAATTGCCTGTGCGGCTGATGGCTGCATTAAACAGTGGATCCAATTCACTTCATAGTTTGAATGGCACTTTTAAAGCTATTTTTGTTACATTTATGGATTTCAGATGACCTTGGAACAATTTTCTTTTTTTTTTGATTGATCACAATTTTTACTCTTTTGCTTATATATTATAAAGTAATGTATTTACTTTGGAAGAAATCTTTGTCACACAACTTTTCAAAATCAGAACTGAGTATAACAGGTTTTTCGAGTAATTACTACACGATTGAAAATTCTCAAGTATAGAGAGCAACTCTTTTGACAAAAGCGAACATTTTTTTTAATGTTTTTTTCTGGTGTACACAATTAAAAAGAAAATACTGCATGGGATAAAAGGTGTACTTTATAATGCCTTCTGGATTTCTTGGAAGAGACTGGCTTAGATATAGGGTGAACTATTTTATAACCGTAAAATTTAACAAATCCTTGCTCCCTTTGGGCAAGACACTTCAACCTCCTTGCCTGTGAAAATGCTGTGTGTGAGTGAATGGTGATTGGGGGTCGGAGACAGAGGTTGGGTGGGTGAGCAGTTTATTGGGAGATCGTGTAGAATCAGCAAGTGAAACGGCTGGATATTTCTTTTCAGCTATTTTAGATCAAAATTGCATTTCCTATTTGTCAAGGTCCAGACGCGCTGGGGAACTGGGACGCCTCGGCCAAAGCCACACCAGTATCAGCCCAGAGAATCTAACGCACAAGACCTGACCGTGCGGGGTCAAGGCTAGAGGTTAGATTTTAGGCTCAAAACCGATTGATATCGCCCGTATCGCGACGCTCGATTGACGCGACGATTTCCGGAGGCTTCTTTCCGGTCGCTAGGCAGCATAGAGAATGAATGGAAGCTCGCCGCTCTCTTCTCTCATCATTATTCACTCTATCTCTCAGGACAGCGTTTCATTTACAGTGGATAAATAAGCAGTTTGGTTCCTGTTATTGCGTAAAAAGTAGCTTTTGTAAATGCAGTGCGTTGTTTATGAACAACGAGGTGGAGGAGGAGGAGAGAGACTTTAACTCAAAACAGCCTCATGTAAATTCACCAAAATGTTTGCAATGGGATGTCAACACGTTCACCGGGCATTCGAGCGTCTCCCAGAGAGTACAGAGGACACGCTGAAGGTTTACAATAAACATCACCATTTGTATGACAGAACCACTCACTGCATGAAGACAGAGACATGTCAAATTTGGGGAAGCAGCAAAAAGTTAACTTTATTAAAAAGCTTCAAAATCATTACAGAAAAAAGAGCTAAATCTAGCAAAAATAGAAACTCTCCTTGAGTCTACATCTTGAACTGACTCGGAATCATGGATCCCATGGATTCTGCCCCAAAACTCTAAAATTCCACAAAGATCTGCGTGTAAAATCTCTCCATTTTTAGCATGACATGACTTTTTCTACTACTCCAAGCAGACACGGTATCGTTACATTCAGGGGTGCCGCCAGAAATTCTGGGCCCTATGGAAACAAACATTTCTGGGCCCCCTACATTTTTTACAGATAAAATGTAACCCAATAAACATGCCCTGTATACTTTTAAAAAGATACTTAGCACATTGCATAGTTAAAATGTCTGATGAGTAAAAGCCTACAAAAACAAGAAAAAGCTATGGAAATATGTACTTGTTTACATAAAAGGAGAATATTTATTATCTCAATTGCAATTGCAAACACAACAGAACATAATGTACACATATTGACATATCATTTACGTGAACAAGCTTTAACTGGGTCCAACTGCTCAATCAGGAACTGAACCAGACATAAACTGTTTGTTATCCAGGTATAACAAAGTTATGTTCAACATCACTTTATAATGGCCCAGCGGCGTGCCTTTCTGCTGGCAAAATCATGTATCAAATCATCAAAGTTCAGCTTTCTTGCCAGTTTGCTTTCAATAGATAGTATGGCAAGGTGACAAAGTCTGTCCTGCAACATAGCAGACCTAAGATAATTTTTAATCAGTTTCAGCTTACTGAATGCTCTCTCGCCACCAGCAACGGTCACAGGCAATGTGCAAAATATTCGCAAAACTATGCAGACCTGCCCAAAAATACTCTGCAGCTGCATCTTGTAAATGCTGTTGAGCAGATCAATTGGTGACAGACACCCTGGGAAAGTGGCCCTATATACAGAGTTGAGGTGTCTGACTTCATCTTCAAATTCACAAGTCAGATCAGTGTTGTATTTTGAAATCAATGGCTGGCATACAGAATGGATTTGATCATCACGTAACTGGCCCATTTTTACAACTACAGAAAACTGATCCAAGATCTCAGCTGTTGAGGCAAATCTGGTACTTAAGTCACTGATTATGTGGTCCATCATGGGAAGAAACACTGTGTTTCTGAATATGGTGTCTGCACTGTGTTCCCTTGCTCCCTCTACCTCTGTCTCATCGTGAAACCGTTTTCTTTTCCTCTGGCGGCTGAATCCTGACCTGAACAGAGGGTTAATGTTCATCTGTTGTGCAACAAGTGATGCTTCAGAAAAGAAACTCTCCCATTCATCCCTCAGATGTTGCATCTCCTCCTGCAAAGCTCTGATATTTTCTGCCTCTGTCTCAAGAGTTAATTTCCCTGACTGGAGAATAATATTCCTTATGTCAATGGCTTGCAGAACTTTGACCCAAACAGTCAACAGAAAAACAGTATCAAAAGTTTCAAAATACTTTTTTAGGCCGCTGGCTTCAGACCGAGCCTCTGGTGTCAGACTGCAGGTTGAGAGGATGGCATCAAGAGCTTCTAGGACACTGGGCAGGTGCTTGGCTATAGGTTGAACAGCCTTAACCCTTGCACTCCACCGAGTGTCTGACAGACGATGTAAAGTGCAACCCGTTTTTGCCTTAAAGATGGCCCATCGCTCTGGGCTGGCACTAACAAGGGCATAAAGGCGATTGACAAAGCCAAAAAAGTTAGTAACCTCTGGACTTGATTGAGCTGCATGCACACCAACAAGGTTCAGAGTATGAGACGCACAAGGGGAAAAAGTCGCCAGCTTATTCTTTTTTAATAATTGGGCTTGAACCCCCTTGATTTTTCCAGACATGTTTGCCCCATTATCATAGCCTTGGCCCCTGCAGTCATTCAGATCTATGCCGTGACTATTAAGCACATTTACAACCATGTCTGCTATCTCACTTCCTGTTTTTTTGTGAAAATCTTTAAACTCCAAAAACCTTTCAACAACCTCCCATTTCTTGTTTTCTTGATCAAAACCTACATATCGTAAGAGCAATACATTTTGCTCTGTATGTGAAATATCCGGAGTAGCATCGCAAATGACTGAATAATAGACTGATTCCTCCCTTTCCTTAAGAATACTACTTAACACTCGTTTTCCACATAACTCAATAAATTCGTTCTGAATATCTGAGCTTAAATAGTGTGTCAGTCTTGTTCCTGTTTTTTTGTCTCTGACTTTTTGTAGATGTTCGTTGAGTAGTGGGTCATAATGGGACAGGAGCTCAAGGGTGCCCAAGAAGTTGCCATTATGAATGTCCCCCAAGTCTTTTGTTTTACCCCTAAAGGGTAAATTTCGAGAGGCCAAGAACAAGGTTACATCTAGTATCCTCTTCAGAATAGCTCGATTTTTGTCTATTTCTGTTTGTATGAGCTTCTTCAGCTTGCTGTCTATTCCCCCAGGGACAGCTGCCGTTACAGACTGTTGTAAGGTTTTCCATTTTAAGTAGCACTCCCTGTGTGCTTTGCTACTTTCGTGGTTAGGGAATTTATCATACATTCGACGCCATGTTATGTCTTTGATTTTATAACCATGTTGACTGCTTAGTGCGCTCATACAAGGTTTCTTTAGCTCATGACCAAATAATACACATGGAATACAAAATAGTGCATTTGTGCTTTGGCTGTAAATGACCCAGTCTCTCTTAATCTTTTCCCTGCAATTTCCTGACTTTGTGTACTTGAGGTATTCAGGGAAGGCTTTACCTTTTGAATCATGTGGCATTTCTTGTTCTTTATCTTTAGAAGAGGCTATTTTTTGCACAATCTTTTCTCTGTCTGCATTGCTAATTTTTGCTGGCCACAAACCAGGATCATTTGACACAACAGTCTCTTCTTCATCTTCCTCAGAGTCTGCTCTCATGGCTTCCTCTGTTCTCTCATCTTCCTCTGAGTCTGCTCTCATGGCTTCCTCTGTTCTCTCATCTTCCTCTGAGTCTGCTCTCATGGCTTCCTCTGTTCTCTCATCTTCCTCAGAGTCTGCTCTCATGGCTTCCTCTGTTCTCTCATCTTCCTCAGAGTCTGCTCTCATGGCTTCCTCTGTTCTCTCATCTTCCTCTGAGTCTGCTCTCATGGCTTCCTCTGTTCTCTCATCTTCCTCAGAGTCTGCTCTCATGGCTTCCTCTGTTCTCTCATCTTCCCATCCATTTTCTTCCGCTTTATCCGGGGCCGGGTCGCGGGGGCAGCAGTCTCAGCAGAGATGCCCAGACTTCCCGATCCACGCACACCTCTTCCAGCTGTTCTGGGGGGACCCCGAGGCGACACCAGGCCAGCACGGAGACATAGTCCCACCAGCGTGTCCTGGGCCTTCCACGAGGCCTCCTCCCAATAGGACATGCCTGGAACACCTCCCGAGGGAGGCGACCAGGAGGCATCCGGTACAGATGCCCTAGCCACCTCAGCTGGCTCCTTTCGACGTGGAGGAGTAGCGGCTCGAGTCCGAGCTCCTCCCGGGTAACTGAGCTCCTCACCCGATCTCGAAGGGTGCGCCCAGCCACCCTGCGAAGGAAACTCATTTCGGCCGCTTGTATTCGCGATCTTGTCCTTTCGGTCATTACCCAAATCTCATGACCATAGGTGAGGGTGGGAACGTAGATCGATCGGTAAATCGAGAGCTTTGCCCCCTGACTCAGCTCCCTCTTCACCACAACGGTCCGATACAGCGACCGCATCACTGCTGACGCCGCACCGATCCGTCTATCGATCTCTCATCTTCCCCTCTTCTGTTATCTTCCTTCACACTTAGGGCTCCCTCTGTGCTCTCATATTCCACTATTCTCACCGCTTCCTCAACTTCCACACTCTTTCCTGGCAAAACTTTCTGTCTCTCTCTTGTTTCTGTGGGGTAAGGATAGCAAAATCATTTTTTTCCCCCAGTCAACAAGTTACAGCTTAGAATTCATATTTTCTTAACTGCATTGTTGAATAATATTGTATGAAATAGATAACTATACAATACAAGAAAAAAATTAGACAATCCAAAACTGTATTAGTTTTTTACTGCCTTGGTAGCTGACTATGTTCTCATCACCTGACCCTGACACACACGCACGCACACACACAATGTGTATTGGCCTATTTAGTTTTCTTAATATAAAATATTAAAATATCTATTCTGTAAACTAATTATAGCCAATGGTTACCACAGACACATTTTTTATTCCACTTTATATTATTTTTTCAAGGGGCATTTTATTCATATTAAGAACGTCAAGTTTGACAGTATCGATCGTAGCAGCAGCACTGTCACTTCACAGAACACACGACAAACTGTTTTTGTAATTTTTGAAGCGTGTAGATTACTTTTTGTTTAGTAAAGTTATCATCATGTGGAGAACACAGTAGATAAGACGTGCTTAGAGCTTTCAATCTTCGTGAAGTTTTGCGCTCAGGCTCACCTTGTTTGGCTGAGACGGGGACGGGGGGCGCGGGGGAAGGGAGACGTGGGTGTGCAGCGGCCGCTGAATCTGTGTCTACGAGACATGATAACCCGGAGACAGCAGAGATGTTATTATTGTTGGATGTAAATCATAATTCAGTAATTATTTGACTAATGCTGCGTTTACACATAAGCACGATGCGTTACGAATGTGCATTTGTGGCATTCGTAACGCATCGTGCTTATGTGTAAACGCAGCATAAGCTAGCTAGATAAAAGCAGGTCATGTAGCAACAAAAATAAGTAAGTGAAAGTTTTGGAATACAGGAATAGTGCAAGCTACCTTTCTTTTTGAAAAACTGTGTGACATACTGTCGACTTTGGCGTTCTCGGTCTTCTCTTTCCTTCTTTTCTTTCCGTTTTTGATGCCCTGACTTTTGATGTGACATGCCTGCGTGTGTCACTATCTGCACTGCATCATAACAAACGCTACGCTAACGAGCGGAGCTCGGACAGCGCAGGTGGAATGAACCATTGTGAGGGGGAGGGGTGTGACTTAAACAGTAAATAGATTATTTGTTTGTTAAATATTAAATCTATGGTCAAAACGGACAAAATACACATTAAGTGTATGAGGGGCCCTAGCACATTACACGTATGTATAAAAAGAGAAAAGAAATAAGAAAAGAAAAAGAGGGTCTGCTCTTCTGGGCCCTTCATCAGCCTGGGCCCTTAGAATCGTCCTAACCTTCCACCCCTTTACGGCGCCCTTGGTTACATTATTCATATTTACACATTAGTCTTTGTTTAATAATTGGTCCAAGTTTGCCGCAGTTGGGCTGTCATAGCTTTGCCAACCATATTTAGCAAGAATAATGCTTGTAGATGATGACGTCACAATCTGGACACATGCAGGGATTAGTTTAACTTTAACAGCAGCGGACAAAAGTGATCATGCCCTGTACTGGTGACCTTGGGCACACATTCCTCCTTTCGTCTGTGCAGATTCTCAACACTATCCAACAAAGTTTAAAATTGTGATTAAAAATGCATTTGATATTATTACCAAATACCTGCAAATAGACATATTTGCATATTTTGCATAATACCCCCTCTTTAAGCTTCTGAACTTGGTTTTCTGAGGCCCTATAGACACAGAGCGGGAGAACACAGATTTACTCTGAAGTGACATGTTAGAAATTGATTTCCCATAATGCTAAACCCTCCAGCTATTTGAAAGAGGAAAAAAAGCTATCACTCAACAATGCACATAACTTACATAATGTGCTTTGAGAACGCCGCTCTTGCATTCGCTACTGGAATAGAATATGCAGTGCTGATGCATATGGAACTATTCTTCCTCTGGGGCCTATGTCAACATCCTTTGCACAGCCTATGAATGCAAGAAAGCCATGAAAAACGATAAAACAAAAAGTGCTATAAGGAATGCATATAGAGGAGCCCTGATAGCAAGACGTGGAAGAAGAAGAAACAACCCTAGTGTAGCGCAAGACTGTTCCGATAAAGAGAATATAGGATTACGTGGGTGTCGCATGTATTATTGAGTCTGGGAGAGGGGTGGAGGTAGTGATGGGGTGTCCACGTAACAGTGATCCCCAACTACAAGGATGAATGAGGCTAATTTCTAAGCATCTCCAATAAAGGGAGAGCGAGGAAGAGCTCGCAGGCTGCAGATCAATCATGACTTTGTTTGCAGCTTCGCGTACTGGTGTGTGTGTGTGCGTGTGTCGGGGAGGCATATGCGGACAAGGCGTGCATACCAAAATGGGGATAAAACTGCACGGCTTGCAAAAGGGGCTGCCTTGCGAGAGTGTGGGAGCATATAGTATATCGACAACGGTATAAATATGAATATAAAAAGGCTACAGGTATAGCCACCATGGCTGCGAGCGGAATGGAAAATCCAGGTTCGCTAATTTAGTCTCCCCGACAGGAAATAAGCATGGTGTTATTGAAAGCGTGCGGTAGTTTTTCAAGCTTAGCGAGCAAAGATAGCATGTGTTTACAAGGGCACAAAGGGGGTTTATTAGGAGAGAAAAACAAAGAAGGTCTATATTCAAAGATGGAAACGTTTTATTGCTGTGGGGCCTAAGGGATAATTAAATTGTAATGGGAAGCGGTGACAGGAGTTTATAGATTCCAGGAGTGATCAAGCTGAACATTTGCTGAAGCCGGGTGACCTAATAATCGTATATACTCTTCGTGAATATTTCAGAGCATCATTCATAACCACTATCGAGCAGTGGAGAGGCTCTTTTACTGAAGTAGCTTTTCCACATTTATGGACTTTGTTTAGATACGTTTAGATTATATTTTATAGACATAGACATTTTCCATATTCCATCCATCCATCTTCTTCCTCTTGTCCGTTGCCGGGTCCTATGGCTCCTCCTGCAGGTGCTGGGTCCACAGAAGGACGGCCACATGGTTCTAACCGGGCCTGTTGGTCTCTCATAAGGGGCTTCTGATATATTGTACAGTATAATGACAAAGTGTTGCATTCTTATGTCGCCAAATGCAATGTCTCTTATCACAGACCTATCTTCCCTTGTTTCAGTCCTATTGTCTTCCTCTTGCAGGTGGAGAAGTGCCATACACCACCCTGGCCACCCGCATGATGATGGGCGTGTGGTGGATGTTTGCTCTGATTGTCATCTCGTCGTACACGGCCAACCTGGCAGCCTTCCTCACCATCTCCAGGATCGAAAACTCCATCCAGTAAGCACGTCGATACACAGACATGAGGTTTAAGGGATAATGCTTTGATGTAACTTGCCCTTTTAGCACAGCAGGTTGACACGTAGCACTTTACTTAACAGGTAACATGCATGGCGCGATAATCCAGGTCTCTGAAGGCGTATGAGACACCTTTAACACACGCCACGCCTTAGCATTTTCCACATTGAAAAACCTGCCTTATAGGGACTATACAGAGTTTAAAATGGTTAAAATCAAGTATTTTCCTCCCCCTACATGTTCCAGCAATGTCCTAATGTGTAGAATGAGCCCAGACCTATTCACCACAACTGGGTCTAAAATCCGGCACTGTCACTCAAAAGTAGTGAGGATAAAAATTACCAACTTGCATCTAGTCCCTTTAAAGCAGTATTAAGTAACTTGTTTACCTTAATAAATCCTTTCCGTAGTCCCTCTGGGGGTGATACAAGTGTTAATGGGATGATTTGGGGGGTCTTTCATCTCCCCCGGTGACTCTGGCCAGAAAACCACATTTACAACTTGCTGCCACCGGGTCGGAGCCACCAGTACACACTAATGGAATCACGAAGAAGCTAACGGGCAAAGCTAACTGCGGGCTAGCGCCACTTAAACAGTATTTACAGCCAAGTTTCAGTAAAAAAAAAGATCTCCATTGTGTCATTGGATGTGCAATATCCCTCTCTCCCTTTGTCTTCTCTGTCAGCGTAGTATTTACTCTCACAGATATTTATTGAGTAAAAAAAAACGCTAAATGCTATGACACCTGCAGTGGCGCTTATGGCCTCTAGGGGCATGAGTTACTTAGTACAGCTTGAAACCATGTTATTACGTTGTTTCCTTGCCAAAGACATACCTGAAGTAGTATTTCACTACAATCACGCTGCCACATGAATCTACATGAAAAGTTATTCTTACGGCGGCCAACAGGAGGAGCCACAGTCAAGGTCTTCACCAGCTCTAGCACCTTCATATTAACTCCTTCTTACAGAGACATCGTACATTTCCACTTTAAGATGAAATAAAGTAAATAATTGTATTGATGTAGCAAAGCTTTCACTGCTATGTGTCAGCCTCGGGAGAAAAGAAGGAGGGACACACGGGTTTGAACTCACAGTTGTATCCAAAATCGAATGATTTTCCAATTGAGCTATACCTATCTATGCAGCCAGACTTTTACCTCCGTACATACCAGCCTCACCCCCGATGAACATGAGCCCTGTATAAAAAAAGACTCATAAAGGCTTTGGGGGAGGGGGGGTCATGTTGAAGACCGGTCCCACCGGACAGGATAGACTTAACCCATGAATTAACACTCAAATATAAATGTAAAGTTAAACTAAGTTGTTTAAACACGTTTCTAAAACAGTATGTCCAGCTTTGGCTTATGGATTTATCTAAAACAAAATCAAACTAAAAATCTCTGCTCTGCTTGTGCCAATTGTGATTAGATTAAATCAGAGCTGAAGCAGATGACGATTTGACTTTCATCTGTGTCTGCCCTCCACTTAGAATAATGAAGAATGAGCTTTCTCTCCTGTTTGAAGATCAAAGAGGAGATTCACATGTGTAATATGGTAGCGAAAGATGTAGCGAATGCTTCCGAAGCAACTGAAAGAGGAAAGAAGGCACTTTTTTTCTAACCCTTTTAAATGTTACTCAAAAAATCAGACACTCAGATAGCCTCAATTAAACAGCACAATGAGCCTATATGCAATATTAACAATTTTGTCAGCCAATTTGGGCATATGGTGCTTCCGTATGCTTGTCTTTTGGGATATCTACCACGGCTGGTAACTGTGGACACATTTCGGTGTTAGAAAATGTGCTGTAGTTTAAACAACATCAGTATCACGGGTGAAATGGTGTCTGCTTGCAGTGTTAGAAGTGTTGAACGTGTCTCTCTGTCAGTGTCCAGATAATGCCAGGGTCGTCCACTCTCACCCCCTTTTTTTTTTTGTACTTTTCCTTCACACTGATTGTTCCTCCCGCGCTGTGCCCTCTACTTATCTACCCGTGTGATAATATGTTTGCCAGGCGCCCTCCTGGTGGCGTTTCGGAAGCGCTCATCTCTCATTGGACTAATCAGCATGCCGAAACATCCGCAGTGCCTGCCAGCGCCACACTTAATTGTGCTTAGCTGTGGAATAAACAACATTTATTTCTCCAAATCTCATTACTATCTGTCTCTTAATTTGTTTGTTGTGGCTTCCTCTGTCTTATTTCCTCCCTTCTTTTCGGATATGAGCAGACATCCTTTTAAATTTGCATGACTTTTCTTCGACTGCGTTTGCGTTACCTCCAGTGACACCAAGTTCAATTCCCTAAAAAGACGCAGAGTTTTTTAGGCGTAATCTGATTTTTCCAAAATATCCTGTTATGAACCAGGACATCTCAGTTGCATGGCCCTTTCGGCAGCCACTGAGCTAATTGCGGCGTTCCATATACTTTAATGCATTATGTTTAGTATGCTTAATATGACTCTTTTGGGGTCATTAGTTGCATAATTGTTGCCAGAATGGCAGCCGGCGTGGGGCCCTTGGCATGTGTTGAGAGTGTGAACCCCCCATGGTAAAGCTTTCAGGAGTCCCACTGTGGAGCTGGGCCCCTGTGGCGAGTGGAAGAGGGAGAAGACTCAATACGCTAGATGCTGTGACAATTAGACCAATGCTAGAATTTAAAAGTTTCTTAGCAATAGAGGCGGATAAAAGTATTGGTTAACATAAGTTGTTAATGGGATTCAGACGACATCATTGAACAGAGGGGTCACCAAATACACAAATGTGCTCTGAATAGTTTGGTGAATGGATAACGGCATAGACACGGAGATCACGACAGGTAGAGATGCTTTCAAAACGTAGGTTAACTTAAGCCGGTAGGTTAACTTTCCTGCATTGTCTGAAGCTCTGATTATTCAAGTTAAATAAAACACTGAACAAATTCTGCTCAGAAAGAACTGACTCAGAAAAGCCACAGGTGAGCTGGTGTGCACAACTGTAGGTAGAATCTGGCATGTAGTCACACTCACCTTTATTGTTGGAAAAACAAAGTAACACAACACAGAGCTACGTATGACAGTTTATTCCATTTCAAGTCGTCACAAAGTCGTCTAATTGCAATTCTTGGATTATGTTGAAGGTCATCATGTTTCTCATGCCATGAAAACGATCTATTTTCTATCTATCTAACTAACTAAGGGGAAGTTGGAGTGATTGAAAGCCAATGATTGGGAGATTGAATTATAGAGACAGCAAAAATCAACGTCACAGGCGCCAGCATGAGAGCCCCAGTCTGTCTCAGGGAGCTGTCCTGGCAGTTTTAAGTATTAATGCCCTTGTTTCATCCTGGAAATGAAATAACAAGCAAGCCTCTGTGGACTATTTCACGCTTGGATGTTTTCCCCTCAATTTCACTGTGAATCCTCGAGGAAAACGCAAGCGGCCCGGTGCCAGGAGAAGCAGCAGGAAGCGAGAGAAGAGAGGGGGAGAAACTGCATACGGACCGTATCAGTACGCAGCTGTAGAGATAAGATGTCCAGACAATAGAAAGGGCAGAGGGGAAAGCTTGCAGACGGCCAGAGTTGCTTCGAATCGAAAGTAGCGAGACAAGGTATTATAAAATATCTCATGAACAGTGATGGGAGGAGCCACACGTTTTACTCACATAAGAGGTGTCTTATATTGCCCGGGTAGAGGTTGATGTCGTTCTGCTGACAATAATAATAACCTTCCAAAGCCAGGGCGCTGCTGCATTGCTTTAATCTGTATTTCTTGGATTTTGTTGTACCGTTGAGGAACACAAAACTGTCCCCCACATTTTAAAAATCCCTAAATCATCACGTTCTGAGTAGTTCTGCTCTTGGAAGTGTTATCATCCCCTGGCACCGTCGATTTATTAGCATGCCGTTTGCTAAACTGGAATGCTTATTTGTTTTTTTTACCATTTTATCACATGTCTTTCTCAATGCTGCTTAAAGGGACTAGATGGAAGCTGTCATTTTTTTATTCGCTACTGCCACCACAGGTCTTATGCGTAACTGCAGTCTGTTTATTCAGCTAGTGCATGACGATGGAGAGTTTAGGTGCAGGTTGTGATGAATAGGTTTGGGCTCATTCTACAAATTGGGGGGGGGGGGGGGTGGAAAATTCCATCTAATCCCTTTAAAGGGGACTTAAGGCATGTCCAGTATCCTAACTAGCCAAGAATCTCACTCCTGATGGTCTTTTTAATACACAGACATGATTTTAAATGATAAAACATAACATATTAAGGCTGGAGTATCCAAAAGAAAAGCCACATTTAACTGTCCCACAGGTGAATGTTTAATTGAATTTATCTCACAAAATAAATGGGACATGGTGAGTGTCAAAAGTGGAAGCAGAGGAAAGGATTTGGTTGGTCCGGCGGGTGGAAGTTTAGTCTGGCCAAAAATTGGTCAAGAATTTTGGATGAAAAAGTCAAGACCGTGGTCAGCAGTACACAGTGGATCCAATTACCGAGGTTAGTCTTTTGGTGTGTGGACGACTGCTGGGCGAGTCATGCAGAGACTGGGTAAAGGTAGCGCACCAAATAACTGCTTAGAAAATGAACAATTTGAGGAACTTTGGTGCAGGAAAAGAATCGTAAAAAAAGAGTAATGGAGCTTTACAAGTAACATATCCTCTCTTTACTGACCCTCAAAAAAGTCATCATCAAAATAAACTCTGTTATTGGCGCATTTATTGGGCCTTGATTTACCCTGAACCGTCATTCAGAATATAAAGCTCACTTTGACCAGCAATGTCAGTGTAGATGCTTTTTCAGCAGAAATTAGCAGTTTTTCAACATCCCATTGATTAAAGTGTACTTAAAAGTTGAATGAGACAAAAAGTGCTCAACTTTCATATATTTGGAGGTCATTGTTATTGTGGCATAATAATTGAGTTTTGCTTTGGTTTTGGGAGCAAAATGAGACAGAGAGTATGTGCTGAATAGAGATGTAGTTCATTGAAATAGATTGAGGAAACCGCTGCACTGTTTACCCTTGATTTATTGATTTTTCAAAGCAGAAACGTCTGGTGTCCAGCCCACTACACAGACTGACTACATAGTAAATATTTACACTACCATGTAGTTCACAGGCAGGTTGGCTCAGTGCTTATCTTGTCTCAGAGCAAAAAGGTTGCAAGTCTTTTCTGTCTTCTGTTTGCTCTCCCCATGTCTGCGTAGTTTTCCGTTGGTTTCCCCTACCAGCAAAAACATGTAGGGTCTCTTCTGGGGCCTGGAGTCAGAATTACTGAAGGACTTTCTTGGTTAAATAAAAAGGTCAAATATTTGGCTATTTGAGTCAGATTAGTGTTTGTACCAGATTAAATTTCATTACAATTTAATTGGGCTTCTAAATTTCATGAAGTGCTGTTTTACAGTGCCTTGCGAAAGTATTCGGCCCCCTTGAACTTTTCGACCTTTTGCCACATTTCAGGCTTCAAACATAAAGATATAAAACTGTAATTTTTTGTGAAGAACCAACAACAAGTGGGACACAATCATGAAGTGATTTAATTTAATTTATTGGATATTTCAAACATTTTTAACAAATAAACAACAGAAAAATTGGCCGTGCAAAATTATTCAGCCCCTTTACTTTCAGTGCAGCAAACTCTCTCCAGAAGTTCAGTGAGGATCTCTGAATGATCCAATGTTGACCTAAATGACTAATGATGATAAATAGAATCCACCTATGTGTAAACAAGTCTCCGTATAAATGCACCTGCTCTGTGATAGTCTCAGAGGTCAGTTTAAAGCGCAGAGAGCATCATGAAGAACAAGGAACACACCAGGCAGGTCCGAGATACTGTTGTGGAGAGGTTTAAAGCCGGATTTGGATACAAAAAGATTTCCCAAGCTTTAAACATCCCAAAGAGCACTGTGCAAGCGATAATATTGAAATGGAAGGAGTATCAGACCACTGCAAATCTACAAAGACCCGGCGTCCCTCTAAACGTTCAGCTCATACAAGGAGAAAACTGATCAGAGATGCTGCCAAGAGGCCCATGATCACTCTGGATGAACTGCAGAAATGTACAGCTGAGGTGGGAGACTCTGTCCATAGGACAACAATCAGTCGTATACTGCACAACTCTGGCCTTTATGGAAGAGTGGCAAGAGGAAAAAGTCACCTGGGAGACGCACCAAACATGTGGAAGAAGGTGCTCTGGTCAGATGAAACCAAAATTGGCAACAATGCAAAATGTTATGTTTGGCTGATCACCCTGAACACACCATCCCCACTGTCAAACATGGTGGTGGCAGCATCATGGTTTGGGCCTGCTTTTCTTCAGCAGGGACAGGGAAGATGGTAAAATTGATGGGAAGATGGATGGAGCCAAATACAGGACCATTTTGGAAGAAAACCTGATGGAGTCTGCAAAAGACCTGAGACTGGGACGGAGATTTGTCTTCCAACAAGACAATGATCCAAAACATAAAGCAAAATCTACAATAGAGTGGTTCACAAATAAACATATCCAGGTGTTAGAATGGCCAAGTCAAAGTCCAGACCTGAATCCAATCGGGAATCTGTGGAAAGAACTGAAAACTGCTGTTCACAAACGCTGTCCATCCAACTTCACTGAGCTCGAGCTGTTTTGCAAGGAGGAATGGGCAAATATTTCAGTCTCTCAATGTGCAAAACTGATAGAGACATACCCCAAGGACTTACAGCAGTAATCGCAGCAAAAGGTGGCGCTACAAAGTATTAACTTAAGGGGGCTGAATAATTTTGCACACCCAATTTTTCCGTTTTTTATTTGTTAAAAAGGTTTGAAATATCTAATACATTTCGTTTCACTTCATGATTGTGTCCCACTTGTTGTTGGTTCTTCACAAAAAATTACAGTTTTATATCTTTATGTTTGAAGCCTGAAATGTGGCAAAAGATCGAAAAGTTCAAGGGGGCCGAATACTTTCACAAGGCACTGCATCTTCTGTTCTTGTCAAGGCTGTATTCAACCATGCATCCAAAGAAACTCCGCCCACTGCCACAGCTGAGCAAAGGACAGCTGGACGGGCACAGCTCTGGTGTTATCATCCATCCAGCCATCCATTTTCTTCCACTTGTCCGTTCCCGGGTCCTGGGGGCAGCTGTTGGAGCCCAAATCACATTGCACCAGCCCCTATGGCTCCTCCTGCAGGTGGTGGGTCCACAGAAGGACGGCCTCACGATTCTAACGTTATTTGATCCTGCTGTTTTTTTTGTTTTTTCGTCCCTTCCGCATTAATCATGTTGTGCTGCTGCTGCTGCACGTGTACTGTGTGACTCCATATTTGTACTGTCATCTTAAACTGAATTCAATCAAATCATTGACTCGGCTGTAGCACAATTCATAATACATTGCCAACGACATTATAACAAGATTTACATCCACGATAAACCGGCAATGGACATCCCATTGATCACTGAGCATTATGACCTTCTGACTGTGTGAAACAGCCATTATATTTTACAACTTTTTACAGTGAGCTAAACTTGGGTCACTTGTGATGTTTATGCATGCAACAAAATTGCAAATTTACAACGCAGTTTCACGGTATGCATAAACAGCTTATGTGAAATGAAAGTGTATAAATCCTCCGACCACAGCTATGTATCACAGTCAGACAAATCATGTAGCTGCGTATAACTGAACCGCAAAAGAGCCTCATCAATGGAGACTGCACACTGAGAATTGAGAATTACTTTGTGCACACATCCGTCCCGGTGCTCATAGAGTCGTTTCGCGACGGCCCAATCTCATGTGTCCCCCCAAATTACTTGCACATAGCTATTACCGCCTGGGCCTATTAGCTTGTGATATTATTTTCTTCGCTAGCATGACGACGGCGCACAATCCACGCCGTTCTCTGGGGCTCGTTACCTGCGCTAAGGAGCTGATTCGAATTAGCTTGCAAAAATAATCTTTGGGCTAATGACAAAAAGCCTTGATCCCTCTGAAGATTTCAATGACACACCGGTGCGCTCTCTCTCCCCGCCTCTCAACCCTTAATATTTGTCAGCGGATACATTCAGCTAGCGGTTCACTCCATTTGCCTGCTCATTGGGCTGCTTAGAGGGGTATAATTGGTTGCAAAATGAGCTAGCATACACACAAGACAGGCAGGCGAGCTAAACACACACATCCAGCCGCTATAAGTGCGCCGCGAGAAGCGACACCGCTGCCAACTTTCCATACCTGACTAATTCAATCACGGCTGAAGCTCCTATAATGTTCCAGTATTTCCAGTATCCTCCTCTACAACTGGACCTCTTCCAAAATAAAATGGAGTGCTCTCCAGTCCCTGACCCGTTAATGACGTATATGGAAATGGCTTTGGGCAGAATTACAGTGGCTAAAAAGGCAAACATTTGCGAAACCTTTAGCTTTGAGAAAACGAATTTAATGAGGAATTGGATATCGGTTCCAGTCACAGGATTGTAGAACAAAGCTTAGCAGATGTAAAACCAAAAAATGAAGGTTGCCTTTAAAAAGAATTGCAGTGTGTTTCATCATGCGTAGATGGCAAGATCTAATATTCATTGAATTGCATGTCACAACTGCAAATGGTTCAGCTACGACATCATTCAGGGGGACATATATCATGCAAAATCGACAAACATGACTGGGGTCGTATTTTTGTTTCATTTACCCATTAAAATTTCATACCTCAATCTCTCTTTCTTGGCTATAGTATTTTTAAAGCCCATCATCCATCATTGGACCTGCTTTGAGCTGTTCTGCACTCAAGTTGCCTTAATCACAGCGCTGTTGATTTGTTAGCATGTTGTAATTTAAAAATGGTGCCTTGTATACAGTTATTAGCATGTGCAAGCGACAAAAAAACCCTGAAAGAGAAGTCTTTACTTGTCACGTGTGTACACATTCATTTAAAGGTGCATGATGCAACTTTTTATGTGAAAAAAAAGAAAAACGTTTTTGTACGCATTTGAGCTTGTGACCCAACGGCTGTATGAGTGGTCAGCATGGTGCCTTTACTTTCAATCACGGTGGTCTATAACAACGCTCCAGGAGCAATTGTTCTGTAGGTTTTCTGGTGGGAGGCTTTCCCACAATTGACCCTGGAGATAGAGGTCACTGTGATGGAAAGTAAAGGTCTCATGCTGAGCGATGGGGTCGTAAAAGGTCATATACACACAAATATCAACCTTTTTTTCCCACTTAAAAAAGTTTCATAATGCACCTTTAAGTGATAAAGTGAGGCGTAATGGATATTATTGAGTGTATGAACTCTGGCACTTAGACTCCAGTAGATGGGAATCTGCCTTGATCCCATTCATTTATTTATGTGTCCAGTATGTAGGCACCAGAAATAAATATCTCCTGTATTTTTCTAGTCTGATATGCAGTTCAAGAGAGAAGAGGAAAAAAAACACTAGGTGAAGAAAACACGTCTTTTTTCTCAGGCTTGAACTCTAGTTTAAAAACCCGAAAGAGATATTTGCCTATGCTAACCCTAAAGTTAATGTTTGGAAATCCATTGCTGGCATTGGCTCAATGGATGGAATGGAATGTTTTCGGTGATGAATACAAAAGTTGCCAGTTCGATCCCAGCTCGCATCATCATGTCCTTGAGAAACATTACATTACCTCCAGTGTTCCTGCATCATTGAGACCGCTTCACCAAAGTTGTTGTGACCCTTGCAATCAAATATACCAACGCGGCGGAGCAAGTTGAACAAATGTTGAGCAGCTTTGCAGACGATATAGCTAGGTGTTTTGCATTCATTTAATTGAAAACGTCATATAGGACCTTTATTCTAATCTAATCTCTGCTACAGAATTCAAAATAACATTAATCACGCCTCACTCATTTGCCTATCTATCATATGCTTTGCGAGTGGAACTATCTCGTAGACCTGGTCATTGTGAAGCCTTTTATTTTCAGCATCAGTGATTTATTATCCCAATACGGCGGGAAAAGAGGGGAAAAAACGCCTTTGAAGGTTTTAATGAACTTTGCCATCATTATGAATCTTTTATTGTGTTCAATTAATCTTCGGCCTTTTTGGTAAT
This sequence comes from Proterorhinus semilunaris, assembly GCA_021464625.1. Classification (NCBI taxonomy): domain Eukaryota; kingdom Metazoa; phylum Chordata; class Actinopteri; order Gobiiformes; family Gobiidae; genus Proterorhinus; species Proterorhinus semilunaris. The sequence continues at coordinate 7,031,746 of CM038345.1, forward strand.
TTGCTTCCCCTCATCACTCCCCTGTGTATACAAACTGTCAGTGCCCCCTTTGACTTGGATTCTGCCTTTACTGAACGCTTTGGCCCTTCTCTTAATCTCCGCTTGGTGCTTAATGGTGCATGGCGAGAAGAGTAAAGGAAAATGTACTGCCCGGGGAATGCAACAGCTCAAACATATATTTTAATGAGTGGGGGAAATCACATTCAGATTACTTGTGGAGCTTTAATTAGTTATGAAAGAGAACATAGATCTGAGCGCATAAAGGGAAGGGATATTGGGTAAGAACAGGCTCCAGTGTCACTACAATGTGGGTGATAAGCTGGAGTTATGGTATATTGCAATAAGTGAATATTATAAGCCGGAAAGGCTATAATAAACCGTCTTGGTACTTAAACTGCTGTGTTTTTAGTCTGTGATTTATTAGAATGGGTTTAGAAATGCTCTGTCCTGACCCGTTTGAAGACTTGGGCTCCTTCCTCCTCCTGTTCCTTCTCCTTTGAGGGCCATAACGTGTGGTCGACCAGAAGGTACTGTACATCTGCTGTGAGGACCAGGAGCTTCAGCTGCTCCTACTACGCATTCGGACAATATCTGAACATCCATGAGTGGTTCTATATCCTCCTGCACTGCAATGAATTAAATAAGATTCCGAATGGGAGAAATGCAGTCCGAGCGACTGCACATAAGTCAAACTGTTGTTGTGTTCAATAAACTCTTTATGCACCCCCTGTTCGATGATCACTGACTCTGAAAGTTTCAAACATGAACCACCGCCAACACGATATGAAGCCACACAGAACAGACGGCTTCGTAGTACACCGATGTATCTGTGGTTAGGTTCTTATGTAATCAGAGTTGGGACTTATGCCAGATCTGATTCTGTGATGAAGTGAAACACCACCTAATGACGTCAGCAAGTGAGGGGCAAGCGACTGAATGACTATGCAGGATTACTCATGATGCATACATTTCAACCTGAAGAGACTCACAGAGACAGAATACATTAGAAAGGTTTTATTGAACGTGACTCAGACCCCGGCGGAAGATTGCATTGATGATATGGAATACATGGCGTCGATGGATGGTAGCCAGAATCTTGGATGTTACGGGCCCCGAGCTGTGGGGTTGCCGTAGCAGTAATGGTAGATATAATCTGTATGATAGGAAAAAGAAGACAGGAGGCAGTCGGTTGACGCAGCCTCGCTTTATTGTATCTTTAATACAAAACCAAATACATTTACATATTTAGTCTGTGTCTGATCAACAAACATATTCGACCTTCATTGTCTGACAACACACATGACCATGCTGTTTTCCTATACTTGTAGCTTTCTACATTGTACACAAGCCAATACTTGACTAAAAATTGAAATCTTGTTCCTATTACGGCTTGACCTGCTTATAAATCCTTTTACTTATACACAATACTGAACACTAGAAACATGTCTGTCTCAAAAATATTAAACACCCTTTTAAACAGAAACCATTTAGCAAAACTTTCATTTGGGATAATGCACTTTTGTTTACTCGTGAGTTCAAGTCAAGAGCAGGGGCGCCGCCATTACTAGATCTCATATAGCACGCTTGAACACGTTAATTACATCATCTTAACTTGTGAAAAAACGCTCAAATTGGCTATCTCTAACCACAATATCATACCTTACATGTATGTGTCATTTAGCATGTGCTTAGAACATTACTACCTGTATGATAGGAAAAAGAAGACCGGAGGCAGTTCCCAGGTTTCTCCCTTAACTAAACATAAATAGCGTGACTCATAATTAAATAACATAAAATATGTGACTGTACATTTTGTGTATGTCACACGGACACTGGTGGTGGTGGTACTCGACCCGATGAGCAGGCCTGACGAGGGGCCAGGCGGAGGAGGGGCGGAGGAGAGTCGCAGCATGGCTGGGAAACGGCCGAGTGATTGACCGGGGGGCTTAAGGAGGGGATCCCTGGGCGATGAATGGCTGAAGCAGGAATAAGCAGCTGCAATGATTGACTGACGCGAAGGTGTGGCTTGAGCTGGGGCCGTGACTGTTAGCCTGGCGGTACATACGCAAGCAAACAGGAAGCGGAGTAAACCAATCAGCGAAGGGCGGGTGTCTGCCGTTGATGTGGTGTTATTAGAGGTTGAATTTGCGCTGAAGCTTCATAAACGTAAAGACCAATGTTCATGTTTTAGTGAAAAGAAGTCGCCGGTGATTACTTTACGTCAAGTCGCGTCACTTAGAAGGAATACCAATTGTCAGGCCCGTATTGTTAATATCCACACACGGTTTCTTTGCCGGGCATGTTTTGTTCGAGTGAATTTGTCTTTCAAATCCATGGGTGGCGTGTAGCAGGCGCTTAACAAGCAAACAGTAATTAGTTTGCCGTAATAGTCCTCCATTACATTTCTCAGAGGCCAAACTGTCGAGAAGCAACCAAAGCGCGGTAGCATTGTAATTAACAATGGAGAGTGCAATCCCCCTGTGAAGCGGAGGGGAGAGAATGACTGCTGCTGCATACATACACTGTGGCAAAGTAAGTCGTGATCATACGCAACGTGTTTACTGTAAAAAAAGGGATCACTCACATGCAGGCAGCGGCCCATTTAATCTAGTGGTAAGAATATCAGTCTTTTTGTCGTTGTGTGAAACCGTAAGTGCGGTCGAGTGAGAGAGCGGTCGGAGCTGGTTGAAAGGATCACTGGCGTTGGATGACAGCCACTCCTCGGTCAGAATGCCCCAGAGTATGTTTCTTAATGATAAGGATGTTGCTGTCTCTTTATAATAATAATAATAATAATGCCTTACACTTATATTGCGCTTTACAAGCCTGTATTACCAAGTTTCTCAAAGCGCTACACTGTCGTCATTATTCATTCACTCCATACTTGGTGGTGAGCTGCTGTTGCAGCCACAGCTGCCCTGGGGCAGCCAGTCTGCGCCATCGGCCCACCACCTGCCACTCACTCATACACCAGGGTACGCAGACACTGGAGGCAAGGAGGGTGAAGTGTCTTGCCCAAGGACACAACGACAATGTGCACCTTCAGGAGGCGGGATTCGAACCCCCGACCTTCCGATCACGAGACGACCCGCTCTACCATCTGCGCCACCGTCGCCAATGCCAATGACCTCCCTGTAAACCATCAATCACAAGTCAAACTCTTGCCCAAGGACACAATAACGTGATGCAATACAGTATATTGGAGATAGCAGGAAAGAACCACCCATCATAACCTTAAAAAATTAATTATATCTATATGATGGGTTTGTTTTAGGGGTACGTCAATGATACTGTATATCTGACATGCATTATTTTGTGATTTGCCCTTTTGCTATGAAAATAAATTCCTTACAAGATCAGGGGGGCGTAGCCTGTAAAACTTTGAACACAGAGTAACGTTCCACACAATAATTATGATTACACATACAAGTGGGCCTTACCTTACAGTAAATGAATGCCACATTTAATGATACAAAACAACCGTACGACCGTAAAAAAAAAAAAAAGCATACCTTTTATACCCATTAACTGGAGACTATGAACATGATTGTGCTGCCCGTCATTTTTTATTGATAAAAAAAACATGCATCTTCACTGGGTCCCATCTCTTCTATCCTCAGACCTGACTGTTAGCTAAACATAAGGTTTAAATACATTAGGCCCCATTTCAAACGCTTTGATTTGTCAACCTACTGCAAAGCGTAGCGTTGCTGGTGTCTTGCTGATCATTAGGCTTGTTTGTTAGTTTTAAGAGAGTTTAGTTGCTCTTGTTGAGTAGCGGCAAAAACAAAATAATCCGCTGCGTGGCTTTAAACAAGTGCAATTGTCACATTAGCAATGGTTGACGCTTCATATAGTGGCCCTTTCACTTCTTTTACAAAAACAATTCCAACGGTATTTCCAACTTCATTTGAGAAACAATTATTTCAGTGTTGAAAGTTAAATGACTTGGTATTTTTCTGCAATTAGTCATGTATTGCCAATTCCCTTTTTAATAGTTTAATGGCATGTCACTTGCAGCGCCTGTGCCAAATGCCGCTCATTGGCTCTATTGAGAGATACAAATCATCCATTTATGCAAGTGGGATGTTTGGAAGTGGCACGCAGCTGGCATTTGTTCCCACACTGTCGGAGCTTCCTGGTCTGTCCAAAGCAGTTTCCAATGGCTGCCATGTGCCACAGTGAGCAGCTGAAATATTACTGATATTATGCACTGGAGCTATGCCTTTTGTCTCGTTTTCATGTGATATTAATGAGATTAAAGGAGCATGGCGCTTCTTTACTCTATGCCCAGCCGCACAAACTGCCGTGGGCAAAAAGGTGAAGCGTATTTTATGAATTGGCTGCTCCTGCTTGTCCACAGATCACTGCAGGACCTATCCAAGCAGACGGAGCTTCCTTATGGCACGGTGCTGGACTCGGCGGTGTACGAACAGGTGCGCTCCAAGGCCATGAACCCCTTCGAGAGAGACCCCATGTACTCACAGATGTGGCGCATGATCAACCGGACCGGAGGGGCCGACAACAACGTGGAGGAGTCCCGAGAAGGCATCCGCAAGGTAGGCCCTTATCGCATCTCGCTCTAATCATGGAGGAGCCCGGGAGGCGCTTTTGCACACACTGGTAATATCTGACATTTGGCGCCATATGGCCTCATGGAGAGAAGATTAGCTCCATCCGGCACATGGGGGTACGCCGCTCAAACCTGTAATGAAAGGGGAGGCAAATAGAGTTGTGTAATGTCAACAAGGATTACTGTATTTTAGGGCATTAACGACTACTGAGTTTTAGAGGTCGACTTATTTGTCAAATTTCACATATTGGATTGGTTGGATCTTAACAACTTCAATATTCTACAAGAAGAAATGGGAGTAAGACAACATTTTTTTAATTCATGCTAATCCACTAGCTTCATTATGTACAGTATTTTACCGTAGAAAGAATAAAATACATTCTCTATCGGTTGCAGTCTTAGTTCCTTATGAATATAGGTTAGGTGTTTTTAGAACAAATCACGTCAAACATCGCATCTGCTGTAACTGCCGGTCGACAACAATTCAGAAATCAATTAACCGTGTGTTTAACCTCGGGTTTTATTTTTAAGTGTAAAAACTTGTTTTCACGAGTCATGACAGGCAGATATTTTACTGATAAAATGTACTTCAAAAGTTCAATTGTTGTAGTGATAATATCGTTTTTTATTTTTAATGTAATTTGACCTGTGTAGCACTTTGGTCAACTTCGATAAATTAAAGCGCCATGTAAACAAATGAATTCTGAATAGACTTTAAAAAAGCTAATGTGAAGCTGATATAAATACATAAAGGCTAAATAAGCACCATAATCTGAACTAATTTTCCTGATATCAGCCAGACTTTTATTTAAATGTGTTTCTTCGTTTATGTATTTTTCTTTCAAAGAAAATGGAACAGGAAACGGTTACAAGCACACAGGAAGTTAGTAACATTTCAAGCTCAAAGCGAAAGCTGTACTCTATGATTGCTACAGCTCAAAGCTAAAAACGCCACTTTAGCTCAACTTTATGTGTCCCTTTCACCACAACACTACTCCCCAACAGTGACAGCCAAGTCGCTGCTCCTGTGCGAGGGCTTCCTTCACACGCCAGTGCCCCTCCTGCTAACCTTCCAGCGGCAGACTTTGACTACTCTACACGAGTGCTTGAAAGAGCCGAATCACTTTGCCAACACTAGCAGAAGGCGAGGAGTATTTAACCAGCTTGTTGACATGGCTGAGATTAATTTTGCTGGCAAACATATTGGAGTCAAGGATTCTCTAAGATGTAATCCAAAGCTCCATGGTTCGCAGAAAGGAGCAAACACCAGTCAGGTTCTCAAAATGTAGAAACCAAGTGTGTCATATAAAGTTAGCCTCTTGAAAATAATCACATTTTAACGTGAAATGGCTGCAAAGTTGCTTTGCTTTTTGCTGGATGAGGTGCAGGGTGTGAACAGTTCCCGCACCGAGTGATGAGTCTGATTACCAAGTAAGATGGTAAGTAAGTAAGTAAGTAAAGTTTATTTATAAAGCGCTTTTCACAGATAAAATCACAAAGTACTGTACAGGGTAAGGGCAAAAAACAATAAAAAATGTGGGGACATATGTAAAATCAAAGTGACACTAGTGAAAACCCATCAACCAAAAGCTTTTTTGAATAAATATGTCTTCAGGTCTTTTTTAAAAGAGTCCACAGAGCCGGCCAGACGCAGAGACAGGGGCAGGGCGTTCCACAGTCTGGGAGCAGCGGACTGAAAAGACAGGTCCCCTCGGGTTTTATAACGAGTCTTAGGGACAACAAGCAGGTTCTGACCAGAGGACCGAAGGGTGCGGCCAGATGAATATGGGCACAAAAGGTCCAGGATGTACTGTGGGGCCTGACCGTTTAAGGCTCTGAAAGTCAGCACTAGGATCTTAAAATCAATCCTGAATTTTACAGGGAGCCAATGGAGAGCAGACAAGACTGCTGACTATGGTCTGACTATAATGAGGAAAAGTTATTTGTTATTTGCACTTTAGTTTTTATTGTTGTATATCAATAGCTGCACTTTTTTTTTTTTACTGTAAATATGAGTAAACTTCTATGTTCCACCAAAGAGTGCATTAAATGGGATAAACTCAGATCATGTGCCTTTGAAATGTACATATGATCAAGGATTGGTCTCTCTGGGATGTATTATGACCGCTTTAAATAGGGCTGCTACTATCCGTTTAAGCTCAATTTTCTGCTTTGAAATGGCACAAAGTGGCTTTGCTTTAAATGTGTAATTAAGGACATTTCATAACAATGGCTTCAAGTAAACACAGCAAAGGATCATGGTCTATCTAGTTCACTCTTGTTTTTACAATTTTGTGCAACAAAACAATGCCTTTCAGGCTCAGAAGCATACAATTAGATGCATCTGATATGGTAGTGCAATAGTCCATGATAATCCGAGGCACAAACAGTTCTGATTCGTGCAATATGCCACGTCATGTTGACTGTGCGTTCCATTCTCATGGTGGCTGTAAACGAAAACAGAATTATGACAAATGAGACTTTCACAAGAAACGCCAGCCATAATTACATGCTTATGGGTCGTCATTTGCAATTGTGTGCTTTCAATCAATGGGCATTTTCCCGCTAAGTACTTGTGCTTGCATCAAGTCGGCTGAAAGCAAAATCAAAGGGACTTTATGGTGAGCGTTAGGCAAGCTATAGCGCTGAATTAGTTTGATCTGCAGTTAAAGGGCCAATATTACACTAACTCGATTTGTTCTACTGGTTATTCTTTCATCAGCGAGTAGGTCTTGCCAAAAGCTAGCCAGGATGGGTCAAATGCAGAGGACAAATTTCACTACGGGGGACAATGAAGTATACCTTAACCTAGGGCTGGGCAATTTTGAAAAAAAAAAAATATATATATCACGATAATTTTCCCCTTATTGGTCGATCTCGATTTTCGATTCGATTTCATTTTGGCATAATAAATTAAATACATCTCGCTGATTCATAAAACACAAAAGTATTCCATTGTCTTATCCGAACTTCCAAACTAGGTACTGTTTGTGCCAAAGAAATGGCTGTAAAGCTGTCTGTTATAAAGTCCCGTGACCATTGTAGAGATTGACCAAAGTAGAGATTGCGATTTCGATACAATTTAGCCCTACCTTAACCTTAACCTATATTCAGTCTTTTTGAACAACTTTGGGATGCCTCTGTTTTGATATGTTCATAGTATAACTTATGATCATGTGAGTGTTGAAGACGTTATTAAATGTGGTTATACTTGACTTGATCTACTGCTTTAGTGGAAAACAAAGTGATTCAATTCGACAAATTATAGCTAATGGCAAACACGCTAATCTGCACAACAAAAGGAGTTTGGTTGGTCATATGTTGTGAACTTGGTCAGATCCTCCGTGGATTACACCGTGCGACGTATATCTGAGTGTGGGCTGGCGCTTTGAGTGTGTAATAGAGCGACGGATTGAAAATGAGGGATCACTGGAAGATGGAAGATGTATTTTGCATGATACTGTCTGTCTGATATGATCTGCTTCTGCTATAATGACGTTAAAAGTCTGAATAATGGACACAAATACTGACTAATCCCGGTTTCAGCTCTTAGACCGCTCATGCTAAAGGGTTGGTCCTTTTTGATTGAGCTGTAAATCTCTGTAAATGATGTCAGCGATACACTGATATAGCGTGCGCGTGGTTAAACGCTTAATTCCCTGGGTGATTACTCGGCATCATAAATACCTGACTACCGCACTCTGATTTGCATGCGCGGAGCTCACGAACCCCCACACTCCCCACACTATCAGCGCCGGCCTCCCTCCTCTCAACGGCGCTTTCCATTTGAACCTGAGCCAGCGCTAGTTGCACGGGAGGAGCAGGCAGGCGCGAGAAAAGTGGCGCGTGGTCGGTTTTTAAAATAGATTTGATGAATGCGGCACACAAGGACACGCGTTTGTTTAGTGGAATTAGGTTGGACAAACCAATCAGTTTTCATCGTGTTAACACTAGGAGTGTGACAATATATCGATTTTCCGATATATCGCGATATTTTGCGGAACGATACGATACTTTGTATTCCGATATCGATACTTTTGATGACGTCATGCATATTAATGAGAAACATCTTGCATACTAATGAGGCAGCAGTGCTCCACTGTTTTCACAGTCAATAGAGGTCAACAATGATCAAGAATTCAGTCAGACCAGCAGGGGGCAGCACTACAGTTTTAAGCACTTGGACCAAACACTGTCACTAGTTTTTATAATTATAAAGAAGATTACTTTGGGGTTGATTTATTACTTTTTAAATAGGACTGTGGTTTCTTGTTAATTTAAATGTAAATGAAGTCACTGACAGATCTATGACCCATTTTCAGTGAGTAAGTCAGGGATCATTTATAAAAGTGGTACAAAGCGCATGAAAAGAAATGATGAATAATATGTAGTATGTTAAAATAAAGGTTAAAAGTAGCATTTTTTCTTTTTTAAATCGTGATGTATCGTAGCTTATTTTTGTGCAATACACCGATTATCGCAGTATCGGCGTATCGTGAGATAATCGTTATCGTGAGCCATGTATCGCGTATCGTATCGAATCGTGAGGTACCCAGAGGTTCCCACCCCTAGTTAACACCATGTCTATTTGGAAGAGTGTATATTTTTCTGTGACGACGTACTTACTTAATCTTAATACAACCATTCCAATTCGTCCAGTATGCAAATTGATCACATTTTGCAGTCACCCGATATGAACTCTCTAAAATGCGAGCCTCCCTAAATTGATAAATGAATCATGCCTTTTGTTTCAAAGTTATTAAAAAGCCATGAATAATGCGAAATGATTCCCTCTAATGCGCTGCTCGTCCGAGTGGAGGAGCCATGCATCACGTCTGCCAATGACTCTCTTTATTGTCCAGAATCCAAGAAACAAGAAGCCGCCGCAGTCTCCAAGTCGAACCTGCGAATGCTCTGACAATATGTGGAGAGAGGAAAGTCTGAAGTGTTATTTGAAGCGCTCTCCCGTCAATCACCTCCTTCAGACCATTTCACACCTGTCATGTCCGGCCTCCACCACATTCTCTGAAGAATAAACCACGCTTAGCTCTATTTTTAAATGGTTATGGAGGTCCAAGGAATAAGCTTGATCTCACAGCACAATACTGAAATCAATATGGCTCAGATGGTGTATTTATTTATAAGTTTTAGTCAGAAGAATGCTGGTTCAAATGTGCACAATTCTTCAAAGACATACTCGACTAAAATGCCACGTACATTTAGTCGACTTAATCAGGATTTGAATGCTATGGGCTCTTTCAAACTGTGTCATTGGAAGCTTAGATAATTCTGTCGCTTCTTTTCATGTTAATGGCCTTTTCATCAGTCGACCAAAATAGCTGGACCGTTTAGTCCTAGTTTTAGTCATCATTAACTACATTTAAAATACTACTTTGAGTAAACTTATGACAAAATATTCCACATTGCGTAACATTTCACCCAATATATAAAACAAAATTGAACGTTTTTGTTGTTGTGTGTGTGTTACATCTCTTTCTTTTGAGATACGAATATTGTTTAGCTCACAATGGGGTTATTATAGTTTTTAATTTGAGCTATGAGAGCCTATAATGCCTGCTTGTGTTTTTACAAGGCAACACAATGTGAACGAGGAAATGAATGTGAGGCTGCCATCAGAGCACCGCTCTCAGTGCTGCTTGTAATAAAACCACGCCTCAGTCGACCTCTTCTCTTTTTATAAGTGACGGCCTCTCACAAGTGTAACAGCTGCGCCACATGGAAGATAACCATCGAGTTAAGGTGTGTGCTGTCCTTGCGCCAGGCACAAGATCTGGCCCTGTGTGTCCTACTGTGAGCGGGCTCGCCTCTTCTCAGACCTGACCCGTAACTTTGCTGGGAGCGGGACATTACGTTAAGTTAACACTTTATTAATCTCCGTAGAGAAATTCGTCCCTGCCTTTGACCCATCTTCAAGCTCGTCGCCATGGAGATACTGCTGCTTCACTTTGATTACACGTAGCCAGACATAAAGTTTTAGTACATAAGCTCATCTTGGAAATACTTTGTGATAGCCTGCTCCAAAAAAACGCATTGGTGTTGTCTAGCTCAGTGTTTCCCAACTATGGGTACGGGGACCCCTGGGGTACTAGAGCACTTGGCAGGGGGTATGGCCTCAGATAAAAAAAAAATTTAAAAATGCAATATTACGTTCTCAGAAAAGTTAGTTTTGATTGTTTTTCAGTAAAAGGTTTGACTTCAGAGTATTTTAGCTCTGTTTTGACTAAATACTGAATAATATATGTTTAGTTGCTCACTTTGGTAAACAATGTGGGCAGGATCCTCGAGTTAGAGGGTACTTGAAGTATAAATTGATGCCTCAATGGGTACGTAGGACATAAAAGGTTGGGAACCACTGGTCTAGCGGCTGATCATAAGAATCAAGTTCTTCTATAACTGGTAATTGCTCTTGTGACGTGTCATTGCAACATATAACCTAAAATCTTCCTTATTGTCCCTTTAATGGGTGACATGTTTATTGTGACGCTTTTCCATCATCACAAATGATGCCGTACTAAATAGTTACATGCAGTAGTTTTCTTTGTGCCTCAGTGTGACAGTCGGAACCGTTTTTCTGACGAAGAAACCAGCTGCTTTTTGGGTAGGAGCCGCAGCACTGGTTGTCCTATGTTGATTTGCTTACTTTGATTCCACACCTCGCCCTGTTCACCGCTGCTGCTTGTTGTTTGTCGACTGTAAAAGCAGCATTTAATATCGTCTGCTTTTGGACAATTTCCCAAACATCACCTTTCGAAATCTGTGTCCGTTTTGCATGCTTTTCATCTTTTACTTTCTGTATAGCCCACCACTGCTTTCTCCACGTCTCTGTCTGCCTCTCTGCCATTTAAAATACACAAGAAGCTATAGACTGCACTCTAGTGGTGCAGCAATGCCTGTCCTTTATGTTATGGGACTTACAAGCCTGATGTGGTCTATTTGGCTCGTACCCCTGGATTTTTATACGGTATTTTCAAAATTAAGTCGCCCTTTGCTTCAACATCTTCAACAAAAAGTGTTTGAAGAAAGACCGTTTATGAAGATTTATTTTAACCAAAGTGAACCCTCACTCATTGTCAGCAATAATCGCTAAGCTTTAACAGAGCTGATTGTCAATTCCCATGCGACTGTGCACCATATACAAATGTAGTACCCGGAGTAAATGATTAATCGACTACAATTCCCTGAAAACTTTGCACAGAAGATCTCCATTACATCCAGGCCATAGTTGTGGATTTGGACGGCCATGATGTTAACAGACCCACAGGGCCTGTCTCACTGCATGTCTTTTATCTCTGCGTACGAAAGATTTGGATTCGGATCTCCAATTCACTCCTATTGCTATATTCCATCCCCATGAGATTACCAGCATGATGTATTCTTCCCAAACACACCTCTTCCTCTTCCTCTGCAACATTTTTGCTGTAAACCTCTTACTCGTCTCTGTCATCGGTGTCGACTGCGCACTATGGATTTTCTCCCCCTCTCGCTTTCGATCGCCTGCGGCACACAATAATATTATATGTCAGAACAGGTCAGCGTCTCTCCTGTCTCTGTGGCCCACAACAGGCTGGCGTTTCATAAACAGGCCGTGTTGTTTACGCGTCAAATATCACACTAAACTAAACGCTAACATGTCTCGAAGCTCGGAAAAATGCAGTTCTGTGCCACATAGGGACGTCACGCGCGGTTGTTGATATGTTGGTGTGGGTGTCGTTTCAGTCATGCTGCTATGAAGTGTGAGTGTAGTGTCAAAGTGCCCCTAACAGAGCATCACAGACGATGACATCATGCTCTGACTCACACTCACATATCACACAGAGAAATTCATGAATCTCATGAGTAGATTAGCATTTTTGCAAATGGAAATAGTTGTTTTTACTTTCTCTTTAACTGCTGTCTTGCAGTATCAGTGTTTTTAATAAGAGATCCTCCCATAAGATTGGTACAGGGCAGGACGGAGTGGTTTGGGGTAATTCAATGGAGCTACAGTACATGTGACTATGCATTGATTAGGTGAAGGAGAATGCATACTGGAGCAAGCAGAAATAAACATACCGTAAATTTCGGCCAATTAAGCGCACCTTACTAAATGTAATGTTCAGAGATCAAACCTGGCTCTCTTTTGTAGGTTAATAGCGAGTTGGCGACAGACACGAGTTTAACATGTTTCCCCTGATGCCTGAGCCCTGACGATGGTTTCTCTGGCTTCTCTCGTCCAAACACAGTTCACGGCGGTCTCCCTGTCATGGCCAGACCCGCCTCTGTGCCTCTGCAGGATGTTAAAAGCCTGTGTTTTCCTCCGCCGCGCATCACTGCAACCTCGGTGAGCGTTCTCTCATAGAACATAAAGCAGGCGGCTCTTCTGCGGCACGTCAAGGCGTTTCGGTGCGTTGGGGCGAGCAAAGCCCTTCCACATTTAGGCTAAAGTGAGCCTTCATCATTTTAAAAGTTACTCATCTACCGTTCCTCAGTCAAGAGCAGCGTTGATTAGAAGTTCCATCTCACTTCTGCGTTTACTCATATCAGCCGCAGGGTTCAAAACGTGGGATGAAATTAGCGGCATATAGGCCGGAAATTATGGTACATGAAATGGTAAGTTACTGTTGAGCTAAAATGTTTATCTAGCTTATTAGCAAAAGCTGTTTCTGGATGGCCCCTCCTGGAACCGCCACCTTAATATGGTGGAGGAGTTTGAGCACCCAAATGATCCTGGGGGCTCTGTTGTCCCTGGTAGTGTGTCCCATGGCAAACAGGTCCTGGGTGACGGGTCAGACAAAGAGCGGTTCAGAAGCCCCTTATGAGAGACCTACAGCTCTATTTGGGCAGCTCCAACAGCTGCCCCCACGACTCGGCAACGGACAAGTGAAAGAAAATGGATGGATGGATGTTTCTGGATGGGCACTCATTTGAAATGAATGAAATGATGATTATTAAAGATTGATCTTTTAGTGAGACAGAAGGTTTGTTTAAGTGCTTCACTAGTTGCAATGACTTCCTTTAGTCTTCCTCAGAAGCGTCACCTGATGATGAAGTGACGTAAGCAGTCAGTAAGGAGAGCTTGCGTCCCCTACCAACTGACGCCTTCTCCAGGACAGCGTCCCAGGTGTGGGATAAGGTGTACGCTCCCAGTTCATAGATGTTAATGCACATTTCCTGATCTCGATGGCTTCTCTGATGTAGCAACGATACTCTGGCATTTTCACCAATTCAATGACAGTTATTGAATATTGCCAAATTGTTCTTACGAATTATTTTTGTTATAAAAACTCAAAGATTGATGGATTTTCAGCAAATCAATTCCCCCTTTCAGGCAGATTGACGTGTAGCGCTCGCATCTACCCACTATGCTGCTTTCACATCATAGTTAATGGCCTGAACATATCTCTATGGCGGGGGGAGGGGTAGTGAAAGGAAAGAATATAGAATGGAAATGCGTATATAAGTATCTTTTAACTTATAAGGCAGAGGTATGTGCATAAAACGACACATTGAGCCCGTCTTCAGCTGCTCTGAGCTTTGCATCTGCGTGCCGCTCTCTTGACTCACACCTTGGTGGGTTTGCCTGAGTATCCCTGGGTGGCTGTATGACAGCTCCTCTCAACCATCCCTCCACAGTCTCTGATGACTGCCGAGTGATTTTACAGCCCAGCGGATCGCCAGTTTGAGTGATTTCGACTCTGCATGACGCTCGCCCAGACCATGAGATGGTTCCACTCAAAGAAAAAGTGCCCTTTTTTATATATTATTTTCCGATTATAGAATGGAAGGACACTGTTTCTTTGTCAATAACGGCTGTGGTCAAAGTAAAAGTATGCATGAATTTCTCACGGTGGAGACATTTACTTATGCAGGAAAACATTAACATTTTTGCTGCTTGCAGAGAGAGTTGTGACCTGATGAGCCCGAAGTTGGAGATATTGCATTTGACTTTAGTGCAGACTTTATTAACTTGGGTTTTGAATGTTAGGTTTGAGTCTAATGTAATTCCATAGTATTTGTATTCTGACACCACTTGCAACTTTTCACCTTCCATTTAGATATCTGCTGTTGTATTTGTGATGTTGGACCTTGTGAACAACATTGAGACAGTTTTAAACAGGACTGATATAACCATTCTGTAACTTGTGTAAATAACTGTGTTGTCAGTATACATGTGAATGGAGACATTGGAATACACTTAGGGAAGACAAGGGTCAGGTTAGTGGAGGAGAGCTGTAATCATTGATTTTGACAGACTGCAAGCAATTTGTTAGATATGACTCGATCCATAGCTTCTGGCAATTGAATTTATTGAGTTTTGCTATAATGTAGTTATTATTTGTTCACTCCACACTTGGTGGTGGTAAGCTATTGTAGTGACAGCTGCCCTCGGGCAGATTGCACAATTACCATACGGGGACATGTGTGGAATTCTCTTTATTTATTTTTTATTTATGCTGCTCCCTAGTGGCTGGAGTGAGCATTGTGGTTATTTAAAAAAAATAATGGCTGAATTAAATCATCTCATGGGTCGGATCTGGCTCATGAGCCTTGTGTTTGACTCATGTGCTCTAGCCCCTGGTTTAACCATCAGTTTATCATGTAATATTATTCCTTGTAAGAATAGGGATGTGGCCAAATCAATAAACGGTACAATTATTTCTGGAAGGTGAAGGTGATTTTGCAATTTACAGCTTTTCAAATTTATAATGTGCAGCCCTAAAGTGGACCAGAACCAGCCACTGGGTTTAATAACATGCCAAACAAACCCTTCAAAATGAGTACATTAGTCATTTTACTTGCCCTCGACTGAATACTGCCGGACTGAAGCCCAATGAAATACAGAAGGCATATGCTTCATAGTCTGCTGGTTTACTTGAAAAAGAAATAAACGGTGCTCAAATGTTAGATGCAACATTAACCAAACCGAGGCTATAGGCAAGGAATGGTTCAGAGGACTGGTTTAACATTTGAAGCAGATGCATTGAACCCAGCCAAGCAGCTCGTGACCCTATTATACATGCTTTCATACTCACATGTACTGTGCCAGGCTGTTTAAACACGCAGCCGCGAGGAAGCATGGCATAGCGGCAAACCAAGTGCACTTTTTAGCAAACAAATGCATATGACATTATAACCATATGAGGGACAGTTATCCCAGCAAAAAGCATTTCTGCTGTCAGTTATTAATCTATTTTGCATGAAGAAAACACATTTGGATTTGAATTTCAGAAGTGTTTGGAGCATTAGCATGTCGAAATGGGTCTGACCCTCCCTCATGTATTACCACCAATTGTGTTACGAAACCCGGGTAGAACTCAAGAGCAGAACCAAGCCAAAGGTTTAGGAATATTTATTGTAAACAGCAAGAAGGGGGAGCAAGTAAGTAAGGGTTGGGGGCCGGGGGAGCAGAAGTGTCTGGCTGGGCTGGAGTCTTGGCTGAAAGCCTCTGACAGGAGGACAGCCAGGATATGACAAATTGCACATTGGATGATGCTGCTATACATTAGATCAGCATAGCACATTCAAACCGTTGCTATAAACAGAATTTAAAAAATAGATTTAATGGGCTAATGTGCGCTTATGTGTAAAAAATAATTTTAAATATTTGAAAAATAAACCCCCTTTATAAATGCAAAAAACAAAGCAATATACTAAATCATTCTTTTTCATAGTCAAGCTCACTGCAGTATCTCCACCGGGGTGCCCAAACTTTTACTTACCTGTGTATTTGGTCCCATATTCTGCACGTATTGCAAAACGTTAACCAGCTCACAGTATCATGTGTTCGAGTGTTTGCTCCAACAGTTTGCTCAGTGGCAACTTTTATGTGATAACTATTGTTCAAAGTGAAATCTCAAAAGGTTTGTCCAGGCTTTGACATCGTGTAAATGTGGTCAGAGGGTTAACAGTACCCTGAAACATCCATAGTTTGATGTTTGATAGCGATAGGAAAAATACATTTAACAAGCACACTACTGAACAAATCTCTCTAAATGTACGCATACAATGAGATTAATTCTCATCTAATTATATTTGTTTGTGTTAAAACTACTAACGGGGTTTGGGCTATTTTCCTGGTATCAGCAATAATGTAAATAATCATTATTTTTGTGGTTTGAATTATTAACAAAGGAGGAGAATGGTTATATTTCTCAATGCTTTGTAGTGGTTCTTTGCCCATAAGGTGCTTCAAACCGTATTTGAGTAAATGGTCTCAACCTATATAGCACTTCTCTACCTTCATCAGGCCCAAAGCTGGACAATGTCTCACGTGTCTGAAGTTGTGGCATCTTGGCCAGGACCTAATCTCAATGAGTTTTTATCCTGGATAAATAAAGTGCTTTACAGCAAGGAACCAGTCTCATTTATACACCAATGCACGCAGACACAGATTACTATACTTTTATTGTTTCCTTGGCAGCAGAAGACTTCAACTACATTACCACTTACAGATTATGGCCAAGATAAACACCTAATGACAATTGTGGAAGACATGTGCACCATTTGTCTTCCCTCTGACTACAACAGTCCTCTTGGCCTCTTTGCTTCCTGCGGCACATTTTATTATGCACTGTCCTGCTAATACATGCTTCTGTCCAATTCCCTCAGTTATAATTGATGATTATCTCCGAGTCCATATTCCTAGTGTCGTGTGATATTACATTATTCATATGCAGCACCACCAATTCTGCACGTAATCCCAGCTATTCACTCCAAAGTGCTATATTAAATGTCCAATCTGCACCCTCTCATATTTCATGTGCGCAGTGATGATGAATCCCCTTGGACAGTCCCACACACACGTGTAACTGCTTTAACAAAGCCCCGTCCCCCGTCACCAAAACGTCTACATGGCAGAAAGAGAGAGCGACTATATGATGGAATAATACCAAACCATAAGCCATTTCACATTTCTTACATCTCCGGTTTTCAAACTGTAGCTGTGTCCTTTGGCAAGACACATCACCCCCCTTGTTTATGCATGAATGTAAGTGAGTGGTGGTTGGTTGAGGCTTACGTGAAAATAGCAGGCCGTCACGTGACCTTTGTTATGGCTGTTATTTGGAGGGCCTCTGGCTATAGTGTATATCATGTCAAGCTATGCATCTCCACTGACTGAAGTCAAGATATATATATAATATAATTAATTTTTTTATCCCTTTTTTAAATAAACTGCCCGGGGAGTTACCAACACCACTTAAAAGGTGCAAAGCCTGCCAAGAATAATATGGATACAGCTGCTGAGCTGAGTTGTACAAACGTCTCCAAGAGGTCGCCCTGAACCACACTCAAAATAACATGTGACAGAGGCAAGAGCTGAGCTGTTACTGTAGTGTTTCTTTTCAAGGCGGGGGTAATATAGGTGAGCCACAGATGTGATACTGTGTAGGGGCTAAATGCTACATGCTAACCATTAGGCCTGGGACAAAACATCGGATCGGATTTGGATCACAATAGTTTTGAATACAATACCAAGTATCGATACTTTATTTTTTTTATTGGCCTTTATTTAACCAGAAAAGTCCCACTGAGATTAATAATCTTTTTTACAGGGGAGTCCTGGCCCCAGAGGGGAACCTATTGTACATGTTTTAGTGGTAGGGAAAACCGGAGTACCCAGATTAAACCTATGCAGGCACAGGGAGAACATGCAAACTCCACACAGAAAGGCCCCGTACAGGTGGGAATCGAACCCAGGACCTTCTAGCTGTGACGCACAAGCCCTAACCGCTGCTCCGTATCAAGTATTTCAATACTTGTGTTTGGAGGTATTTTTATCATACGCTTTTTTTGTTTTCCAGTAACAGCACATTTTGTGTTGATGTACTTCCAGAGCCGTGGGAAGACATTTTAGTTAGGGGGTGCTGAGGAAAAAAATGTACCCCAAAAACGCTTTTTCTGTGCATAGTTCCTATTTATTAATATTGCCTGCAGTATTCAAACTACCCAGCAGGGGGTGCTGCAGCGCCCTCAGCACCCTGGGTTCCCACGGCCTTGTGTACTTCACACTTCATAGGGTTAGGAGGGCCAAAGTGCTTCACAGGAAGATACAAACTATTTAAAAACACACAATTATTGCGTCATGGACATAATGCAGTGTGTTATAAGTATTTAAAGCCAGTTTGAAAAGAGTCTGAATCTGGATTTTTTTTTTAAATGAAAAATTTCACGGTAAACATATTACTTATCATTACTTACTGTATCGGATCAGTCCCGAGTATCGTGGTACGTACCGGATCGGTTGCCCTACCATGGTCGCATGCTTAAGTGTTGCAGCTTATGAGGCTCTGTTGACCCACTGTAAAAAGGGTTTTCTGTTACCTTTTATTGTAGCCACGTGCTTGAGCAATGATTACGATCACATACAAATGCTGCGGTCAATCAGTTCTTTACTTTCATCCTGAAATAGCAATATTATCCATATCGCAAGAAGCCACAGCATATCTCACCCACAAAAGCGGGCTGGTTTTTGCTGACTTGTGTGCAGATGTTAAGTCTGAGTCATAACTTTACTAGTGTAGTCCGATTGTAGTTGCTTTAATAGAATTTGATTCAAAAACTAAATTGCTTACGATTTTATGTTTAAATTTGATAGAACGTCATGTGGAAAAATGGTAGAACGCAATATTATTTCTCATGTCCTTCAACAAAAGAGCCATGAATCTTATCATTGCTAGTTTCTACAGAAAGGGCATTTAGGTTTAAGAAAAAAAAAAAAGACTTTATGCTACTCCACAAGTATGAATCAATTGTATTTTAACAAGGCAATATCCCGCTCTATCTGTCTCTCCATCACCATCTGCCCAGCCACCATTATCCCTCACGAAACCCGAACAAAAACGGCTGTAAATTCCCCTGCCCGCGTGATATAGAACTTAAGAGGGTGATGGCGCTAACATAAGCCTATAAGCTCCTGCCAATTTGCCCTAATGACGTCTGCGATGATGATAAAGATTACCGTAATCCCGAGATCGAAGGTAAATCAAGCAGGACTCGAGGTCGGCGCCTCCTTCCCGGGCGTGAGGGGGCTCGCACGGGACTCAGGAGTGCGATTGAAACAAAGCGAGGCGGGTGACGGGAGATACGGGCGCTCCTATGGGACGCCAAGGGAGACGGACACAAGGAAATTGGGAGATTTAGGCGACGGGGGATTGTTGACGTGCAAGGGGGGGCATAGAAGTGGATTGCAGATCAGACGGGATTGAGATGTGGGAAGTTCATTGGGAAAAGCAAGGTCCTGGCGGTGTATGATTTTATTTTTCCTAATGCCTTCCATAAGCGCTGGGCTGTAACGCAGTTCGTTTGCTGGAGTAAGCTTCAACTCATTTCGGGGCTAACAGCTCTGCAGGTAGCACTTTTGTCCTCAAGCGCTGTTTTTATCGACCACGGCAAAGGTAATAATGCAAAGAAAACACAACCGGGTAATCACGGGGGAAGCGTGTTGCCGCGGCACACTTCACAGAGCATGAATATGAGTGGAATAAGACTGTCTGTCGAATGTGTGAACAAATAGGCAAGATTAAGGTTAGCCATGCAGTGGTTCAAAATAGGGTCAGAGTTACTTCCGTATTAATCCCTGTACACATAGAACTATTATTTGTTATTATGTGATATTTTTAACAATAATCCAGGAGCAGAGGTTGTAGTGCGGAGGTGTAGCCCATTACGTCGATCGCCAGACACTTGTCGATCACCCACGCAAACCGAGAAGATCACAGAGTCCTGAAGTGTCTTGCCTTCGCATTTATCACAAGATCACGACCAGAGCTCACTTTGTCAAAATCTGAAACCCGTCCCCCGAGTGATACCACGAAGCTACACATGAACCAAAATGATTCACATACTGCTGTAAGACCTAATGATGAAGTGATGCCAAGCTGCAATTTATACCCATCTTCGGAATAGTCATTTTGGGCAATGTTTGTTGGACATATTTATTATGGGTTCTAAAAGTAAAAAAATGTCAACACAAATAAAACCTCAACCCTCATGGCTTTCAGAGACATGTAATGGTGGATCTCCTTGGGCCTTGTAGACATAAAGCCAGCGTGGGCACTTCTGTAATTAAACAAATAATAGTAATAATGCATTGGTTTTATATAGCGCTTTTCTGGACACTCAAAGACGCTTTACATTGCATTATTCATTTGTGGTAAGCTACTATTGTTTTATGTTGTTTGTGTTGTATTGTTTTATCTTGTGTATTTTTACCTTTAGACCGTTGTAAGGTGCTATTCAAATAAACTTCCCAATTGTGGGCCAAAAAAGTAATCGTGAGACCAACGCGAGTCCCACAATAAAAACACCCGATGGACCAGAGTGGCGTGTTAGCCATTTATGAAGCTGTGTTGCACATGTCAACTCCTTATAGCTGGATCATACACTTTTTGCTGTGATATATATTTATTTCTACTACTACTAAAGATGTATGAGCGGAGAGAGGGGGCGGAGTTAACTGAATCCAAGCGTTTTTTCTTCCGGGTTTGAAAAATACCTCCAGGAAACACTTATATTTATCACAAAAACTAGTGCTCCATAGTGGTAGTGGTACAATATATCATATAAATGCCTATACTTTACTTTGGAGCATGATACAGATCCTTTAAAGTACTGCTTGATCTCTGTAATGTTATTTATCAAATTCATCTTGTGGGTCAAGGGTTTTTTGCTAGAGGGTTAGATTTTGCCCATCGAGCATGAGCGCATGAGATTTGGACTTACAACTTTGATATGCAGTTTTTGCGCAGCTCTACTTATGAACCGTCGATCGATAAAAAGGTGTTTCACAAAATGAGATATTGTTCACTGTACATTTCCAATTTATGCATGGGATACAGAGTAATGTCTTTAAGCTTGATGACAATGGAAATTCCATTCTTTATAAATTGGTACAGAAACAAGGAGGCGAGGGAACTAGTGCATCATTTCTGACTACAAATGAGCCGTCTCTGCGACTGACAATGACGCATTCTCCAGCGCCGCTGATATTTCCCCACCGTGAACATTAATGACTTGCAGCTTCTATCTTGTATTATCTCAAGCAAAGAGGAAGGAAAAGTGGATGAATAAGATCAAACATGACACGTTTGGGCGGGGAGGGAAAGTAATGGTGGTTTGTTTGAGAATAATGTTAATGTATTATTCAGAAACCTGAAACTTTGATAATTGGATTGTTTTATTTTTAATGCCACGTTCCCTTTCCGTCAATCGTACTTTAATTTGAGTGGTGTCGTGGAATTTCTTACCACAATAAAGGAAAAGGGCTGGAAAGATATTTGTCTTATTCAAAGATGTAACGTTTATTTTACACACGTGCGGAGAGTCGACACACAGAAATCCATGGTCAGCTCTGCCGGGCAAAGCTTCTGATCAAGTTAAATAGGACGAGGCGCACAGCAGGACCCAGAAACCGTGACGTCGCATGGGCATGGGGGGTGATACTGCTCAGATGATCATGCAAACATCGCCTTTTGTTTTAGCGCAAGACACAGGAAGGCCTTTGTCTTAAGTGTGAAAGGAGCAACCAGCAGAGGCCTTTGTGGCCATTGTGATGTCTTTAGGTGTGATGCAGAAAGCTGGTGCTTCAGTGGAAACTCAGCAGACGGTCAGACGGTCTTCTCTGCCTTGATCAAACGGCCCAGAAGATCACCAGATAGTAGGTTTAGTTTGTGTATTTGCTGCGACCGGTCTTAGTTTAATTAACTCTAAAAACTGCCATTACACTGGTCAATGTGTGATCGTGTGGTTGGTGAATAAACACTCCACTCACATCTCCACTGTAAGTTGTATGAGGGGTTTTTTAGAGGTAACCTAATGTAAAAAATTACTTGGCAATGCCCCTTTTCCTCAATTGTAGACCAAAGTTGTATTAACATAACCCACATTTCAAAGGATACAATTCATTCCCGCTGTAAACATAAGTAACTTCAGTCAATAGGTGCCGCTCAGTAAATTAATCTCAGATGAATCTTTTGAGTGGCCCTTTGAATTGAACAGATTCCAAAGATTTGTCTCCCATCAATGATCAATGATAATCCCTTCACAAGAGAGAAAAAATCCTACATTGAAATTGCAATTTGAATGGTTGCAGATAGCAAACGCTGTAGTTACAGTATTTAGGTAACAAATACAGTGTTAGGTAATATTATATCACAGTAAAGTCATATTGAGCATAAAACAGGGTCTATAATGCATTGCTCTCAAATGTTAATCTTTTTGTGCTGTCAGTTAAAGACAAAAAGCAAAACATTGCTATTAGACATTAAAGCTGGAGGATTCACCTAATGTACATGTTTTTAGTGATGGGAGAAACCGGAGTACCAGAAGGAAACCGGTGAGAATATGCGAACTCCAAATCCAAATCAAACCACCTCAATTTGACTTTGCGACACCCCTTGTTGACACGAGCAGACGGGTGGCAGAGGTGAAGGATTGAGACAGACTGGAGTGAGGGATGAAAGGATGTGTGCGCAGTGAGGAGGTAAACACTACAGAGGAAGTCATCTCCAGGAAAAGACACGTGATGTGCCCCTCCTCTACCTCCCTCCTCACGGCGGACAGTCCCATCACTCTCTCAACCCCTGGAGCCGGTGACTCACTCCCCCCTCACTGCTTTAAGGATTCAGCTCCATACCGCTCTTCCTTCGCAAACATGTCCAGATCAGGGAGGAAGCAAATGTCAAAGCATTTGTTTGGAGTCCATGTTTGAGGTCAAAGTGTGCTTCTTTTTTTCCCCATAAGAGTCTAATTGAAATAAAATAAAAACCTCGTCTATAGACTAACATTAACCAAAAACAATATAAAAAGCTGAGAAATAAGCCAAGGAACAACTCATACAGGGCGGCACGGTAGCACAGCGGTTAGCGCTCGTGCTTCACAGCTAGAAGGTCCCGGGTTCGAGTCCCACCTGGACGGGGCCTTTCTGTGTGGAGTTTGCATGTTCTCCCCGTGTCTGCGTAGGTTTCCTCCGGGTACTCCGGTTTCCCCTACCATTAAAAATATGTACAATAGGCCCAGGGACTGCAGGTGGAAATTAGCACAAGTGCTATAATCTGGTTCAATGCATCTCTCCTTTCTGAGGCTAATGTAGATTGTACACTGTCCCTGTTCAAATAAATAAAATAATAAATAAATAAAAACATTGGGCACCATATCATTTTCAAATGCTTTTCTGCGAGCAATATTTCCAGTATTCAAACATTCAAGCACAAAGAATTTAGGAATCGAACCCACGATCTTCTTGCTATGAGATAGGGACTTTTTGTTTTGTAATCTTTTTTGCAACATTTATCTTCATAATTGAATTTAAAATAACTATTTGCGGTTTGGATTGTGCTTGTGCTGAATACCTCCCACAGGGCAATAATGGCGGTTACAAGGAGGGGGCTTTTAGGAGTGGTATTGGCGTGCTGCGTGCTTAATTACATCTATATTCATTAATACAAGTGTGTTAGCGATGCGGTCACGCTGCTGCATAATCTCCATTCATTATTTGAACAATAACCAGGGAATGGAGAACGTCTCCTCGGAATCTGAAGTGAGAGCGCTTGATTTCATGAATCGAAGTTATGGAACAAATTAGCATTGATTAGCAAAATTTAGGTTGTGAATGTTGATGCCCCCGTCTTTCTTTGGCTCGCCCCGGCTTCTCCGTTCCCATCATTGGACCAGCTGCAGTGCTGCTTCGCGGGGGCACTTTTCAGCCGAAATACTGCAGAATTTGAAGCCCGCTCAGTTGGACACTCGCAGAAACCGCTAAGTAGAAAGAAAAGGGCACATTTTGCCTATTATGCTCTAAAATGCGGGGCTTAACATGACCTTATAGCACAAACATTGCCTTAGTGTTTTGCTGCACTGAATTTCTTAAAATATAGGGGATCCACTAAAGTGATGAAATCCCACAGAAGCCTAAGGTGACATTGTGAGCGCAGTAAATGTTTACAGCCTGGTACAAAAGATAGCCTTGGTCTGAAGTGCTAAGTGCAGAGCTGTTCTTTGTGCCCGCAGTACACAGTGAATTTGTTTCTGCGTTTGTTCGCCTAAACATTGCCTTTAGCTCCGACAGCACCCATCACGCTTTGCAGTTTGTTGAGCCCATTTCTCCACAGTGCAGAGTCCTTCCAATCCTTTCTCTACTGTTCGTTCTCTTAACCCCAAATTGGTAGTGTCTTTCAGGTTGTTTTTCAGCGGAATCGCTTTCAGTGGACTTCAGTAAACAGCCACATCAAAGCAATAACATCATCAGCTTTTTACTATCTGAAAAACATGGCTAAGATCAGAGGAATAGTGTCAAAACCAGACTTGGAGAGACTCATCCATGCATTTGTCTCCAGCAGGTTAGACGACTGTAACGGCTGCTCACTGGCCTTTCTAAACGAGCTGTTGGAGCTGCAGAACATCCAGAACGCTGCTGCTCGAGTCCTGACCAGAACCAGGAAATACGACCATATTAGTCCAGTGCTCCGGTCCCTGTACTGGCTTCCTGTCACTCAGAGAATAGAATTTAAAACAGCTCTGCTTGTGTACAAGTCTTTTCATGGTTTAGCACCAAAGTCCATCTCTGACATGTTAGAGCCGTATGAACCATCTCGGGCCCTGAGAACTTTGGAAATAGGGTTAGATTACTCATTTCTGAAAACAATATTACTTATTACTGAAAAAAAGTAGTCTGATTAGAGTAAGTACCAGTGACAGTAAGCATGGTGATTTAACGCCTTTACCTGCAGATTGTCATGTCCTTGGGCAAGACACCTGCCAGAATTAATGTGTGACTTGTCCCCAGCGGAAGAAGTAAATTGCAAACTCCACACAGATAGACCTCCCCACATGCCTGGCATCCTAACTCAGGACCATCTCGCAGTGAGCAGAGAAACTGCAGATGATTGGTGGTGGTCGGAAAGGCCTTTGGAACAGCCATGATTCTGTCGGCCAAAAATAGTTTATATCTTTAGAGTTTCACAGAATGAACGACTGTGAGGCCATTTGAGAAGTGATTCCATATACTATCCAAGCCATTGTTATTGTATCGCATTGCTCATCTTGGCCATGTGGACGTCAGCCCTTTTACAAGAGGACACATGATGCTGCATACTAAGTGAGCGGTGATTCGTGATTCTCTATGTGCTCCAGAGGTCAGATGTTAACAAGTGTGAGCGTCTTGAGCTACGCTGTTGTAGCAGGATAACTCACAAATGTGCCCTTAGCGTTCTTTGCTCATTGCAAGGTTAAGTCGGACTGATTGTCCCTGTAGGAAAATTTGTCATCTGCACTTGACCCACCCGTCACTAACCAGGGACCCTTCTCCCGATCTTGAGCCACAAGTTCATCTAAGAGCTGTGTTTTTTTATTGTAATAGCAGCAACAATTGATTGCAGACCTCTGTATTGATTGAGCATTTTTTCTTAAATTGCCAGACATTGAAGGATGGGTTGTATGAATTTAGACACGTCGTGAAATAAAAACTTGCAGTATTGTGTTGCTCATGCGTTGCAGTGCCAGTTAAAATCCTTGCAGCTGCAGTTTGGACCAGTTCTACCCTTTTATAGTGATATCTAATGAAGACATCATACCCACAACCCCATTCAGCCTTGCAACACCTTTAGCGGGACATCACCCACATTCACAACCCGCTATTGACCAATGGAGTTGCCAAGGCTGTGGCGGCGGGTGGTCCGCAGTGTTGGGAAAGTTATTCTTCTCTGGCGATATTTACTGTATTATTAGTTACTGGAGGGACCAACTGTATTTGATAAAACTGTCTGTCCTTCATCTTTTAAAAAAAGCTTAACAAACTGTGGACTCTGTGTCATACATTTCTGGACCCTTGACCGAGTTTTGAAAACAACTGCTCCAAGTCGACTTTCTCTGGCGTTTTGCAGAGAACTGCTTCATGCAGGATTAGAAACAGGTCACTGAAGCCACGTCACATGTTTTACATTCATCGGACCAGGGTTAGTGACCTTACATAATAAACAGAGGAGCCAGCATCTGCACAAGGTCTTGTCAAATATAGTCAAGCTTAGTTATGTCTTTTAGTTCAGGAGTTTGCTCGTGGGGTATACGAAAAATCACCGCCTGTTTTGGCATTTATCAATCTGAGCAATGCGCTCAAATCCTACACCAAGTCAGGAGGTGGTAGATGATACACCAATTTTAACTAAACACTAAACAGCGCTGGAAAACAGTTTTTAACAGCATGAATCGCATATGATCCTCATTAGTGATTTAAACATGAAACAAGGCGACAGCGTTAATGTTTATGGAGGCTCAGTCCGGATCAGAGACTCTAGAACCCGGACTGCAGCCACAGAGACGCTTACGGTGTTTTTTATATTTATGTTTCGTTTTTTGTTTTTAACCAAATACCGCTGCATGCGCAAACTTTGTGTGGATTCCCCGCCTCACACCCGCGGCCGCTGCCGTGTACCGGGACACCGGGCCTCACCTGGGTCTGCGCGAGGCCACGCTCCGTGTTCTGGTTGGTTTGAGCGCTGGTTCAGATCATGGTCCAGAGTCTGTACTGCAGCGTTATATCCACGCTTTTTTTTTTAATGTGGTCTAATTTTATACCCTTTTTTATATAGGCTATTTAGGCCTACTGCTTATTTAATAAAGGTCACTTTTTATTATTAGCCTATTTCTTTATTCCCCTCTTTTTTTATTAGTAAATGTGATCTTGGATTGGCTTATAAGGTTAACGTTGTTTACTGACAGATCCTGGTTGGAGAAATGTTCTTTTTTTTTTTTTTTTTTTTATTGTGCGTACCGTAAAACCCATGGGTGAGGCCTCCTCATACGTGAATATTTTTGGGCGTTTCATTCAAATGACGCTGGGATTTCTCCGTGGCATTTACCATCAGCTGCGCTTGCGTACGATAAGATCTGAGCGGAAAGCACAGGTTCATAAATGTCACGCGCACTCTGCCGTATATCGGAAATACACCTACGCATACACCATTTGTTAACCCTGACCCTGGCCTAGCCACTAACCTTAAGGATAGTGGGCTGGTGCCTAATCTTAATCAATAGAAGTGGGGGAACATAGGTTCTGGGGAACATAGGGCTGACCCCATTTGTTGACGCAATGTTGATAAATGAGGACCAATGAAGTGGCTTATAATAATGGCTGGTGATGTGCGGAGCGACACGTTTCTCTGATGTCCGAGTTGGACCCCCCGCAGGATGAAGCGTGAGTGTGTGACGTGGTGAGTAGTCCAAGAGCTGGAAGCAGGCTCTAAATGTCCAGCCGCATTGCGCTCCCGTAACTTAAAGCCCAGCCGAAGAACCACACGGGCTGACGGCCTGAAGACGCCCTGGTGCACTGTGATATTTAGTGCTGACAGCGTGTTCCTCCAGACCATAATAAAATGCCTTTGTAGTGCACGTTGCTGCAATAGTGATGAGGAATTGAGTGCTGTAATTTTTTTTTTGGTAAGGAAAACGTTGTAATTCTCCATTACAGAAAAAAGTAATGTCTTTCTGTAAGTAATGTGTTACCTCCTAACACCGGTGGCCTGGCTATATCGCTTAGTCATAGCGGGGTGTTGATACATCAGTGTCTCTGAGATCCTTCCACCTCTTTTTCTATTTCTCTTCACATCCAACATACTTTTTTTTTTCTCTTATGAAAGATGCTTTGAGCTTTCAAGGCCGCCTTTAGCTATGTGACTTGGATACCGCATGGGCGCTAATACAATATCCGTCCTCAGCTTATCTTCTCTGTGTCCTTCTAATTTCCAGCCCACGTCGCTTCCTTCCTTCCCCGGCTTTCTCTCGTGCTTCCTTCGCCGCTGCTGATGCTGTTGTTCTTATGTATGTCTAGGGTTCGAGGGCAAATCCGGTGACGTTATTTAAAAAAAATAAGAAGAAAGTGAATGTCATATTTATGTGTTTGCCGTGTAGTTTATTGGATTTGAATGAAATCTCTACAGAGGCATAAGCCGCGTTGATATATATCTGTCACCACGGCTGACTGCAATATCCTCTGTAATAACCGCGGCAAGGCTAAGACCAGAAAATGCCGTCTTTTTTTTTCTTCTCCTTCTTTTTTTTTGGCTGCCGGGCTCCCTCTTTCCCATTTTCTAGTAGCGCAAATCACCCTGACGGCGGGAAGGGGGGGAAAAAGGCAGAGAAAGCTCTTTCCCTGCAGAGTCTGATAGCTCATTAGGATTCAACAAAGCAAGTCCAAACAGCAAACATATTTCCCCACTGTTACAATTCTGAGCGCCTGTGATGGCAGCGCCTCCGTGTTTGCGACTGGGATGCATGGGAAGCACATGAAACGAGAAGAGAGAGAGAGATGGAAGGAGAGGAAGAAAGCTGGCAAGAATTGATGACGTTAGCCAGCCGTGTGATTGATTTGAGGTCCCGCCGTATATTACGCGTTGTCTTACACAGCCATATATATATCGCACGCGTTTGATGACAAAAAATGTACGTATGGAGGGAAAAGGCTTTTGAACATTATGCTGCAAATCCTTGTGTCTCTTTAATTTTCGAAGAGTCTAACGCCCTCTCCTGGAATGTTTGGGGAACGGAAAGCTCTGTAAGCAAAAACAGACTAAAGACCAACACACTGCAGCCCGCTCATGACTTGTCCAGATGGTTCCCGACGGTATGCTATGGAGGCTTGCTAGAACTAAAGATGTTTTAGATCAATAAAGCATTTCTAAGTTTAGTAAGATGGGGATCAAGATGTGTTTGCAATGATCAAAATGTCTGCAAAAAGCAAGGATCGGATTAGTTACAAAAACCTGACATTTCACTAAACATTTCTTTTAATCCTACAAAATTACATTGAGTCTTACTTTTTTCTATGGTAGAGTAATCAGTGCAGTATTTCAGGAATGAAAGCGAACCTAATTCGATTTAATATCCAGCTACACTCGAATGAAATTGAATTAATTACTGGGGGTCTAAAAACCTCCGGGACCCTCTGTCTGTTTATCAGTTCAAAAACCAGCTTGATTACCGACGACGACATACTGAAGATGAACCTCTACTACGACAGAGGAGCAATGCAGAATCGCTCTAACCTGAACGAAGGTGAGATTGTTAAAATGAACGTTTTAAACAAAAAGCTGAAGGCCAAGTGAGCGGAACCAACGGAATGAATGATTGAGTTCAACTCAAAAATGTCCCTATAAAGCGCGAGCGTCATGAAAGTTTCGCAGCCCTGACAGATGTTACCCTGTGCCAAAAGTGAGACAGACAAACAAATGGTGATTCATTGTTTTGGGGGGAAGGACATAAACTATTCTCTTATGTAAGGTGTTACACGTACCAGATGAGAGAAGCGATGGATGCCAGACCCGGCGACAGTTTTGACTGATTAGCGAGCGTTTGTGCTAATGCATCAGAGTCAGTGGAACAGATGGAGACGTGGAGAAGTGTTGGCGATAACACCAGCAAGAGACGAGCCATTACCTAATTCAGCTCATCTTCCAATCTTCCAATATCGCATAATCGAGTCTAATTGCCGTTTTGATCAGTTTGTCTCGACGTTGCCATGGCAATGGGCTCCATTAGGGTCGCGTTTTCTAGTTTGTGTACTACAGATGTAGGAACTCAACTAGGACCTACCGGTTTTCTCGATTCTTGGAGCGCCATTTTGTACAAATTGCTCACATTTATCTACATACTGCACAATAATAAAAAATATTTTTTGAAAATAGTCCAGGGTTTTCCAGCTGAAGTCCGAAAATGACCTTGGTTTTGCTCAATCAGGTCAGGATTTTTTGCTACAGAAATGCTTTAAAAATCGATTTTGCGTCAAAAACAAATTTCTGCGGATCATCAGCTGAGAAAACCTTGACGTTTTTTCCATTTTCCTCAAGAAATAAAAGTCAACGTATCCAAAGTCATTCAGTTTTTATTTACTCCATCAAATTTGATAAGCAGAATTCATAATAACGTAGTCGTACGTAATCCGTAACACTATGGCTGTATCTCAAAAAGTTGACCTGATAGAGCAAAATGCATGTGATATTCGGACTCAGAACACCAAAATTAGTCCCTCAGTTGAGAAACCCCTGACCATTTTTTGGCTGTCACCTTGTGTAATCTTATTCGGACCAAATTCAAATCACGCTTTAGAAACACGGCTCATGTTTCTGAAACATGGAGAGCAGCTCCTTGACACCGGCGCACTACTGCGAGACCATCGGTTTATTGTCTCTCTACTCAGGACTGTTTCACAGGGGGCTAAATACAGCAGTTTAGCATCATGTGAGAGCGTTAAAGGACACAAATGAAAGTTGTGAGGTTGTAGCGTGATGGAGAGTTTAAGGCCAGTAATGAGCGCGAGAATGCGAAGGCAAGGGAGCCGGCGCTCTCGGCAGTGCCGGTCCAGTGAAGCCAGAGGTTTGCTGCACGCAACACATTAAGCTCGAGGCTGCGCCAATTCTGTCAATCACACTGCAGATCGAATGTAAAAAGTGAGCGGAGTAATTTCGGGTCGGACTCGTGCGTAATCCTTATGGTTTGGGCAGAACTTGAACGCGCTCGGTTGGTACTGCGGCCCCAACGTCGGGGACCCCTGGTGTAGAGGGTTTGACAAAAGGTCATGTATTTGTGAAACAAGTTCAGTCAGGAAGTGGCTTGGTGCCGTCAATGGGCAGGACAGGACGGCCTTAGTGGATTGTTCAAACCCTAAACCAGTATTAAGGCAGGACTGAACAATAATGAAATACACAGGACAGTACCACAATATGATTACAGTCGGAAGCAACTAAAACGACACTAAATCAGGGCCACGTTGGCTCAGCCAGGGCTAACCCAGGTATACTTTAAACCATTTAAAAAAACAAGGCTAAACTGAGACTTAATTGGGTTAATTCAGGGCTAATTACATGCTTTTTGAATATAGCATGATGTTGAAAAATAAAATGAAAAGATTCAGTTTATTGCTGGAGAAACTAATCGTGCCCACATGCTGCTCATACAGTACTTTGAAGCTCTGACTGGTTAGTATATGAGTCATATAAATGGATTCTTTATACTTTTCAACAGTTTTGCTACTTAAATTAATCATTCCATCTTCCATTTCCTTTGAGGCTTGGTTTGATGCAGATATATTAAACTTTTCTGATCTTTCTAAATACTATTTGGTGCTGCACACTTAATATTCTGTTCAATTTTGTCTTTCCATTTCTTTCTCACACGTCATTAACCCTCGTCACTGCAGTGTGTTTGGCATGAAGGATAATTACAGCTGTATGTAGCTGTTTACTTCTCATATTTGTTTCACTTTCAATTGATTAATCTCTAACGAAGCCTTTTATTTGTGATTTGATGGTGTGCAAAGTCACACTGAAGGGTAGATATTACTTGTATATAATCATTCATACAAGTAAATGTTCCTAGCAGCAGTAAACATTGGTCAGTGTGGCATCTTATTTCACAAAAATAGCACAATCGAGAAAAAAAAGAAGATCATTAAGGATGGCCTCCCGCTTGTCCATCTGAAGTGCGGAAAGTCCATCCTGTACGGTTTGTTTGTGTGAGCGCGTCACAAGCGCTGCGTGATGGAACTGCTGTATTTGTTGCAGTAAAAAAGTTAATCATCTTTATAAGTAGCTCTTGTGATAACGCCACTGATGAGTGCTCACCCTCTGCTGAAAGGAGAAGAGCCCAACAAGAGCAACATAAGTCTTGAAGCCTCTCATATCCTTTGCCCAGGCGCTGGCTGTGCAGAAGATCTCACGAAGCAAAGCAAACTCGCATAATTTCAGATAAGATAAGTCTTTATTGATCTCACAATGGAGAAATTCACTTGTTACATTCAGCTCTCAGAAACACTCAGGATAGACAGGAATTGTGCAAACAGATAGCAAATAGAGGTATCTTATATACAATGACTATCAAACACTTTAATGGAGCAAAAAGTATATACAGTGAAATAAAATAAACATACTATAGTAATAATGTCAGTGCAGTGCAGGTTTAGTCATGGTGCATGTGGTTGATAAGTGACGCAGATAAAGTGACGTAGATACAGAGATTATTGCACGTCAGGACCTGCGGTTTCATGCCACTGGGATCCCTTCTCTTTTCACGTGCTAATGGCTCATGCTTTGGCTTGACACAAAAACACACAGAGCTGTGCAGTAATGTCGTCAGGCCACACGGCTCCGTTTGCTTGCGCAGGTGTGAGGGCTGGCCAACAGGGGGCAGGTGTGAAAGAGAGACCTCTCCTCAATCAAGGCATACTTGATTGTAAATATTCAACATATATATATATATATTTTATGAAAAAATAAATAAAATTAAGATAATCGTTAATAATTGTGATTATTATTTTTTTATATAATCGAGCAGCCCTAGTTCATAATGTTGATAAACCAATTCTCGACTAACTGTAGTGTCCCGAGATCCAGGTGCCGATTTTGATCAATTTCCACTAGGGCTGGGCGATATATCGATATTTAAGATACATCTATATATTTTTTAATGAGATATAGAATTAGACCATATCGCCTATATCGGGATATTTCAAATTCAGATAAGTTAACAAAAAGAAACGGGTAATCTCAAGCTGATTTAAAAAAAAACAGTTATCTTAAACTGAGCACTTTATTTTGTGAACTCTTTAGATATAAATGCTGCCCTGTTTTATTTTATTGGCTATTTTTTATTAAGACATTTTTTTACCTTACGGAGCTTTGTTATACAGTGTTTATGTTGTTACATTTTATAGGGAGTTTTCAATAGAACTACTCGTATTTGACTTTGACTTAACATATAATTTCAGAGCTCTCACTTTGCGGGAAAAATATCGGGATATGTATCGTAAATCGATATTCAACCAAAATATATCGGGATATGACTTTTGGTCCATATCGCCCAGCCCTAATTTCCACACAGTTAGCCGTGTTAAATAAAGCTGCTTCTGTTAAATAACTGTATTTGCGTTTGTCACCTTTATTGTTCTTTCCCATGAGTTAAAAAGACAATCTTTGTGTTCGTTTATGGTCAGTGAGACGCAAACGTCAGTCAGTTTTCTCCTCCTTCCGCTCATCCAAGTCATTCAGCACATGAGCAAATGTTTGATAAACAGGCCTTTTTGAAATGAACCATTTTAAAAAGTGTCTCCATAAACATTTGCCTGCGCTTTGGTTACTTGGCTCTTCTACCATTGTTCAGTCTGCAAACCAAAGACTGATTGCACCTTTGTATCTCTCTCTCTAATCAAAACCTGCAATAATAACCTTAATGGTATTCCGAGGCTCACCTCAATAAAACCGGGAGCATAATCGCACCAATAGGCAGCGCTTTACTCCGCAGGAACATTTAGATAACAAACCTCGAAGCAATCACATCTACGGAGTAAGACATCAGGAGGAGATAGTGAGCCATATTTATTTCAGCGGGAAATTGCCCATATTCAGAAGCATGTGTTCTCTCTTCCGTTAGGTCGCTTAATTAAATGTTCCGGGCAGATTTAAAAGGATATTATCCATTGAAAAGACCGGTCTCATTTGGAGTAAAAAGCTTCAAAAGATTAAAGCAAGGTTGACCAAGAGACGTACTGGGAGAAAATACAATTATCTCAGTAGAACAGCGTGCGGAGGACAGAATATTATTTATCAAAACATGAAGTGACACTGGACATAATTTCACCGGTAAAAGTCATCAATTTTTTATTTAATTTTGAGATATGTTGGACCCATTTTGTTTCCATGACCTGGAAGCTCCTTGAAAAGTCAAAATGCACACACTACTTACATTTTATCAATAGATTTGACCCATTGATTTGTATTGGTAATCTTATTTCTTAAGTCACGGCAAACCGTCTGAATGTGGGGGCGATGAGTTCCATCACGTGTCCGCTTGGTCATCCACACGTCTTGGCTGGAGCTCTGAGATGTTGCCTTCCCTCTCGATGACTGTGGAGGCCGGCCTGGTGCAAGCTTGTCCATGCACAGATTTAATCTTTCATCACCAACATGGCGAAACCACCAGAGGCTGAGGATGTTTTTTTAACCCCAGGCTCAGATCGAATCCTGAACGGTTACGGTACGGCCTCTGGAGGGAAGAAAAAAATAAATCAAAACTCCGAGGCTGTACGGAGGGCCGCCGCGCTCTCCGATCAAGCCCAGGGAATGAAATGAACCAAACAGGACGTCAGGCGCCAGACGGGGAAGAGAGTCCGAACGAACTTCCACGGTAGCGCAGCGGTTAGCGCTCGTGCTTCACAGCTAGAAGGTCCGGGTTCGATTCCCACCTGGACGGGGCCTTTCTGTGTGGAGTTTGCATGTTCTCCTCGTGTCTGCGTAGGTTTCCTCCGGGTACTCTGGTTTCCCCTACCACTAAAAACATGTACAATAGGCCCAGGGACTGCAGGTGGAAATTAGCACAAGTGCTATAACCTGGTACAATGCATCTCTCCTTTCTGAGGCAAATGTACACTGTCCCTGTTCAAAAATAAATAAATAAATAATGTGATCAATACAGCAAGCCAAAGACATGCGGAGGAGCTGCCAGAGGATCATGGAGGATATTTGTGCACGCTAACAATAAGGAAAGCTATCACTGCCATCAAAGCAGCAACAGAATGGAGCAGGTATGAAGTGGGTTGAAGCTGGACTTTTGACAGTGAACGGTTTGAGCTGCCTTTTTTTTGTTTTACATATAAATGCGCCACTAGCATTTCTTTATGTACATTATTGCATCGAAGTCGTGGTCTTGTTTCCATCTAAACTCTTTGTAAGTGAATGACAATCAGGATCCAGTATAAAGGACCCGGCCGTCTTTGGTCCGAGGTTAAAACACTGGTGTACAACCTCAACCTGCACGTTACTGGTGGAACAACAGGGAGTCGGACAGTTGTTGGACTTTTGTCTTCGCCCAGTTGATGGTACGGCCCAGAAACGGAACATTCCTCCACAAGAACCACCGTCACTTTTGCGAAATGTGCCTCCATCCATCAACAAACAGAATTGTATCATTACTTAGCTTGTAATCAGTGTTATTGAGGGTTTTATTTTAAAACACCCCACAGTGAAAGTAACTTGAGAACAGCAGTCTCTTTAATAGCTCTGAATGCCATTGGAAATGTTTGCTTTACATCTTCCCCATATTTCCTTTATAATCTCATATCTGAAAAGTGATTTTTATTAATATATAGGTTGTTGTTTTTTTTCATCTTGCCACTCTGTCCGTTCAAAAGACCAGTGCCATTTGCAGATTTATAAAAGCCTCTGAAGATGAAAGCATGATAATGGATTGACTAAAAGACGTTGCCCGGCAGGAATAAAAGGCAATTAGTCCAATAGAAAAACATGGGCAGTAACAGAAGACTCATTATTCATCAAAGCACCGATCGGACCACTAGAAAATAAACATTTTTCGTCTGTGCTGTCTGTCTTGTCAAGCCCTCCACATGACCTAAACTGAACTACATTTGATACGATCTCAATTTCCAAGAAAGGGAAAAAAAAGGGAGGGCGAAAAGGACAGATTTTTGTTTTGCCGAGCTGCAGAGTTCAATTACTGTGTGGTAGATTAATTAGGCGGTCAGAGCGAGAGGCTGGGGGGATTTAGAGGAAAGGCCTAATACAAATGGCTCTGATAGGGAGATATCTACTTACAATTGACCTCAGTTATCCCCACCTCCAGCCCTGCCATTCCTCTTCCTCTCAATATGCCTGCTACAACACTTTTTTAATGTTTTTTTTATAAACCTGTTTGCGTTTTAACTTTTTCTGTGGTTCTGTCTGTCCTGTCCCCCACTTTGGCCTATGGCTGCCTTTAGGTGGAGTTTATGAAATTATTCTGCCGTGGCTAATTTCCGTGGTTACTAAATACTAATGCATGATTGGAATGCTATAAGATAGCACTTCATGAGGTTACGTGAAGTCATGCATGAATAACATGAAATTATGCATGAAATAATGCTTCATTATGCATAAATCACTTTAGTATATGGGACGCAGTATGTGGTATATTAAGATAGCTTGCAAACTAATTTTCTTAAAAATCATGATGAATCATGATATTCATGCATAAACTTCATAATTACGATTAGTTAATATTTTTTGTTAAAAAATCGAAATGTTTTAGTAAATTCATCGTGAATCTCAGATCATGATATATTAACAAGATTTTCTCATGAATTCATTACAGTAGATACTTAATTACTTCATGCATGAAGTCATTTATGAAAGAACATGAAGTCATGTTAACTCATGATGAGTATACATGATGAATACATCATGAAATCATTCATTATTTCAAACATAATTTAATCTTATCCATACATGACTTCATGTAGCCTTTTTATAAAGTGTTACCAAAACACCTCTCACACTTCCATCCATCCTAGAACAAAAAGGTGCACATAAGTCTCATATTCCTACGCGCACATATGGACATCTGAGCACCACGGATGTCAAAGGAATGAGCAAAGGAATGAGCCGCGAATTGAGAGTCAAAGCAGTCATTTAAAGTGTTTGTAGTGGAAAATTTCCTCACTGAACGCTTTTTGGAAGAATAACTTGGCTTTAAAAAGACCAAGGCCATCTTTTGTAGCAAGATGTACACCTCTTTATTCCACTGGTAAAGTCACCTTCAGCTGCTCCCCCTCCCATTTCGCTCCAGATATGGCCTGTAGGCACAATAAAAAAAACCTTCAAAAACCCTAACTGCTCCTGGCTCCTTAGTGGCATGTGTCCTTTTTTCTTTTCACCAATTTCCCTTTCTGCTTGATACTTCCATCTCCCGAGCCGCTTCTCTCCCTGGATGTCTGGGCATTAGCAAGGTGTTTTTGCAGGCCTCCCTCCCCCCCCCCCCCCCCCCCCCCGTGGGTCTGTCTTGGCCCCTGTCTCAGCAGCAGGGTTTGGAGTGTCAATCTGTGTCTATCTGTGTCTGTTAGGTGGAAGAGGCGGCGTGCGGCCCGTGACTAATAGACTTGTGGAAAACACCGACAGCCATGGATCATGATCTGAACAGGCAAAGAGAAAGAGGGTTAGGGAAAGAGCGGGAAACAGAGGGCAACAGCCCAGCTTGGACCAGTGCTTACTTTTGTGTCCTGCGTACCTGCTGGAATGTGCGGAGGTCAGATGGCACAGATGGGCGGCCAAAAATCAGCCAGGCTTCGGGCAGATATTGCACTTTAAGGCAAGTTTAAAAGGTCCAGTGCTAAATTGGCCATTAGGAAGCACACCAGTAACAAAAACAACGTTCTGACTCCATGATAGCGCCTCTACTGAGAGTAACTAGACATAGTTTAATGAGGAGGCCGCCCAAGGCACAAAGAGTAAGCAGTTAGTCTGTTCTGGTACACATGTGGAGAAGGGCTCTGTGTGATTTATTACAATCTGAGTACAACGGAGCAGAGAGTGGAGAAAAGCAAACTGCGAGCTGGAAAAGCAGTTTAAAAACATGTCGACAGCTCTGTTCTGTTTCAACCAAATCCAAGACATGTGCACCACTGCCAGGCATGACCAAGCCTTTTGCACCGCTAGTCTCTGCTTTAAAAAAAACAAAAAAAAAACAATCCAATACGAGGCCGGAGTCCTTTGTTGTCTGGTCATGTACCAAATTCTTAAAGAGATGCGCATAACTGAATATTGCTACTCTTCCTAGAACATTTTATTTGACAATCTCATTTTCTAGACTGTCCCCCCCCCCCCCCCCAGGCATTTGGTCCAAATCTCTATCTGATTCTATTATCATTCTCCAGCTCTTTTCACCATTATTTTAAAGTATAAACGCTTACAATTGCTACTTCATGAGGTATAAAATGTGTACCTTATGAAGTAGCAATTGTAAATAAAGGAAATCAGCATTTTCTATTATTTGAATTGTTTATTAAATTCAGCATTTTTACTGGCATTTTTTTTTACCTGAGGAATTGACTTAAGCAGATTGATTTCTAACAATGTATATGTGTCAGTTATGAAGGGCAGGTGAGGCCCGATGACACATGGAAACTTATGGTAATGGTGTCAAAAAAAATCAAACCTGACGTATCTCTCTGGCTAATGCTATTGCTAACAAGGGCTAATGGTATCGATTGTCAGTCACAGATTACACCCGCATTATGTTGTTGCGGTTCTTGTCGTGGCTACGATTGTCTCTTAGTTTGAACAATCACACAGACGAGTGCAGCTCACGATGTTACCGTCCCCACGTCTGTAATGAGACCACTAAAAATCTCATTAGACAAATAAAATCCCACAGCGAACACCAAGCATGAGGAACAACCTGTGTGAAGTAGTGAGAAAAGTGTATAAATTGTGCGGTGAGGGGTTTTACAGTTTGACTGTTTTGTCTATTGCGGGTTATTTTTAGACCCTAACCCAGCGATAAACAAGGGGCCGCTGTACTAAATTGCGTGTTATTTTAGAAGGCTGTCTTTTTCAGTGCCAGCAGTAAAAAGTTCCGTAAGAGTGAATGTACTGATGTTCGGATAATCGTACAAACCATAGGCTCTTAAGTCGTAAAATGCCCTGCTGTGAATGAAGGCAGTTACTTTGTAGTGTAGCGTGGGCTTTGATCCTCAGGAAGAATCGGGCAGAAGTGAGCCCATGAACTAAAGACAAGCACTTCTCCCAACAATCTCCCAAATGCCCCGCACCTCTGGTTTAAACCCAGTTGAGAGCCATCCAGAGACTGGGAGAACATGCATGACACGGATTATCCACACCCCTTCCTACGGTGAGGCCGGACCGCTCCACTCCGCCACTACCAATACTTCCAAAATACTCTCAGCAGTCCCTTGTCCATCACTGCTTTGCGCTGCACACAGCTGGAGTGCGGTTTCTGCCCATTGAAGTGAATATATATAAAGACCAAACGTTGACCTTCACCAGTCGTCCAGCTTATTGTGATTCGCTGCGCGGCCCACATCACACTGCCGGACATGCACCTCCACACGCTCCTTTCACTCCCGCTACCTGCCCTATAGTCCAGACGTCTGTTAGCATTCAGCGCGGCCCCCGTTTGAACTCAAGGGCAGTGCTTTCCCCAGTGGTGGTGTACTCACAACTACATGAAATCTGGATAAATCACTTTCCGTTCTTTCCTTTCTCAAACACTCCTCGTCAAAACACAATGTTGGGGTTGCAGAAGGAGGGATGGTTAAATTATTGAGGTGGAGAGAGTTTAATTAACATTTTGGCCAGACTTTATTTGTTGTAGTCAATAAATATTATGCTTTAGTTTTCTTTTGGCTCTGTCCTGATTTGGGATATTCCTTGGGTGGCACAGTGGTTAGCATGCTCGCCTTCCAGGAAGACGGTCCCGTGTTCAATCTCCAGTCAATGATGGCCTTGCTGTTTGGATCGCAATGTGCTTAAACGGGTGACTGGACTGAATCGGACTCAATCTCAGCACTATAAACGCAGGATTTCATAGCAAGTTGAGTTGAAAAAAATATATAGGTCAATCAGCACAGGCATTAAAGAAAAGTGTAAAAGGCCGGGTGGGAACACGATGTTCTTGCAGTAACTACTAACGATATTCCTGCAAGTGCCATAAGTGGCTGATATGCAGGACTGCTTCATGGCGTAATCCAAATTAACCGGGTAAGTTTTGTCCAAACTCTTTTTCATCAGCGGCATGAAGAGCCACAGATCAGTCGTCAATGCAGTCAAACATTCGACTGGGTGCATTTAAGAGATGTTTATACCCACACCTTTATTCAGGCTCGGAGCCTTAATGCCAGCTCTTTCTAACAATCTAATTTTGTGAGGTTGAAGTTTTAATCTTTTAGAATTATTGAACTTGCAATTGAATATGCTTTGGCTCTAGCTCTGGCTTCTAGTTTTAAATAAATTATTGTTTAATTATCTCCTTGGTTGGTAACTATTCCATCAAATAAATCATTTTAAACGTGTTATTTTATCTCGTTAGTAGATCGTTTACATGCAATTATTTACTTAAGAACTCTTTTCAGGTGCTAATAAAAAACAGATTTTCGGGGATAATTACGTCTGTTGGAGAAAACAGCGCTCTGTCAAAATGACACTCTGGAGATGTGACTGATGTATCGAGAGTGCTCAAACAGTTGCTGCAAATTAACATTCCAACTTCGGTTCCTACTTCAAAACGTATGCTTTCCCTTGATTCCAATTAAGCCCACGTTGCCAATGAGACATCAAGCGTTCATTAAAATGCGGCTGGAAATGATGCAGAAAGTTTATTAAAGAGGGAGTGAAATCCAAAATCAGGCTTTGTACCACGCTATGATATCGTATACTGTGTTAGTGAACACGATGTGCTGAATCAATGTCTCTAAATACCAGTAAAAGTAGACTACCGGTTTTGAAGTGAAACTTGAACCAATATGAAATCCACACAAGCCCAACCAAGCTCCAAGCGTCATATAAATCTGCCTTGTTGCCGCAGTAGCCAGACGTGCGCCTTTCCCCGCTCATTTCATCAACCTCACACCGTAACCGTGGAGGCAGAAGTCGAAACGTGTCCAGAGTTTTTTTCTTTCTAGGAAATACCCATCATCCAACTTTCTGAAGCCAGCCAAAAGACTCCTTCCACCATGTCCAAGACGTTGATGCAAGATTCGTGATCGAATCAAGCTTTTAACATGAATGGTTTGAGCGAATCTCCTTTTTGAAAAATGATTAATTGTTTTCTTTCTGTATTTTATACAGACGTACTGGGATGAACAAAAGAAAGTTTATAACAGCACGATGCTTCTACCTGTGCTTCTATTTTTTTTTTTTTTATGTTTATTTGTTTATTTGAGCAGTACACATTCTGCTCAAAAGGAGTGGGCTGAAGCAAAAAGCTTATAAGCGCCCATCCCCAAGTGCAATAAATAAAAAAAAGAACATTTCAAAACATTTCAGCAGCTACATTCGTACAGACCAACTTACAAAAAAATATACGAACTGTTTATATAATTAATTGAAACAAAGCACAACTACAACCACGATCTCGTTTCATGTACGATGTCTAGTACAAAGCAAGTAAAAAAAATGTGATCCTTAATATATTTCTTTCAGATTTTTACCCGTGATTACCGAGAGTTACTTTTATGTTATAAAGGTACATTAATAGATATTATACTCCGAGATCTTGCTACATCCCAGTTGTCATTACCATCCTCAGTATAATTTTAATTTGGGTTTAATTATCATGATTATTATTATTATTATATATTTATTTAAATGAGTTATATGTGAAGTATGATGTAGCCCTGCATAGTGCGGTGCATTCTCAGGTATTGGATGTCAAATTTAACAGACTAAATTTAAATAACAGCCATATATCCCCTCACTAATTTGCAATTGAACCTTGCCACTCTGCAGAGGACATTTATGTTGTTATCTTGACCCGGACTCATGGCTCGTGAATGTAGATTCTCCAAAAATCACAATATTTGCCCTCTGAATCAGCTTGTTCTTCACCGCATAGACCCGGTGTTGCAATAAACAACATTGTAATGTGACCTTTTTGACTGGTACGTTTTCTACATATTGCATGGTGACCTCCAGCCTTTTATACATTTCCATTGTGAGCGCACAAGGTGAGAGACAGTGTTTACGCATTTGGCTCATGGGGCTTGACTGCCTCCCGCACAATGGGCTATAACAGCTTTGCG
Source organism: Proterorhinus semilunaris (assembly GCA_021464625.1). Taxonomy (NCBI): domain Eukaryota; kingdom Metazoa; phylum Chordata; class Actinopteri; order Gobiiformes; family Gobiidae; genus Proterorhinus; species Proterorhinus semilunaris. The sequence continues at coordinate 7,073,886 of CM038345.1, forward strand.
CTTGGCCTGATGAATGACTTTGTGCGCACTCTTTGTCCCGGCTCGTTCAGCTGCCACACTTGGAGAAATGGACTGAGGAGACGGAATATTACCTCATCATAGCTCTGTCTGAAATGACCCGGCAAAGAGATAGTCGTATGAGTAGTCCAACAGTTTGGGGGGTCAGTCTTTTTCTCACAATAGACCGTTTTTTTTTTGTTGGCTAGCAAAAGTGCCTCTATGATTGAATTGCCGTGTTGTTGCCAAGTCCTTTACTGGCCAGTGTAAATGAAATGATAATAATTGTATCTTGCCGATTCTCTAAGTACCAGAGACGAAAATAAAAGGTGTTAAATGATAATGGCTCAATCAGTCAACTGTGGTGTTGAACGACTTCTCGGATGGATAAAAGAAATGTGGCTATTTGGTGCCATTGGCGTCTTTGCTAAACACAAACACACACATGGATGAAAGCAGCTCTGATCGATAAGTCACGGTAACCATGAACTCAGCTGCTGATGATTGTAGTATTATGTATTGATGTATTGAGTTTCGCTTCTATTATATTGTGGTCGAAAAGTCATATTAGTGAAATACAAGTTGGACGTCTACTCTGGCCATTCCTGAGAGGAGTGGTCAGCCTCCCCCTGCAGCTTTACAGTCTCACTAGTTGGACTGGGCTTTGTTTTGCGATATTAATGCGTTAATATAAAAGAGATTATGCGTTAACACGGTAACAGGGTGACAACAGAAGCCAAACAAGTTATGATATTTGATATTGTTTTGCTTGGAACACCGTGAGGGAGTTGTTCAGAGTGATAATGATGAAAGTGCATGCTCTATTTAGGAGCACCAGGGGAGTCGGTGTTCATGGTCCTTGTGTGTGGATTAGAAAGTATTCTTTATTGCTCTGTTTCCCGTCTCAAAATGACTAAATACTAAGATATTGTGGCTCTGTTTTGTCTTCATTTTGGGGACTATGTAGAGATGTTGGAGCCTTCGCCGTTTTCCCTGTGGGGGCAGATAGAGGATCTCTGAGTGAGCCGAGGAGCAGGAGGAAGGGGTGGAATACTCTCAGGACCACTTTCATTTCAGCGTTTCAGCCTCCAAGCAGTCAGATATGCAGGGCGCATGCAAAAACACTACTCCGCTCTCCAGACTGTGTCTTTGAAACTGTGGCCTGAGAGAGTTTGCCTCGACTTGGTTTTTATGTTGCTGACACCGAATTTCAATGTACCCAAAACAACCTTTTTACTTTAGAAATGTGTCGGAATGCACAACACTGATGTGATGTCTTCTAAGTAAGACTGCTCTAGCAATCGGATTGTATTCTAACCGCATCTTGAATGGTTGCAAGGGCAAATACTGTACGTATTTGGCGCGTACAATATTGCAAAGGACAATGTAGTTTCTATGAAGTCTTAGTTTTGCATAATATTATACAAGCTAACTGTGTAGTTTGGTCCTCTGTAAACATGTAGTAAAAAATAAAGTTGTAAATGTAGAAAACTAGTGAGACAGTGGCTGGTCAAGCTTTCATATTAACCTGGAGCGCTCTCTGCAGGCAGCGGAGGGAATGACATGGGATGGAACAGTCAATACAAGCTTTCACTTTAAACTACCAGCATTCTTGCAAATTGATGCCATGATCAACACAAAGACGGGGTATTATGCGGTAATAATGTCAACCACATTGTTTTTCACCGTCTAACACTTTGTTGATTAGAAAATACAGTATTGATTAAAAACAATTGAAACAAAATATCCATCAGTTTCACTTCCGGGTTGTTCAAGCCGACTAACTCTAAGCTCCTCCCACCCGCCCTCATCTGGCTGCCCATTCGCTGTGTGGCTGTAATGAAGCTTTTGGTAAAATGATGGATCATGGGCTTCAAATATGTGAAGAAACAATTCCATGAAATATAGATCTGAGCACTTCATGAGTTAAAGACGACGCGACCACTGTGTGAGTGAAATGAAATTCTCTTCCAGGGATATTATGATGCCGAAATAAAGTTTTAGTGTCCACGAGCTCAAAAAAGTTTATTTAGTCTTAAAAGTCTTCTTTTAAGCTTAAAACATAAACTTCTCATTTTATTATTTCACTGGGACAAAAGTACAAACTCTACAAGTGCTGTCTGGTCCGGGGATCGAACCCCGGACTTTTCTTGCTGTGAAGCCATAGTCGTAAACCACAATTCCACTGTTCCGCATTATTGTTTTAGTCGATGTAGTACCCTCAGATGTCTCTCTAATTTGACAGCCTGTCCCTAATTGTCACATTTGGATTGTCTTCCCTTCGTATAATGCCTCCCGCGGTGTTCCCAGAGTGCAGTGTGGTCCTGCTGGGCAAGCATCCTGCGCCTCATGGCGTTTGTGTTAAAAAGACATTTGTACTTTTTTCTTTCTGGAATCTCTCTCTCTCTGTTTGACTGCCTGTCTCAATCTGTCCGCTCTTCAAAACTTCATTTCACGCTAACCAAGACGTGTGCAGAGGGGTGTCACAGCAGGCAACAAAACACCGGGTCCTTCAGTCAAAAACACCCCCACTTGTCAATCGGAATGTCATCTTTTATTTCGTGGCGCGTGCTTCGCCTTGGCAAAATAGTCGACAGAGAAGGATCATACTTATTTTTTGGATCAGCATCTGTGATTTACGAAGAGAGCGCATTTGAAAGGGGGGAAAGTAGTGTATTGATCTTTAAAGACGCTCCTGCATCACCACATTTTTAGTGGTACATGATTTTTTCATAGCTCAGTGTGAAGCATTTTCTCCATGTGATGCTATTACTGTCTGTGTTTACTCCATTTTCTTCCACTTGTCCATTGCCGGGTCGTGGGGGCAGCTGTTGGAGTTGCCCAAATCACATTGCACCAGCCCCTATGGCTCCTCCTGCAGGTGTTGGGTCCACAGAAGGACGGCCTCATGGTTCTAACCGGGCCTGTTGGTCTCTCATAAGGGGCTTCTGAACCGCTCTTTGTCTGACCCGTCACCTAAGACCTGTTTGCCCTGGGAGACCCTACCAGGGGCACAAAGGTGGCGGTTCCAGGATAGACTGTCTGTTTACTATATAACTTTATTGAAGGGTAGCTTAAAATGACACTGCACACATAAAGTTGCAACCAAGAACGTAAAAGGGGCCTAAATGTGAAATACTCATGGACAAAGTTATGGATGAATCCAGGAGATGTTCCATATGCTTGTATCTATTGCCACTTTCCAGAAAGTACCAGAATATCAAGTTTTTCCTCTTATAACACTTTGGTTCACTTTGTCATTTTTATACTCACTGCTGCCACCTCAGGTCTTACGCGTAACTGCAGTTTCTATATTAAGCCCGTGCATGACGGATTAGCATCTTTTTGAGTGGCAGTGCAGGATTTTAGCGGCAGTTGTGGTGAATAGGTCTGGGCTAATTCTACACATTAGGACATTGCAGGAACATGTAGGGGCAGGAAAATACATAATTTTAATTTTTTTAACTCTTTATAGTCCCTTCAACATGTAAGCTTAGTCAGGAAGTAAAGGTGCAGCACGCTCATTGAAATCTTAAAACCTTTAAACTTTATTCATGCAGCTTTTCTAATGTGTAAAAAACCTAATGAAATACTTTACTTGTGCATGAAGCATAAACCATTTTTGCATGTTTGGGTTGGTTTCAATTTAAGTCGTTTTCCATCATTTGAGCAATCACCCTTTCAACCACATGATGAGTAAATGATGTCTATTATAACCAGGACATGTTCAGAGCACATACATAGTCAGCTTCTTTCTGTCGCCATTCAGCCAAAGTAGTCCTGCGGAAATATTTTCTTTCAACGTAAACATGATGAATATCTCATTTACGCAAGTCATCTCAGCAAATTATTAAACTTATACAGAGTGAAAAATATGCCGGAGCGCAATTACAAAGTTATTCGTTAACGGCAAATAACGCTCGGGATGCAGTTCCACCCGCAATTTCCCCGGCAAATGGCCAGACATAATTGGAGACAAATTGAAGCTGCTTCCTCTAATTTTTGGAAGTCATTATAATAGTTTCATCATTTGGCTGACCCCACCGCCCTGCTTTTAGAAACTTGTAATATATCCATACTGGGGTGCAGGCCACATTTTGGACAGGAGGTTGTGTACGAGAAAAGAAGCTGTGATAGATGTTCTCAAGGTTGAGCTAAATCATATAAAATCCTTAGTTAGTTCTATTTTTCGAGGGGAGATGATTCAACAAATCTCTGTCTTTACCTACTGAGGTTTAAGCGCCATTAAGAACGAAGAGCCATCCTCACGTTTAGCTGTCTCTAGTTGAACTGGAAGCATAAAGAACGCATCCAGTCAAGAACGCTGTTGCCTGGTTACCTTTTGTTTCAATTCAACACAGACCGTGTCGCTTTATTACGGCGAGATACTGCAAGGAACAACAATTTAAATTTAGAGCTTGAACCTTTCTCAGAGAAATTGAAACTTTTCTTTTCCTTGCCCATCATCGTCACCATTTGTAGCAGGAAAATCCCATCTAGGGAGCTTTCTCACGGCTGGTGGGTGGTGAAATTTCAAATCCCCCTTTAAGGAACAGGCCACCTGTTTTGCCATATGGAGATATGTTCTTACCTGAGCTTAGACGAGTTGATGCTTAGACCACGTTTCCCCTATTTAAATACGGTTATGTGAGTAAGTACATGATCGAAGTTAGTTACTGTGAGAATTAAAAATACGCGAGATAGTCGTCCGTCCAGGCCCTTTGTCGATGGAAAAACAGGCAGAGAGAAAAGTGATGTTCTCCAGGCATTTTATTGGTAAAAAGGTTGCTCATTACAGATGTCCTACATGGTGAAGCATTTCTAAGCAGTCTGAGGACTTGTCTCCAAACACAGTCCTTTATCTAAGTTTAGCCCATCCCCTAAGCACAGCTCACATGCATCCCAGCACACAAAGAACATTCCTTAGCTTGATAGCATCCATCTAGCATCCATATGTCAAACCACAGATCAAAGCTTTTTATTACCCCTTCTAAACCAGGATGTCCCCACTATTGTCCCCTCAAACAGGCTTTTCGACCTTTCCGGCGCCACTGAGTCTGAAGAGATGTTTGGACCTTTTGCTACAATATCACACAATCAGTTGGGGGCTATTAAACCAGTAATTTTTATCCATATTACACAAAATTAAACATGTCTATATTCTAAGCGGATATAAAGGGGTACTATATTGAATGAAGATATTACTGTGCGGACGTCGAAGTGCTCCTAAGGTGTTATTACGCCGTACAATATAGTCCCCCATTTTATCTGCTTAGAAAATCAATTTGTTTAATGCTGTGTAACTACTTGGATCGTGTTACTATTCGTGTAACCGTATTTAAATAGGGATCACGTGGAAGAGCTTGGTCACTTCTAACTTCACCCCCGTTTGGCCCCATAGAAGAGAGGAGGAGAATCTAAACGTCTTAGGTCTTTGTGTGTGACTGAGCCCACGCACAAAGACCAGGCAGGTACACATCAACTCGTCTAAGCTCAGGTAAGAACATATCTCAGTGTGGAAAAACGGTGGCCTGTTCCTCAAACAGACGCAAACCAGTCATTTTGTTTGAATGTAAATAGTTTGATTTAAAGGTGCATTATGAGACTTTTTATGTTGAGAGAATGTGCATATTTGACTGTATGAGTGGTCAGCATGGCGCCTTTACTCATGGTGGCCTCTACAATGCACCGGGATCAATTGTTTTGTAGGTTTTCTGGTGAGAGCAGCGAAAACCTTCCAAACAGTTGATCCCGGAGCGTCCTAGAGCGTCCTAAAGGCGCCATGCTGACCACTTGTATAGCCGCTGGGTCAAAACTTGCATAATGCACCTATTAACAAACTTGAAAACTTTGTTAAGTACTACACTGAGACAATTCTTGCCACCTCACAGGTAAACAGTGTGTAAAGTGTCTTAGTGCCTAAGTACACAAAAACAGCTCTGAGCTCCTCCTTTGAATTTTCGGAGCAAAGATCTCCCTTTTTCTATCAAATGGAGGCAATTTTAAGCAAAATTGTGTGAGCAAGCGACCAGAAAAGCAGCCCTGATTGATATTTTTCAAAGGCAAACGAATGTAACATAAGGCTTCATTATGAAAGATACGGCGGAACAAAGGGGAGATGAAAAGCAAAGGCAGAGGAATAATAATTTTTCTGCCGGATCCTATTAGGAGTGCCATCTTAGCTGTGGCTCACTGATCCAGCTCGGTTGATCAGTCTTTCCAACATCTGTCTCCAATTACTCGTCTCCCGTGCTATCAAATCTCTCATCGGCTTAAACGCGGCCCGAGCAAAGATTTGCATTGACAGTGGCAAGCGCCGATTAATTTTTGAATGTTTTTTTTTTTTTTTTTTTTTCGCCCGGCGATGGAGAAAACAAAGCGGACTAATGACAGCTGAGGGTAATTAAACAACGGAGAAAACAGAAGAGGAAGGAGTTGTCAGATGGGAGTCCCGGGGGATAGCGGAGAGCACGGTGCCACCTGCGAGCGGCGCTTTCATCTGCAAACGTTTGGCCGGGGCGCGCGAGGAGGATGTGACTGATGGGGACAGGAAGGCCGGCCAATTTGCTAATTTGTTTGAGATGAGAAAAACCGGGACACACACCAAAGGAAACACGGTGATGGCGGAAACTGTCAGAAATCTGTGTGCGTGGCGGGGAATCCATAATGAGGGGCATGGAGCGCGCGGCAGGTGTAAAGGTGGGAGAGGTGATTCCCCCGACTGGCAACTTCCTGTGTGCTCATAACTGCTTCCTGTCCGCATTTTAATGTAAATCAAAGAAGAAATAGGTTTGAATAGCATTTAAATAAAGGTCAAGCCAATTGCCAATTGTAAAGTAGTTCAGATTGTGGGGCTATTTTAACAGCTACATGTATTAAACAATGTTTTAACATGTTACTAATGATATTCTATAGAAATCACAAACATCGTTACCTGTCTGAGCCTGTTCCTACAAATGTCTGGTTACCTGTTAAAACTAAGCGTTCTATCCCCATGCGAATGAGTGGAGAAGCCAGCCCATTGCTTAACATTGAGAGGCATTGCTTAACGCTGTTGTGTCCTTCGGCGAGACGCTTAACGGAGATGCAACAAATGATTATACCATCAAAATAAGGTTAAGGTGTACTTTATTGATCCCCGTAGGGAAATTAGCTCTCTGCATTTGCACATCCTCAACGCCGCTGGGGCACACTGTAAGAGCAGCAGGCCCGGCGCTCGCCCCCCTTGAACTTTTCGATCTTTTGCCACATTTCAGGCTTCAAACATAAAGATATAAAACTGTACATTTTTTGTGAAGAACCAACAACAAGTGGGACACAATCATGAAGTGAAACTAAATTTATTGGACATTTTTAACAAATAAACAACTGTAAAATTGGGCGTGCAAAATTATTCAGCCCCTTTACTTTCAGTGCAGCAAACTCTCTCCAGAAGTTCAGTGAGGATCTCTGAATGATCCAATGTTGACCTAAATGACTAATGATACTGAAAACTGCTGTTCACAAACGCTGTCCATCCAACTTCACTGAGCTCCAGCTGTTTTGCAAAGAGGAATGGGCAAATATTTCAGTCTCTCAATGTGCAAAACTGATAGAGACAAACCCCAAGCGACTTACAGCAGTAATCGCAGCAAAAGGTGGCGCTACAAAGTATTAACTTAAGGGGGCTGAATAATTTTGCACGCCCAATTTTTCAGTTGTTTATTTGTTAAAATTTTTTGAAATGCACTGTACATACATAACACTGTACAAAAACTCGAAAAGGTGGGGATCGGACCTTGGACCTTACTACTACTAGACGTAAAGTTCTGAGAGATATTCTCCCACTAATCCAAATGCATGCATGCTATTTTGACTTTGGAAAAGACATTTGTATTGCCTTGAGTTCACATACCCAGGCATGAATTATAAAGTGCACTCTATATATCTGAAATAATATTACATCTAAATCAACCCACTCTCCACCTGAGACTCTAATGTATGACTTACAAAGAATTATTATCTTTGTGTAAATGTCAAAGACCGAGAGAGCCGTATACTTTCTTTTCACATTCTTTTCAGCATTTTGTACATTGTGGATAATCAGAAAATGACTGGTTCAACAATGCTGTCGAGCTTTGTTATATAAACAAGTGGGTGGCATTTGCAGATGCTAACAGTTAATGGGGATGCAGCTCTGAATGTAAACTCAATGTAAAGGAGGATACACTTTACCACAGCCCACTCATTTTCCCAACATCTGAATATGCATGATGCTAGATGAGTGCTTGACTGTTTGCTTAGAGTTATCTTATGCAAAAACTACTCACAAATAATTATGAAGTTGTAATTTGTGCCTTTATTTCCCCATAGGAGTTTGCCATTGGATGAGATTTTATTATAGGGTGTTAAAGATGGTAATTGATGTGCTATATAGCTTTGGCACAGATGGACGGAAGCATAGGTGGAAATCTGGGCCTCACCAAATGCATCAACAATCGCACTTTTATACATGAGCACAGTGGGACACTTTTATTTTTTAAACATTTTACGTTTCCATTTTACGACAGGGCAAAGAAAGAAGAACTGCTCATTGATATAGAAAGCAGAGCAGACTGGAGGTTTACAAGATAATACTCAAAACAACACCATTTAAAGTGTTTCACAGCAGATATTGAACCGCCATCCTCCGGGTTAGCGGCTCACCGCCTGAGCCACAGTCACCCTGTATTTTTCTGCACATGCACCGTGTTTCAGTCAATTGCTTTTCTGACAAATCCTCCATTCTCTTCGCCCAAGCATTATGATATTCTCCCAACACTATTTCTGAAGTCAAAAATACACACCACAGCCAACCCTTTCAGACTTTGTACTTGTCATTCGTGCTCCTCCCCTCTAACTCTATCCGCTAGAGGGGGGGGGGGACTGTCATGAAAAAACCCGCGGTGTGTTTCCAATGCGATATGATGCGTGCAGGCCTAGACAGAGATGGATTTGCGCACCTAACCTAATCGTTATTCACATCTTCACATAACTGCGGCGAGCTATAGCGGGGCTGCTGGGACCGCTAGGCTGAGGAACATGGCCTCTTCATTGTAATGCGCTCCTGATTTATCAAATGAAGGCAAACACGTATTGCTGTGTGATTCCGAAGGGGCGGGGGGGGGGGGGGGGGGAGCGGCCGCGGGTTTAATGTTTATAAATTGGGTGAAGTTCCAAGTTATTCCGCACTCGTGCTCTGAGACTTGGAGGTGTTTGAATTCGCTATCTAGCTCAACCTCGCTCTCATTTATCAAAATCTGTCAAATCCAAGCCAAGAAGAGCGGGATTTGATGGAGGAGAACACCAGCCGGGTACAGTGTGGCAGGCAGCAGGGAGCGCCAGGCAATTAGCTTTGGGAGAAGAGATCCAGGTTTTTAAATGTTGATAATAGAGCTCGGGTATATTGTCTGGAAAGGGTTGCGCGGTTCGTTCTCGAATTACAATCTATTCATCAAAATAACTATGCTTTTGATGTCAAATCGTATGTGGTTTAGAAACTTTGTGCGTTTAAGATTGATCATTTATCTTGGTTTTGAACCTTTTTAGTGTCAATGTAGCCCTGCTTTAGTCATATTTAACTATTTTGTGTGAGTGAAATTGCAGTATTTTGCTTTCAGACATTTTTTTGGGGGGAAAGAGACCACCGCATGGCGTCTACATCATGTTACGAGAAGTTAGGAATAAGTTTGGACTACAACTAACAATTTAAATTTCAAGCAGTATTAAGTAACTTGTTTACCTTAATAAATCCTTTTTGTAGTCCCTCTGGGGGTGATACAAGTGTTGATGGGATTATTGGGGGGTCTTTCATCTCCCCCTGATGTCTCTGGCCAGAAAAAACACAATTGCAACTTGCCTGCCACAAACACACACTAATGGAATCACGAAAAAGAAGCGAACAGGCTAACGAGCAAAGCTAACTGCGGGCTAGCACCACTTAAACCGTATTTACAGCTAAGTTTGAGTGAAATCTCCATTGTGTATTTGGATGTACAATATCCCTCTCTCCCTTTGTCTTTTCTGTCAGCGTAGTATTTACTTTCTCTGACAAATAATGAGTAAAAAAAACGCAAAATGCTACGACACCTGCAGTGGCACTCTGGGGGCATGAGCACATTTCACAGCCATACTGTATTGAGTGGTGACCAAGTGAAGCAGGGGCGGCCACCCTCGAGATAAATTCCACTAATTTAGAATAGTCTTCTATCATCCATTGCTCAATAAAACTTTAGGTGAAGACAATACAACAAGGTCTGTGTTTTGCTGTATTTACAACATACTCTGAGGTGGCAAAAATAAATGTATTCTACAACACCAAAAAATCAGGAACTCAAGCTTTAACATTTAGAAAATTAAAGTACAGGGTCTTTTAGTTCCAATAAATTGTATTATGCTATATTGCAGTAGATTAATGTCATTAGATTAGACTTGGACAAACTTTGTTGATCCAAACTTTGTTGGGGAAATCGCATTGTCACCGTAGCTCAATGGCACTGTAATGCTACTTTTCATATTTCCAGACATTCTAAATCCATAATGTCTCCACAACCCATGCCTACACCAGGCAGGTGCTCCTCTGTACCTCTCTGAGCATTCACATCTTCTTCAACCTGTACCATTTGACACCCACTTCAAAGCCTGTTTGCTCCCATGTATTCACGCGCCTCTCCCGCCTCTGCCCAAAGTGCATCACACGAATCTGGTTTGTTACGAGCCTCCTTTAAAACTACTATTTACTGTTTGCAATTGGAGAGTTTTTATTTTCCTCAATGGAGTGAGATGAAGCCTCTACTGTTCCTTGTGAGCTCTTTGCTGGTGTTCTGACAGCATCGAGCAAAGGTACAAGAGAGGGAGGGGGGGGAGAGAGGGGGGGGAGCACAGGCAGCCTGGAGTAGTTTAGCCGTTTTGAAGTCGGACTCTGATGTCGAGGTGTTTGAACCGCGCTGGGATAGAAAGGACCTCTTCAAACCCAAACCTGCCCGCACACTCACGGGGCCAGTTGGATTAAATAATTGGAAAGTTTCAGGTCTAGTGGTTGAGCTGAATAGAAAAAAGAAAAACTCACTCCAAGGAATGCATATACACAGCCCCTTTGGTGGGTAGCGCAAGACTTTGATTTACCTTTTGTAGTCGGTCTTTGATGCGCGCTTTGTTGACTTGAGTCGTCGGAAACAGTGAGTGTGGGGAAACAAAGCACAATGCTGCTTTCCAAATTCACAATGGGTCGTTTCTTCAGTCATATTCCGCTTTTTAAAATCTTGCTTTAGATGTAAATATTTTTTTAAATGTAGGACAAGGGCCAGTGTTACTCTATGGACAAGGCACTAATACTCAACAAAATATCCAAACAGAAAATCCATAAACATGCAAGTTGATTATTTTTCAAACATACCTGGAGTTGTACTGTGAATTTTCACGATTTCTAGATACTAAGGTTTAAATGTCGGAATAATGCATAACATGGGACCTTCTAGCTATATGTTGGTCTTCCACAGACCCTCATTGCCCCAGAATCCAATCCAAATCCTATAAATGAGAACGATCAAGTTAAATCACTATCAGGATCAAGAACGCTGGGGAAATGCAGTGTATAACCTTATATGAAGGAGTGGAATGGAGGATGGAGGAGTGCCACAGGGGCCTACCCTCAGACTCTTAATCTTCATTATACAGTGTGATAGTCTTAAAGTTAAATCCTGCGTCATGACCAAGCTATAGTTTTTTTTTTTTTTTTTTTCCTCCTAAAGACTTTCAAGACTGAAGAAATGAGTTTAACAAGGCCTCCACGATTCTGTCGTTATAAAAAGTGTCATTATGTTGATCTTCAAAATCAAGGAGGGTTTAATGAGTTCAGTCCTTGCTGCGTGTCACACAACACGTAACATTCAACTACACTGCAATTCGTTCTGTTGTGGATTTTAAAAACTTGTTTTTATGGTAGCTTTAATGCCTTTTGCATTCAACATGACATACTGTGATCAAGTATGTTTTTTGTTTTATCAACCTGAGTAATTGGAATTACCAAAGAAATAGACGTTTTAAAAGGGGTAAAAGTAAACTGCATGGATGCAGAGTTAGAGTTGGGAGAGGCTGCTGGTTTCATCTACATCTTCAGTATATAGTATACCTCATAAAACGTGTGCCTGTACTCTGAGCGGACTTGTCTCTTCTCAGACCTGACTCATTACTTTGCTGGGAGTGGGACATCATCAGCTCATCTCCATGGAGTTGATTCTGCTTTGCTTTGACTACAGGTAGCTAAACATGTGGTTTGAATACATTGGTCATCTTCCAAACCATTTCATTTTGATAACCCACTGCTAGAATAATTGTCAGTGTCTGGCTGAGTATTAAGGTTAAAGTATACCTATTTGATCCCCATGGGAAATTCATTCTCTGCATTTGACCCATCCTTCAATACTTCAAGGGGACCCAGGCTAATTGTCAGATTCACCTGGATTAGCCTAGCCTGGTCTTACCATACCCTCGTACTCATTTCGTACAGAGGGCGTTTGGTCATGACGTATTTAATGCGCCCGAGTGAGCGAAGCCGCTATCGTAACTCTTGGGAGCCGAGCCAGAACGGACTGAAGAGCTTCCTTTACTTTTGTATCCGCCGCCGTTCCCAAACTACAACCAGGTTGAAATTCAACCGATCAGACCCAGACGTAACATGTAGGAAAATGATAATTGACCGGAGTTTACGGATGGCTAAAGCCAGGCTAGGATTAACCTATTGTACATGTTTTTAGTGGTAGGGGAAACCCGAGTACCCGGGGGAAACCTACGCAGACACGCGGAGAACATGCAAACTCCACAAAGGAAGGCCTCGGGATCGAATAAGGGACTTTCTAGCTGTGTGATGTGCATCATTAGGAGCCCATTTGGTAGCACTGGCCTATTTGTTTTGAGTCGTACAAAATGTAAATAAGATTGATCGTCATAACCGGAGTGAGCAAAGAGTCATGGATTAAATTTGAAGTGACAGCTACTTGACATTTAGCACTGTCACACAGTCATTTTCAACTTTGCAATGCGCTCCAGTTGTTTTGGCATTCAGCTTGTGTATTCAGTCCGTCTTGAAGCCCACAAATGAATCCTGCAGCCCTCCCTCATGGCCCTATGCTCTGCTGTTATGGCTTCATTAGGAGTCCAAAACCAGAACCTTTTTTTCAGATCTGATACACAAGACACATCCAACACAAAGTACAAATTAAATTTAGTCTTTCTGCCACTTTGGAAATGAGAAAGGAGCATGAGCGATGGAGACGTCAAAGTAGCGTCGCGATGACTTTAATTTCGTGATTACGGCTTTCACTGTCATATTATAAACACAACCCTCCGTCATTACGATTCAAGTCGGCTAATGCCTCGTGTGATTGTGCGACGCCGGCGTGGAACGTTTGTTGAATCACAAATACAAAATGGCTGGCTATTAATTACCTTGTCGCAACCTTGGTCATGGAGTTGTTTGTGAACGTGTCTAATTCGATTCCCTCTGTTTCCGCCGAAGTTGCCGAAGAGGGTTGACACAAAACGAGTCCCATACACAGTTTTCCGTGTTTTATAGCGTCCACGCACCGGCGATTTTAAAGCGCTCAGAGCCCCGGCAAGGCTGTAAAAGTTGTGCGGGTGATTGCAGTCAGTTAGCTCATGATTCGTGTGTCTGATATAAAAAAAAAAAAAAAAAACGCCCAAGTCGGGAGAAAATTTTACGGGCATTGTTCGGTGATGGCTTGACCCCCGGAGAGATCTGTGTTTAGACATAAAGCAATTTAAGAGCGCACTTATCTAAAATGATTGCGGTTACTTTTCTTTTTTTTTTCTCACACTTGTGTCATTGCATTGCATCAGCCTGGGTCACATTTTCGGATGTGGTCAGGTTGCCCCTTATAACCGGAGGGAAGGAAACCGAAAGTTGAAATACAGTTTGGGCAATTTTGTTTTCGGAGCGGGTCAAGGCACTCCGTTCACGAACATGTCAGTGTGGCTTTTTTGAATAATGCATGTCCTGTGTGTGTTGTCTCCCTGTCACTGAGTATGTGTACCTGCCGGACAGACTGTGGCCTTGTTTTATCGCCAAGGAAATGTGGGTTTAAACTGGCACGTCGTGGGCATTGGAGCGGAAATCGTAAATCCTGAGACGCCCAACAAACTTCATACATCAGTGGTTCTCAACTAGCGCTGCCTCGGGACCTGTCACGACGAGCTTCGGCACAAATCAAAATATTTCTTTCAACACTATATAGTATAACTACAATACAACTATAATTTTTATAACTAGGGGGTATTTCTCGACACATGCATCGTTTTAAGCTGAAATACTAAAAAATACCATGCACTGTAGAGTTGCAAAAGCCTGTATATAACATAATACAGGACATTTAAATGGTTCTTTACTGGGGTTATTGGGACAGTGTTGACCCACCAACCAGAGAGTGGCGTGTTCAAACCTTTCTCGCCCTCTCGAGACACATTATATCCATCCATCCATCCATCTTCTTCCACTTGTCCGTTGCCGGGTCGTGGGGGCAGCTGTTGGAGCTGCCCAAATCACATTGCACCAGTCCTCTATGGCTCCTCCTGCAGGTGTTGGGTCCACAGGAGGACGGCCTCATGGTTCCAAACGGGGGCCTGTTGGTGTCTCATAGGGGGCTTCACCCATTCACACTCTCATTCATACACCAGTGTACGCAGACACTGGAGGCAAGGAGGGTGAAGTGTCTTGCCCAAGGACACAACGACAATGTGCACCTTCAGGAGGCGGGATTTCGAACCCCCGACCTTCTGATCATGAGACGACCCGCTCTACCATCTGCGCCACCGTCGCCCCACAACACATTATATCGCATCGGGAAATCTTAAAAACCTGCCGGTTGATACAGACAGCCATAGTCATTAGGAACTTCTCAGAAAAAGAATCATGTTTCTCTATCTGTAACGATAATCACACCACATTAAGGAGGAATTATGCTGCAGGCATTTTACATCTTCATGCAAGACACAGCAGCAGGATCCTTTCAAGTGTTGCTCGGACTTACACGAGGCCTGTCAGAGGTCCGTGTAAACATTTTAACCCAACTAAACCCTAATTAGGACTTGTGCCAATATAACGTTGATGATTTTCATGCATTAGTGTCTTATTTGCATTTGACCCCGTTTTAAAACGTAATGAGGATACCGCTGGGAAATGGAATATCTCTTTTTAAATCTTTTCCCTCACATATTTTTTAGTTAATTGTTTTGCCTGTTGGCTTTATTTTTGACAGGACTAGTGATGCGCGGGTCGGGGTTTTTTTTCTTTCAACAAATCTACAACCCGACCTGACCCGCCCCGCAACCGTTAAAAAGAACGCGTTACAAATGTGGTCCGTCTGAATGGACCAGAGCTTTAACCCTCGTGTGGTCCTTGGGTCATTTTGACCCAAAAGCCACTGGAGCCGCAGCCCATCCAAACGGCCCAAAAGCCACTGAAGGATTTTTGTAAAAAGAAGCAGCAAAAAATATGAATGCGTGGTAATTTTCAGGCTCTTTTTTGAAGTGTACATTTTTTGACATTAGGGTTTTTAAAGGGTGCAAAATTGAAGGATCACACGAGGGTTCATTTCATACAAAAATGATGTGCTTGAAATGAACGAGACTGGCATGTCTTATCACCTCGCACTCTCACCCAATGAGTCGTGGTTGAATACACGTACGGCGGCATTGAGGGGCGGTGACCGGGATTTTTTGACCCGCCCCAACCTGACCCACGATCAAAAGATAATTTTATGACTCGACCCGCCCTGCTGGACTGCCCTGGGACTGCGGGGCAAAGCGCAACCTGCGCATCACTAGACAGGACCATGGTGTGAAATTATATGAGGGGTTCAAACATTCAGCAAATAGACAGCGCTGGTGGAACTCAAACTCATGAAAATGAGGCAGGCAAAGTGGTAACACAACTCAACGCTTACAGACCATTGAAGCATCCTGGATATCTAACATCTTTGTAGTGAAAACACAGAGCACTGTAGACCATGAAGTCT
Organism: Proterorhinus semilunaris; assembly: GCA_021464625.1. NCBI lineage: Eukaryota > Metazoa > Chordata > Actinopteri > Gobiiformes > Gobiidae > Proterorhinus > Proterorhinus semilunaris. The sequence goes on from CM038345.1 coordinate 7,089,932, forward strand.
CAAGTCTGGAACAAAGGGCACATTGTGGAAATACAAAAGTAGCCTTGTTTTTTGTTCTGGTTGGGCTTCCTGATGTATAGAATAAAAACCTAAAACATGTGATGTACACAGATGGGTCATTTTATCTTTGACCAATGTGGGGACACCTGTTGAGTGCAGTCGGCGACCGTTGCACAGACCCAATGCTCAGAGCGAGGTTCATGATCAGAAGTACCCAGCTGGTGGTTTTGCCAGTTGTGCATATTCAAGGCATTTTAAGACAAAAACAGACAAGAAGTAATACAAGATAAATCCAAAAACAGAAAAGAAACCATGTTTGCGTCAGCTCTCTGTCGTACACGAGATTTCCATTGCGGGTACAAATTTAGAACGTGCCGCTTCTCTCACCTCAATAGGCTTTGTCAGAAACCATTGATCTTTTAGCAGCAGGCAGTATTTATGATGTAGCCCTAAAAAACAAGTTATTGACGTCCGCTTTCAAAAGAATGTCGATTGCAGAATGAAGCATTTTAATATCTGTTTTCAGCTACTCAAAAAGCAATCTGTGGAGTGTCTTGTTGCTTCTCAAACATTAAGTTAATGACAAGCCAAGTTCACAACAATCCCCCATGTCCATTAAACTCTGCTATGTGAGGGATCTGTCATACAAGGGGGCCGCGCATAAATGTGACTTCTGCTCGACTTGTTTATCCCGTACTTTTCAATATGTGTGGAACAAATATAAATCTATTTAGCTTTCTAACTTCCCGCCCTGAGTTTGTCTAAAAGAGCACTTGACAGTATATGCAGGTGTCCATAACAAGGACATACTGTAGATGATGAGATGACATCCCAACATGTTTTATTTGAGTTACACGGGAAAGAGAACATAATTGCCATAATGTTGGGGATTCATTTAAAGTCTAGGCCTCTTACTGGAATGTTTGCAGGAAAAAATTATAGTAAAATGTGTCTTTAATCAAAGGGAAGTTACATGGACCACTTTATTGATTCATTCAAAACAATACCTTTACAACTTTTAAAAGGAGATACAGGATTTTTTGTTTTTGTACATTATGGGCCAGTTTGCTGTCTTGTCTTCCTCCATAAATTTTAAAGAGTTTTTGTTATGCTTTGTTAAACAGGACAGTTCAGGGTGAAAGGGGGTGATGATAAGTGAGAAGAGACATTCACAAAGATATCGGAGCCAGTACTCAAACCCGGCTGAGGTAAGAATAGTGTTCTGCGTATGCCAAGCAGTCCTAACCACTGGACCAGGGGTATGCTTTGTAATCCGATGCACAAAGGTCTTTTCCCACAAGTGTCTGATTTTACAATACACCGCAGGACATTTGTTTTATTCCACGGCTGGAAAGCATCAGCTCTAGGGCCTTAGCATTTCACACATTCCCTCCCGTCTCTCCGCAGGTGAAATACGGTCGCTTTGGGTTCGTGTGGGACGCCGCGGTGCTGGAATACGTGGCCAACAACGACGAGGACTGCTCTTTCTACACCGTCGGCAACAGCGCTTCGGACCGCGGCTACGGCATCGCCATGCAGCACGGCAGCCCCTACCGAGACATCTTCTCTCAGAGGTAGCACACGTAGCAGTAAACAACCTCCCCACACGCTGCTTTTTCTTGTCTGTTTAGGATTTAATGCATATGGAGTGTGTAGTTTTATGGGATATTGCCAGTGAAGTTGCAATTTTATGTGGAAAAGTTGGACTTTTTTTGTCATTCAGGAGTCTTCCATTGTGGTAAAGGTTGTCAAACTCGTCAAAGCGACTTGTTTTTTTTATTATTTCACTTTGGTTCGGAAATTGGCAGCAAGATGTGATGGAAGTCAAGGTAAACCATAATTGGAATAAATCTTATTTACATATAATTACTGGTGTGCAAACATACTGTACAGAATAACTTGGCAACATTTCCAATAACATTTGCACTGACATCAGTCTGGGACTGCGTCAGCTTGAATCGTTCGGGGAGAGGTTGCACGTTGGAAGTAGCATTTGCTGATGATTGGATCTAGAACACTGCAAATCCATTCAATTTTTGTTTTTGAAAAAAGTTATTTGTGTTTGTCTTATGTGTTACAGCAAACCTCGTGTTTTTTGTGTGTGATCGCCACGTTGTTAATGTGTGTATTTTTTGAAGATGGATTCTCGTACGCAATATAATAGAAGCAGGACTCGCTCTTGGCCCTTATGTACTGTATGGTTGCATGATGGTAAATATAAAATTTTGACCTCATCTTAAATCACATCTCACTGCTAATTTCCAATGCGAAGTATAATAATAAACATCACACATAATTGTCAAACCAGGGAAACCGATGTTTAGTTATTACCTTGACTGTTTTCTGGGGATAGTGAGTGGCATAGTCTGGCATAAATGCACTCTAATAGTAATATGTCCATACTGTGAAGAGGTTTGAGTGCCTTTCTTTAAGGAAGGCCGTAATTACGCACAGCCACATTTAGATATAATAATTAGCCTTCCCTGGAGATGGCAGCGCAGACGAGGCTGTGGTTCTGATGCAGAGATGTTGGATTGGATTAGGAATGAGAAAAGCAGCTGCCAGTTGCCAGGAAACAAGAGCCCTAAAGATGAAGACCACGGAGGAGAGTTATGGAAGCCGTAAAAGTGAAGTGAAGTTTGTTGGTGTGAGAGACAAAGTGTAGAGAATGGCGTCAGATGGAAACTGACAACCTGCAGTGTTGAAGAGAAGGTGATGTCTGGAAATAGATGACATGTATGTTGTTTCAAATGTCAATTGAAGGAGCGAGACTTAACCACTGACCCTTGTCGTGAAGGTCATTCAAGTGACATCTGAGTCTGAATAAGATGATGTACACAGGGAGGTTTTATGGAGTTGGAGGAGACCCACCAATGATGCAGATTGGTGGAGTTTACCATATGTTCACATTCATCTTGAGGTAAAAACATTATCACACAATAATCATGCTTTTTGCAGGTATTTGGCCATAATGTCAACACATCTTTATCACCATCTTACACTTTGTTGGTCAGAAAATGCAATATTAATCTGAACAATGTTGAAACTAAACATCAGTAGTTTAACTTCCTGATTTTTAAGCAGTCTCAGGAATTCCTGATTGCACGGGTTGCGATTTAAAAATAAAAAGTAGTGATGTAGGGATGATGTAGCCAAAAAATAGGGGGGAAACATCTAGGAATAATGTGACATTGGTGATATTGATGTGGTATTTGGGTCAAAAAATGTTCAGAAAAGACTTTGTCCATGTCGGCATATGTGCTGGAGAAAGATTTAAAATGCTGCGAGTACTACAGAAGACTGATCAGATACAAATGAATTTGGAGGAGCTGAGGCTTTACGATGAGAGGCTTAAGCTTAGCAAGAGATGGAGGTTTGAGGAAAGCATTTCATGGATACGTAGGACCTCCGGAGGAGCCTTTTGGGAATAGGTGGAGCTCTGTGCGAGCTTTTAGGAAGAATAGCCACCGGTGAAGATCCCATGATCACTCAAAGATGCGCTAGAGGCTCGAAACACAGCTCCCGGTATGTTTTTGATGAGAGAAAAATATTGTAACATGGTAAAAAGTTCTAAAAAGTTGATTTAGGATGATAACCTTTCTTTAATATCCCATTAAAGGTACAGTGTGTTTGATGTGCTCTTGCTGGATAAACCTGGATTGCCTTTAGCTGCAGATTCAGGACAGTCAAACAATAAATGAACTGCCGTACCTCGTTTAAAAGCGTGCACCCCCAAGAATCCGGTCAGTGAAATTTGGCCTACGATGGGAAATGTTTTTTACGAAGGTTTTGTGATTTTGAACAGTAAACAGTTAAAAACGAATAGTTTACCTCATATTTTGGGACATATGAAATATATATATAGATAAAAAGAATCCTATACAGCCCACCTTTAAGACTCTGTAAAGCACATATGAGGTTGTTTGCCATCGCAGTAAACATCCCCCCAGCCACGGCCTTGACTACCTTTTATTTATTATTCAATGCGCACGTTGTGGAGTGCACATTGATTTAATGCCGAATCCTGATCTCCATCACGCTGTCACCGGTTTAGCTTGAGAAATGTGCCCCCGCCATGCCAGACGACGTGTGCATTGCTGCATTCATATATTCTCTATGAGAGGTCATGGAAGTTCTTTTTTTCTATATTTTTATTAGTTCTCCCGAATTCATTTCAGCACAATATAAAAATGGCCATTCCCATAAAGCGCGCTCGACTATAGGGGGTGGAAATGTGGTCCCCAGGCAAGAGAACAAGTGAATAGTAGATTAAAGTTTATGCTTGTTATCGCAGGGCATGAGAAGGAAGGGCTGCTGGGAGATTTTTTTATTTTATTTGTGTTAGGGGGTTGGGAGTGTGCCTTAAAGTGAGTATCCCACATATAACTCAAGATGGATTATTAAAAGAAAATTCAAGAAACATATGTGGTTCCGAGTAGTTTCTCAAACGCTTTTCACCATAACTTTAACTTCAAGCAATGGTTGAAAGAGTTGAGGTCTTGTTGTGGGTTTTTTCCCGTTATATTCTGCATATGGACTTTAGTCGAACTCGCGCTGCTTGGTCCGGACTTTCGAACTCCAAGATGATACCAAACCGAGTGCTCTTTGATCTGGGAAAAAGAGGTGGTGTCTGTCCAAGTTCTGTAGCATGAAAGCCAAACTTTCAAACGCACAGAGAAGCCAAACCAGAGGAGGAGAGGAGAGAGACGCCGATACTGTAAACTCACTTTCCCTCACGCTGGGGCTGCCCCTGGAGCACAACAGAGGAGACTATGGATTTAAATGGAACCCCACATGTTAGTATGGTTAATATCGCTGTAATATTAATGTATCTGCAGCCGTTTGGTTAAAATGTATCACCTCCAGAGACCGCTCCAAGGAAAATACGATCGTCCAGACTTCAGGGACGTGGCGTCAGTCCGATACAGATAAAATCAAGATACACTCGTCAGGTTCTTAGTCCGGCCTTTGCTGCAGACCGCTGACGCAGTTTACCTTCTTTGACTTCTCCCGATGGAACTGCCAGACAAGAACTAAAGGCCTGCAATTGCCAGCACTATACGTGCTGGGAGTTTGAGTTCTGTGTGTAAATAATACCATTTTGGAAAGGGGAGGATGACAAGAGTCCTCCCTTTAACACAATGGGAGGTTTGACAGAGGGGCTATTTGTCACAGCGCCAAAACAATGTTAAAGGACTTGTTCTTGCACTTGAGTTTTGTGCTCCACCAGCCTTACAAGGGGAGCTGGGAACACTTGTATTTTATCACTGCCATAGGCTTTTTAGAAATACTTTGTGAGATGTGTTTCAACTTGGCTCTGGGCTTGTATACAGTTTAGGGCACTAGTAGGAATGTGATATGCGTAACAATTTCAACACCGTATGGTCCATGAAATAAAACTGGAAAAAGTCTCAAGACATTTTGTTCATTTGTTAACAAACCCTTATGTAGATCGAGACGAGACATATGGTATCATTAAGGATCAAACTGAAGAGGAAAGGCCTAATACAAAGAGGTTTAATAGAATGAATTGATCTTTGCCAGCTCCCCTTGTCAGGTTTCCTCCACTCAGTGTTTGTTTCAGTCACAATGAGTACTTTTTCGCTCAATAATCCAGTCTGTTTCCACTGTGTTAGTCTTGTGTGTGTAGCTCTCAGCTGTCACATGTTGGTTCAAAGTCTTTGCAGATCTTTGTTCCTCATTCCCGTATTCATGTATTCTCCTTGGAGTCAGCCCCGCTCCCCTGTGGCCATTAAAATGTTGTAATACCCGCAGGCTGGTCACAAAGGTCACTCTCTTACCTGCTCTGCGCCCGCTGGCACAGGGTTTTGAAAGCTAAGCGTGTGCTTGTAGTCACGGTAAATGCTGGAGAGGCAGGTGAAAGGGACAGTCAAGGCCCTGGTTTGTGAGATGACATCACCTTAAGCAGGTTCACAAACATGCCCTGGGAGGCTAAAGCAGCGGAAAAGGGGAACACAAATAGTGGGTATGCTTTGCAAGGACAAAACAGCCAACATTTATGAAAGAAAATAGTATGTAAATGAATGCTAAATGGTCACAGTTATGTAGATGTTAACCGTAGTGTATTTTACAATGAAGAACCGTGTAAGTTCAAGGAAGACTAGTTCCTAAGTTTCCAGCTTGGATAGGAGCATCTGACCGAAGGTGTGTCTGTGGGGTATTGTCACCTCTCCTCTGAGGGTGGCTCGGGGGTTTACCTCAGGCCAATGTTTTCTCATCCGATACTGTTGGGGCATGCGACTCTCATGAAATTAAACAAATGTAAGATGGAATACTATTTTCTTTTCTTTTGTTGTATACTGTATTCTTTTGTTGTATACTGTATTCTTTTGTTGTATAATGTAAAGGAAAGATGGAATAAGAGAACCTGCTTGGTCTGGTCTCAGGAATCAAGTGGGAGCTCTGGGGGGCTGATGTGGATGGGAGCTGACAGTTTCTTCTTGAGTGTGTGGAGTAAGTGAATAATGACTACTATGTACTACTGTGTATACAACGTTATAGCATCATAGCAGCTGTTATAAGTTGTGGTTTTTAACAATGTTGTGATGTCGAATCTGCAGATTGAGTGTGTAAAAGCCTACAGTCATACGGGAGCAAACTGTTCACCCCCTGCCACTCTCCTGCCACATTTCCGTAAAGTCAAGTGTCGGGTCGGAGCTGAGTGCGAACCAGCAACCTGCCGGTTTGTGGTCGAATGCTCTAATCACTGTCGCTCCCACAGTTTCAGCTGTACTGTGCTTTTGATTAGCTGTGTATAGTGCTGTGTCCGCTGGAGCATTAAGCATCTGAATATTGCCTATCAGGGATGTTATTCAAATAAAGTAGCTATTAATTGACAGGCTGTGTTTCCATTAGTCTGTTATTATACCAGGGCACAGTGACACTGAGGCAGACGGCCTGAATCACTCCTCTGTGGACGCATTGTCATGCCTTAAGAAATCAGGGATTTGTCAAGAGGATTTTGTAATTGTTTTGTTTTCATTTAGAGGGGTTTAATTTTCTTTCTTAGATTAACCGGATCTATGGAGCGCAGCAGCAAGATTCAGTAAGAATCGTATTAAACAGCCTGACATAAATAATCATACTGCTCATTGGATGTGCTTGACTGCCTAAAACACATCTTAGAGGACACATCTTATTGTGTTGCCAATGTATTCATTAGAGCTGTGTACTGTGCAATTTTAATACTTGAACCAGAAGGAATCGAAAAAGAAAATGCAATTGGAGTTTTCAAAAGTTATAAATCAAATTGGATATTGACTAAAGTGAAAAAAGGGTTAAGGCATATTAAATCATGGCTGTGGTTGTAATACTTGCATTCTAACTTTTGATTAACTTCATACTAATCAATATCTATAAATAATATAAATACAAACCGCAGCCCCTATACATTAGATTTGTTTTATGATTTTGAGTCTGTCACCATGTGACATAATATTAATAGCCTTTGTACCGTGGTAAAAAAAGTAAAAAATAATATCGTTTTCTGATACATGTGAACGTGCACGACGAGAGCAGTGCGTTAGTGTATGTTTGAGAGGAGGCGCACTTTGGGGGAGTCTAGAGAGTCACTCTATACAATTACAAGAGCCCCTTCGCCAGCCCTGATGGCGCTCGGGCCTAATAATAATAATAATAATAATAATAATACATTAGTCTTATATAGAGCTTTTGCAGAAGCTCAAAGTCGTCTTACAATTTTGTGCATTATTTCTTCACTCCATACTCGGTGAGGCAATCAGTCAGTGACCACCACTCACTCACTCACCACATTCACCCAGGCTTCCTGGTGTTTCCAAACGGTCTTCCATTCAAGTACCAGCCAGACCCTTCCCTGCTCAGCTTCCGAGGTCTGACTGGATCGGGCAGAGCCAAGGCCACAGTGGTAGTGGTAATACCTGCTGCATTTTCGGATATTTGTAAAACACGTATTGAATGGAAGCATTGTCTGTTCTGAGAAAGTCTTTATCTCACATCTTATTTCTTTTTATATAGTACAGGCATGGGCTAACTTAAGTTGGATGGAAGTTATGTCTTTAGGTTTGTTCAGAACAACCCAAGTCAAGATTGCCATATTTTTTGTTGGGTTTAGAACTGCTGAGACTCTGAAAACTCTTTTTTTCCTCTTTTTTTCCTCTTTTTTTCGATGCTTCTTGGTGTTAAGTTTGAGAACCAGAAACATAGAGTCACATGGTACTGGCTTTTCCACATGCATCTCTTCTCCTTTCTGTAAATACAGTCTGGGTTAATAGCTTAGTAACGCAGCTCTGCATAATTTTACATATTATTCATTCATACCCAGATCGCCCACCCCACCAAAAAAATATCTCCAAATGTAACGTCAGTCACAGCGGCGATGTCGTCTGTCCAGCTACCAGCGCGCGAATACTACCGCGCGCAAATGTTGTGGAACGCCCCCAAGTCGTCGCGCCATTATTGACAGCCCGCACACGCCGCGAGGAGCAGCCGGCCGATCCAGAGAGGAAAAGCCGAGGCGTCGAGCCGACCGTGTTTGTCTCTCGTGTTGTATCAGTTTTGTCAGCGGCTAAAGGAGGATTTGGAGAGACACACGGCGCCGAAACGTGCCAAAGAAACAAGGCCGCCAATGGGGAGGGGGAGCGGCGCCAGATGACAGCTTCGCGAGCAATGATACATCCACAGATCTCAATTTTTATATGTTTAATTTTTTTCACCCAGACTCTGTGGAATGGGAATGATTCCGCTGCCCGGGGCGATTGTGTTTGTTTTTTCACGTCTAGGATCAAGATTTGTCTGATGTGATTTTTCTGATGGCGTTCTTTGGCTCGGGGTAATAGCGCCTAAAGCGGGTTATGACAAATTACAATGCGTGAAGGAGACATGCTATGCTAAAACGACTTGTGGTTATTGTTTCTTTATTGGTATGTACCTCAGACAGCAGGGGCTCCATGAATACAAACGAAAGTGAAAATAAATCCATCCTTCTGCCTCGGCTGTCTGTCGTGACCTTGTAAAACGTGAAACTGAACTTTTTTTATAGCTACTGGATAGATTGCTTAAAATACAGGTCATGTGCGGATTTTGTGTGGGGCGTTTGCTAGTTCATGATTTGAACAGTATTCCAATGTATTAATTTTGTAGAAAATAGAAAATCTAGCGTAATACGGAAAGCCTTTTATAAATGTTTTTGACTCACATTAGACTTGGACTGTCTCCGAGTCAGTCTTTCGCGCTACATGCGGATACCAAAGATGTCAATATTGTTTTCAAACACTGACATTAAAACTAAGGGTGCATTCATAATGATCCGATTTCTGGCCCATTTGTTCAGGTAGTGCGGTTCGTTTGAGGTGTTGTGAATGCACAGACAGACTCTAATCCGGTCCAAAGAAGCGCACCCTGGTCCGGCTGAAAACGTGGGTCTGGGTCCGGTTCAGACAGACCCTGAATCCGATCATTTGGTTTGTGAACGCGAGTGAGCCAGAGAGCTGAAGAAAACCAGGAAGCAAATGTCGCGGGGCGTCGTCGTGCCTCTGCTACAACCAAAACAAACGAGTAACACAAAGACAGAATAGAGCGGAGACGATCAAGACATTCATTACGGAATGTTGTGGGATCTCCTTCAAATGAAAACGCGTGTGCAAACCCTCTATGATTAGAGCTAACAGAGTAAATATGAAATTTTCACCAACACTTAGCCATGACTCGTAAATATAAGACAGAAACCTTTGATATAAGCAGCGACAGAGGCCAGAGAGCAAAGACCTGATTGAATCCTTTTCAGTACCTTGTTCCGCGTCTCTTTCCCTTGTACAGTCTGTAGTTTTCGATGTCTCTGCGGAGCCTTCGCAGTTGTGTGAGAAAAATCCATTAGTCCTGCGTTAGTCCTGGTTTAGGCCCGCTTTGGTCCAGGTTCAGTCCCGGTTTTGCCTTATCTGCTCCTCATGATGGGTCATCGGCTCATCCATCCATCCATCCATTTTCTTCCACTTGTCCGTTGCCGGGTCGTGGGGGCAGCTGTTGGAGTTGCCCAAATCACATTGCACCAGCCCCTATGGCGCCCCCTGCAGGTGGTGGGTCCACAGAAGGACGGCCTCATGGTTCTAACCGGGCCTGTTGGTCTCTCATAAGGGGCTTCTGAACCGCTCTTTGTCTGACCCGTCACCTAGGACCTCAAACCTCTCAAACCCCTCCACCACGTTAAGGTGGCGGCTCCAGGAGACGAGTATCGGCTCATTTATCGATATCACTGCCATATAGATCTTATCTTATCTTATTAAAAAGTGCGAAAAGAAAACCCAACTCGGCCACTGTCTGATACCGCTCAGTTTTGTAAAGAGAGACGGAAAAGGAAGTGGACTTTACATGACCAATCAGAGAAGCGTGTTTCCTGTGGAAGGTTTTGGTACAGCGTGTAGGGCAGCTCCGCATTTAAAATCTTGGTTCAATTGACAAAAAAGAGGTGTGAACAACAAACCGCGCCAGATGGAAAGATGAAACAAGCACTTCTGAACCGATCCAATGAAGTTTCAGGTGTGAATGCGACCTAAGATGTTAACTCTGCCGTATGTACCACTTGGCATCATGTTTATTATGTTTTGAATTTTCCTACGGTTTAGTGCTGTAGCTCTGGTGAAGTCGCCGTTTCGCGCTCCCTCCGGGCTTCCGTAGATGCGGCCCTGTTGCAATTGAACAACAAGTGTGCGCAGTCCTTTGTGCGCTCGTCGGCTGCGTGATTGATGGAGACAGGCAGCAGATTTAGCCCCAGTCACAAAACTGCGGCGTTACGGGCTACTCCTCTAATTTAAAGCGACGCCGCTTGACAAGTTGTTTTGAAGTGCTGAAGGGGCAACATTTTGCACACAAAAATAAAGCCTCTCGCTGACTTACTTTCTCTCTCTCTCTCTCCTTCTCTCGGGCATATAATATTTTCATCTGCGTGCGTGCAGGCTATGGATATGAAAATTTTAAATGAAAGATTTAATCCACAGCAGATGGACAGACCTCATCCGCGCTACAATCGGAGAAGAAGCAGCTAAAGGCTATGGACATTTTCTGCTGCATATTAAACAACCGGTCCCATTATATCTAGTGTGCATAAAAGATGAGGAGGCCGAGTAGTTGTGGCCAGGGCATTACGCAATACGTTTTAATTTGGCATTCACTGCAGCCATATTCTTTTAGATGGAAGATAATAACGTAAAATAGATGTTTAAGGAGTTGGACTATTCATTTAGTGCCAGGGGAGAGTAACGGCTGAAAAAAGGCCACACATTTGCATAAAATAGTGCCGTGTGTGTGTAATATTAAATAGACTTCCCCTATGAAGTCTAATATAATGTAATAATGTAATCGAAGGAAAGGTTTTCAAAGAATAGTCATCGGTACTGGTTTGGTTTTTGTGCACGCGTCACACAAAGAGATACCTGTCCAATGGGGAGGAGTTACACTTTAGGGTCATGACTTAGTGGTGGGATTTTTGACTTTTATGAAGAGCTGCATCATCTGGATTTGCTCCAAAATGGTTCTTTGCACAGATACTGACTAATGATTATCAGAACAAACGATTTAAATTGTTCATAGAAATTATATATGAAAAAGGAACAGATACATTTTCTTTTTGATAGATAGGCACAAATAGTCCTTGATCGTGTGTGTGTGTGTGTGTGTGAGTGGGCCGTTTGTTTACCCGCCTCGATATGACAGCAGGATTTTACAACTGCGACATTCTGTTATTGTGTCCATCCAAACACTGTTTCTTTCATTGTTGCCCACTTTTATTATTTATTTTGTGAAATGCGAGGGAGGCTCGTAACCTCGCTCGTCCTCAAATTTACTACCACAATAGCAGACCATTTGCAAAAGGGCTATTTAGGCATTTAAAAGAAATAAATGGCCTAACCCTGTATAATATGCACCACAACATAATGCAGCTTTTTGTTTTTATCAACTTAATTGAATAACGCTTTAGAGTGAACTGGTTTTGAGCCAGTTTAATTATCTCAGCCATAATTAGTATCCCTCACTGCTGCATCAGCATATCCTGTTCTGTTGCACATAATGTATTGGTGGTTTTATGGCAGCCATGCAAGTGTTTGGCCAGTGTAATTTCTTACTGCGTCAATGATATAAATTACAGGGATTCCGAATCTTAATGCCAGATATAAAATGCATTTTGTTTTCTTGGGTCCTATGCATTATGCAGGCTTTTTAAAATACGTTTATAGCATAAATTAAATATGTATGGAAAATAGGAGTTGGTTATTAAATGTATACACACAAAAAAGCAGCAGAGGACTCATAGCTGGATCAAAAATTGACATTTTTTTTAGCTTTTAGCCTAATGTGCGCTCATCAAAAACATTCCTGGAATAGTATTTTGCTTCATTCGGTCAGTTTATATAGAGTAATAATAATCTCAAAACTCAGTTCTGTGCTCAAAGTGTGTTCATCCTGGCGCCACCAACTTGCTAGCATGCTATTAACCGAAAGTTAGTTTTCACTGTCCTGTGACGTATCATTCCCACTAGTGCCTGCAGAGGGCGTTCCAGACCAATTCGACTTAGATACAGACGGTAACATCATACTAGGGGACGTGGCCCAGCCGAGGCACAATCTTTCACTCTTTCTAGATGTTTTCAGGTGGACTATAACCAATAATTAGCACACACAAATAAAGTCAAAGTCGGATCCTGCGTGATTGTGTAGTCTCATTTTTGCATGAGAAAATGTATCAGATTGCCATGTAGAAGTGAAAAAAGTGAGAGCAAACAGCACTATTATGGTCAGCATTCTCGTTGTTTTTTTACTGGGTCTTTTTTTATATTCATGGGCTGTGCCGCTAAAGGACAATAGCTGCATATGAATAGCAACACAGGCTTTGCAGTGAAGACAATTTTAGTGCTGACTAATAAACGGGTGAAGCAAAATGATCACACTTTTTTGGATTTTCATTGTCTCTCAATTACATTAGCGGGTTTCGGCATTTCACCTCCACTTGAGTTACAGCAAAGAACATAAAAGTATTTTTTTTAATGAAAAGCTCTATGAAGGACAAAAACAAAGAGCCCTCTCAAGGTCTCCCAGTGCACATCTGTCACAATGCCAGGCTTTGTGTTCAACCTCACTGGTGCTCTCTAGCTGTTCTTTGTTCTTGCAATTGTGGGTTGTATTTTGAACGGTTCATCATAAATAAATATAAGTTTGTAGTGCTTGGACAACTTTGCTCAGATATTTGGAATCAACAGGTGAAGGAAAGTGTAGATAAACAGACAAACTGTGTCTCTGCTCGGACGAAACTTTGATGTTCTGAGATATCCATTTTGTGGAAGGTTAAAACATTTCACAGCTTTACGGATTGCCCATTAAAGTAGACGGAATGCGCGAGTTCATTTGTAAATATGACCTCTGAAAAGTCGTTTCAAAGTTGTGCAGGTCTGAGTGTACCGAGTATGGCTCATAAACGCCGTTGGTTTTGTATTTGTGTTTGCTATTATAACTCAGAAACTCCGGGCAGTAAAACACAGATGAACTGTTTCATGAGCTTACTTATAAATATTATCGTAAACATTAAGATTTCCACACAATAAAAAACCAAAGCAATAAAAGCGGTTCCTAGAAGACCTCTTAAAATGTTAATAAATGTAATTACTGAGTCTGCAAAGCACCCTGCACCTGCTTAAGTAGCAGCGAGCTTATTTCTCTTGCACTACCGGGGATCAGATCTCTTCCAAAACATTAAGGTAGCATGTAATAAATACCATATACGTAATTAGTTTCATAGTGATATTTCACTTTGGAAGATTGTTATAGGCAGGTTCATAGGAATGAACGATCACAAAAACAAACCAATAAAAAACACTGCGCATTTCTCCCCAGTCAGAGGCATGTTCACCTGTATTTAGCCACAAGTTTAGCAGTTTAGCCGAGTAAAACTTTTGTACATGTCAGAATCAGAATCAGAATCAGAATAGATTTTATTGCCATTGTTTGAGAACAGGTTCACAAACTAGGAATTGTTCTCGATGCGGACGTGCAACATAAAACATATAACACAGAATTTAGATCAAAATAAGCTATAAGACTTTAAACTATAAGGCTTTAGGGGCATGCATAAGGAATATTAATGAATAAGATACAAAATAAAAAGTAAAAAATAAAGTATGGTAAGACGACAACAATTGACTTAGAACAATAGTGGGATTATATTTACAGATGAGTATGAGTAAAAAGTAAAGTGATAAGTGAAAGCAGCGGATCTAAGTGTGGAAACACCACACAGTGCAAACGAGCAGAAACATCCATGAGTCTGTGACTGAGTTATTGGATCTTGTTATTGTTCATGAGTCTGATGGCGGAGGGGGAAAAACTGTTCAAGTGGCGGGAGGTCTGGATAGACCGTAGCTTCCTGCCTGAGGGGAGAGGGGTGAATAGTCCATGTCCGGGGTGAGAAGGGTCAGCTGTGATCCGACCCACACGCCTCCGGGTCCTGGAGGTGAACAGGTCCTGGAGAGATGGGAGCTCACAGCCGATCACCTTCTCTGCAGCACAATGCGCTGCAGTCGGTGCTTGTCCCGTTCTGTAGCGCCGGGGAACCACACGGTGATGGAGGAGGTGAGGATGGACTCGATGATGGCCGTGTAGAACTGCACCAGCATCTTGGTTGGCAGGAGAGTCTGTCAGGGTGAGGGGGGACGGTGGGGCTGTGCCTTTCCTTAAGTCCACGATCATCCCCACTGTCTTCTGGGCGTTCAGCTCCAGGTTGTTGTGGCTGCACATGATGAGGGTGGTGTCGTCCGCAAACTTGATATGTGCCTATGATGAAAAAAAAAAAAAAAACATTGTGATATTAAAACATTCCCACATCAATAATGAGAGAAGTACTTTGCTTCATTCACGCAGGTTTGAGCAATGCTTCTTTGACTGCTTCCGTTACTGCGTTTATTACGAAACCATCGCTTTGTCGGTGGGCTAAAATTGAAAGCTTGTATTTTTCATTTCATCAAGTGTAAAGGTATCACTGCGAAGGTGGCCAAAGGCAGGTTTATAAGCCACAATAATGCGTGACCGGTCCAGTTTAAGTGTCGGAGAAGAACGAGCCCCCATGTTACAGACCTCTGTAGTTTGTAAACGCCAAACGACATGAACGATAAAAGTCGATGAACGCCACGACTTCTGACTCAAACGCACTGCAGCTTTCTATTCTGTCTAAGTTTCCCTGTGATAATCCTCCGAATGATTGCCACTACAGCGTTATAATGGAGTGCAATGGGGGCCCCGCACAGTGACGCAAACCGCAGCCTCCCTGTGTAACTTCAGGTCTGCCCGACTCCGTCTCTGCCATCTGCTGTGTTGACATACCATAATTGTTTTCTCTTGAACAGCGCCGCACTGACAGCTATAGCCAGGGAAACCGCAAACACTTTTCACGAGCCGTTTTATTTGATGTTCTTATGTTCATAGCTTTGGGGGAGATTTTTTTTAACACTCCGCGAGTCAACTACACGTCTTACCAAATATAGTATTCTTCCAAAAGTCAATAATGTCGGAGTTGAAGAGGAAAATAGGCCGGAGCAAAAAAAGTATGTATAAACAGCGGGCCACGATTACTGATTTTAAATGTTCAGTTCTAGGTATGCGTCAAATTGTACACTATAAGCCAGTGGTTTTCAAATGATGATCTGTAAGTACCGCTAGCTATTACGTGCTACGTATAACAAAGGGCAAATGGCTTAGTACTGTACTGTGTGTAGTTTTATCCGGGTCATGCACTCTTCATGAAAGGATGAAGGTAGGTCCTGAAGCTACACCGGCCGGGAACTACTACTTCATAGATTATTAAAAGAATCCTCCATTCCTTGACTCAATCCATCCAGGACATCCAATCTTGTCCTGAAAATCCCAGCGACAGCAGCGAGAAAATCCCTGTTAAGCTGCGCGCTCTGGAGCCTAACATTCCCAATCCCTAAAATCACTAGTAAGAGAATCATCCATTTCTGCAACGCGCCGAGGTTTGGACAACTGGCATTAGATGGCAAGGCATTGATTTAACGTCAGACTTTCAATCTCGTCTGCGTCTGGCTGTCATCTCTGCGGCCCATCAATCAAAGCAGCTAGCCCGCTCAACCACCCATGTTCATTAAGTAGCTATGAATCATTATTAGCGCTAATGTGTTAATAGGACTTAATGGCGGTTAATTTTAGCATCTTGTTTACGCCGGTTCGCCGGTACAAACGGCGTCTCCGTAGTTTTAATGAGTCTTTAATTGAAATCTATGTCGACAAAGTGTGTGACATTGTGGGCAGAAAAGGCTAATGAAATAATGATGTTTGGCTTATTTTACTTGTGGGACATGGGGGGCATGTTTATCATAATCAAAAGTGAAATTAAATAGAATCAGTTAGTCGAAAATGTGTTATCCAACTATAAATGTTTGACCTGACGAGGGTGGGACGGTACTTTTATCGACAAGGCAACCCTGGGTTTAACTGATAAAGTGTTGTCGACCTATTTGTGCCTCTCAGACCATCAGTAATGACACAGACGCACTTTTAAGTGTAAAGGCAAGGCGAGCGAAGTGTCCTGCCCAGCATGCACTTTTGGGGGAAGGAAATGGAAACTTCAGGGTAAGGGGGCAACTCACTTCTACCATTCCAGTAAAACAGTGTAAATTGCCAATCAGTGTTTCAATTTCATCCATCCATCCATTTTTCTTCCACTTGTCCGTTGCCGGGTCGTGGGGGCAGCTGTTGGAGCTGCCCAAATCACATTGCACCAGCCCCTATGGCGCCCTCTGCAGGTGGTGGGTCCACAGAAGGACGGCCTCATGGTTCTCACCGGGCCTGTTGGTCTCTCATAAGGGGCTTCTGAACCGCTCTTTGTCTGACCCGTCACCTAGGACCTGTTTGCCCTGGGAGACCCTACCAGGGGCACGAAGTCCCCGACAACAGAGCTCCCAGGATCATTCAGGTGCTCAAACCCCTCCACCACGTTAAGGTGGTGGTTCCAGGAGGGGTGTTTCGATTTCAAGTAAGGTTAAAAACAACTGGACTTTTTTGCATCCTCATGGCAGTTTTCCGACGTGTCTGTGATGAAACTCCAATGATCCATCGATAAAGTTCTAATAATAAAGTATCTTCTTCTCCATTATCTATTTTAACTTTTTTCTTCTTCAATCAATTAATCAACGCTTTATTATCATTGTCATTTTAAAAACAACGGAATTTAGTTGGAGCATACAACAGTACATCCATGGTATGTTGTGAAAGTGCATAAATAAATGGTGAAGATCCCATTAATAAATACCCACTGTGTAAACATGGCACATCAATTATGTATCGTATATTGTTGTTTTACATCCAGGGGAACTTGAGCACTTGGGGGTACTTGGAATTCTATCCGATTAAAGGGGCTAGATGCAAGTTGACATTTTTATACTCGCTACTGCCACCTCAGGTCTTACGCGTAACTGCGGTCTCTATATTAAGCTCGTGCATGACGGCACTTCGGACCCGAATTAACAACTTTTTGAGTGACAGTGCAGGATTTCAGAGGCAGTTGTGTTGAACAGGTCTGGGCTCATTCTACACATTAGGACATGGCTGGAACATGTACGAGGAGGAAAATACTTAATAAAAAAAAAAAAATCTAGAATCAAAATCTCCACAGGGACACTTTCCAGGGTCACAGTCACAGTAATGCTAAAAAAATAAACATCTTTATCACCACCTAATGTATGTCAAAATAGTGAGTAAAAGCCTCTTTGTGCTTTCAGCAACATTTCTCTTTAAAGTCGGTCCAATTTCCTCCGCTTTTATGGCTTAATCTTTGACCAGGATAAATGTAAACTTGTATTGGGGATAGGATTGGCTTTTCAAGGAGATGTCTCACCTGGCTCATTCGCACTCATTTTACTGCCGCTGGCTCCCATCTGCCGCCTCCTGGAAGATGTTGGAGAGAAGACAAAAAAAAGGGAAAGTCGATCATGTTTTTTTGTCTGAATGTACCGCTGCACGATATGAGGAAAAACATTAAAGATGAATATTTGGATAATTTCTTTTTACATCTAATTGTGTCCAAACTAGACTTAAAACATTACATCCAGACAGAAGCAAGGATGAAAATCAAAAAACAACATTAAAACTGAACATTTTACAGCAGTTGCAATATATTGTTCTGCCCAAGAAAAATATAGCATGAAGAATTTCACATACTGTTACTGTCTTCTTCCAGCAGTTGTCATCCGGTGGTACCGCTCTTCTATATTGGGTTGTTATAGTCTGCTCAACTTTATCCTTCTTCATGGCAGAGCTTTAGTTGCCCCCAATGCACAGAATAAATACAGTGGTGAAACATTCACTGCCAAAACAAGACCTTTACCTCTTCACCCAAGAATGCTTTTTGAACACACGGCCTTGATAAAGTATGTTCTTGAGAAATCCCAACAGCAAAAGTACGACAGGTACATGGATGTGTCAGTGACTGTATGTGCTTTGTAAAAAGTGTACAATAGTTCAATAAACTCGAAGAATGCTTTCTCAACCTTGTAAAGAAAATGTCCAGCAGATGGAATACGACATGCATTAAATCAGTACTGTATGTGAAGTGCAATGAACATTTGCAAACACGGGTTAATCATCACTAATGCTAATGAGCTGATTATGAATTAGTGTTTGTAATCAAAGGCTTAATGATATAAGTTGTATGGCATTTGTAAAAGATTTAGCAATATTTAAAGGGGGGTATTATGTAAAAATCACTTTTTTTAAGCTTTATATCAGTGTGTCATTCCCTCCTGAAAAACATACCTCCCGTGTTGCTCAGATTGATTCACGTATTTTTGAGTAATCCTTGAATCACCCGTCAGCAGCCATTTTCCTGCTGTTTTGCTGGAGGGGACGAGGCTCCGCCTGGAGACGAGGCCCCTCCCATGTTCTCTTGCTCAGTTCAGCCCACAGCAAACGCTAAGTCAGCCCCAGCAGACTTAGCTTTTAATTTACCTATTTTAAATACTTTTGTACGAAACCCCTGGCTTATGTCGTGTGTACTCATTTATACACGCATAAACAAAAGAAGAAGTAAAATAACAAAAAACGTACTGAAGGGGGAGTGCTCATGGGCGTGTCAGACGGGCATGGAGTTTCTTAAAGAGACAGAGGTGAAATTGCAGCGTCAGGAACAGTGTTGCTATGAGGGACATTTATTTGAAGTTGTTTTTGCTGCATTTTTCAAACACCTTTGGGTAGCATAGTTATTTGAGTATGTTATAGAATGGTGCTATATGCCTGAAAAAACATGATACCCCACCTTTGAGAACGTATCTACAAACAAGTAATTCACTGCCTCGCCAAAAAAAAGAAAAAAAAAACATCCCAAAGATTCTCATTGGGGTTAAGATCTGGACTCTGTGGTGGCCAATCCATGTGTGAAAATGATGTCTCAATGTCAATGTTAATTTTATTTATAAAGCACATTTAAAAACAACCTCAGTTGACCAAAGTGCTGTACAAATACAGTAGCAATATGTTTAGTTTAGTTTTAGTTTAGTTTAGTTTATTTGTTTATTTGAGCAGTACACATTGTGCTCAAAAGGAGTGGGCTGAAGCAAAAGCTTATGAGTGCCCACCCCCGAGTGCAATAAAATAAATAAAAAAAGAACATTTAAAACATTTCAAGCAGCTACATTCATACAGACCAACTTACAAACTTACCAAAAAAAAAATAATAATATATGAACTGTTTATACAATTAATTGAAGCAACGCACAGCTACAACAACAATCTTGTTTCATGTACGATGTCTAGAACAAAGCAGTCAAAAAAAAAAAAAATGTGATCCTTAATATATTTCTTCCAGATTTTTACCCTTGATAACCAAGAGTTACTTTTATGTTATGAGGGTACATTAATAGATATTATAATCTGAGATCTTGATACTTTCCAGTTGTCATTACCATTCTCAGTATAATTTTAATTTGGGTGTAATTTTCATAATCATTATTATTATATATTTATTTAATTGAGTTATATGTGAAGTATGCTGCAAGCACTGCATAGTGTGGTGCATTAAAAAGGCAAAGTGTAGAGCGGGCCAGATGAAGAGGGCAGTAACTCCCAATCAACAAACCCCCACACGGCTGCCCTAACAGCTGATTTTGTAGAATATGTTCCTATGCTGAGTGGTGCATTAAAAGACAAGGTTTAGAGCCCGTTGGGAGGGTCCCTCTCAACAGATCCATAACCTGCCAACCCTAATTCTCCATTTGTGAATTTGAGCAATAGAATGACAACCGTTCCAAGCAGCAACACTCTTCCTTGATTATAGAGGAAACAATACACATAATCCATCCTACTGCTCCCCCTAGTGGCAACACATTTCTTCTTGTCTGTATATTTCAAAAGTCTTTTGTTTATATTTAAATTTGAACAGGTTAACGTTTGGACATCGTTTCAAATCCATCTCCAGTTTATTCCACAATTGTACACCATTAACTGTTGGACTAAAACTTTTCAAAGTTGTGCTATGTTTCTGAATCCTAAAGTTTAATTCATCACGTAATTCATAACGACCAGTACGTTCTTGGAACCTTCTTTGTAATTGGTTTGGTAACAATTTATACCTTGCTTTGAATAACATTTGAACAGTTTGGAACTCAACAATGTCACAAAACTTCATGATCTTTGATTTTAAAAATAATGAGTTTGTGTGGTCCAAAAACCCAACTTTATGAATTACTCGGATAGCTCTTTTTTGCAACAATATTATTGGTTTAACTGTGTTTTTATAAGTACTACCCCAAACCACAGTACAATAATATAAGTAGGGCAAAATCAGAGAACAGTATAAGGTATGTAGAGCTTTGATGTTTAAAATGTGCTTTGCTTTTGCTATTACTGAAATGCTTCTAGAAATTTTCGTAGATATATATTTAATATGAGATTTCCAAGTAATTCTGTCATCAATAATCACACCAAGGAATTTGATTTCATGCACTCGCTCGATAACAACACCTTCTATCTGAATTGCTTCCTGAGCATTGGAGTTACAGTTGCCAAATGTCATCATTTTGCTTTTACTCAGATTTAAAGATAATTTATTTTGTTTGAACCACTTGTTGACACTTTTGAGTTCCCAGTTGACAATCCGACACAGCTGCTGTAAGTCGTCTCCTGATGCAAAAATATTTGTATCATCAGCAAACAAGATAAATTTAAGTATTTCAGACGTTTTACAAATGTCGTTAATATACATATTAAACAATTTTGGGCCCAGAATAGAACCTTGAGGTAAACCACAGACAATTTGTCGACAACTCGACTGATAATCACCGATTTTCACACATTGTTTTCTATTTTTTAAGTAACTGGTAACCCACTGTAGAGCTACCCCCCTAATTCCATAAAGTTCTAGTTTATTAATTAATATATCATAGTTTATTGTATCAAACGCTTTACTCAGGTCAATAAATAACCCTATTGCACATTTCTTGTTATCTACAGCATTAGTTATTTCTTCAGTTATATCAAAGAGCGCGTGTGAGGTTGAGTGATTGTTCCTAAAACCAAACTGATTGTCCGAGAGTAAATTACACTTTTCGATAAAGCCGTCAAGTCTAGAGTTAAAAACTTTTTCTAAGATTTTAGAGAATTGCGGTAACAGGGAAACAGGCCTGTAGTTTGTAAAGAGATGTTTATCTCCTGCCTTGAACAGAGGAATCACTTTTGCTACTTTCATACCATCAGGAAATTGTCCAGTTTGCAACGATAAGTTACAGATGTAAGTTAACGGCTTAGAGATACTTTCAATAACAGTTTTTAAAGTTTTCATGTCCATGTCATGGTAATCGGTCGAGGTCTTATTTTTACACCCTTTAACAATGTCCAGTATCTCCTTTTCCTCCACAGGTTTGAGGAACAGGGACATAGGATTTGCTTCTATCAGTTCACAATTATAGTTCTCAACGTTTGCAATTTTTGCAGCAAGGTTCGGTCCAACATCTACAAAGAATTTATTAAATGTTTCGACGACTTCATTCATATTATTTAAAGTGTTATCCTCATCTTTGAAATATTTTGGATAATTAATCGTTCTTGGTTTATTTCTAATTATACTATTTAAGATGTTCCATAAACCTTTAATATTATTCTTATTAGTATCCAACAACTTATTATAATAATCCTGTTTACATTTTCTCATGATACCTGTCAGTTTATTTTTATATTTCTTTTATTTATCCTCAGCTTCTTTTGTTCGGTTACTTATAAAGTTTTTGTAAAGATTATTTTTTTTCTTGCAAGCATTTAGTAAACCTTTAGACATCCATGGTGTTTCTTTACACTTTCTGTTTTTACAGTATTTCTTCATTGGGCAGTTTTTGTCGTATACCTTCTGAAATACTCGCGTAAACTCATCATATGCCATATTCGTGTCATTCTCTCTGTACACAATACTCCAGTCTTGAGCTAAAAGCTCCTTTTTAAATGCATCAATAGTTTTCTCTGTTTTTACCCTTCTAAACCAATACTTGTTTTCCTCTTCATCTTTTACATATCCATTTTTATACATAACTAAAACTGGAAGGTGATCACTAATATCATTTATAATTATCCCGCTGACTGTATCACTTTCAATTTCATTTGAGAAAATGTTATCAATCAAGGTTGCACTATGGGTTGTTATTCTACTTGGTTTAGTGATTAGAGGAAACAGACCTATACTGAATAAAGTATTTATAAATTCGTCCGTCTTTTTATGTTTATATGGGTTTAACAGATCGATGTTGAGGTCTCCCCCCACAAACATGACTTTATGATTTAATCCTGAAAAGTGCTCCTCCATCCACTTAGAAAAAACATCTACATCAGAGCCAGGTGTTCTATAGATAGAACTCACAATAATATTTTTCTTTTTTTGTCTTGTAATCTCTACAGTAAGGCATTCAAGTGTATCATCCACCACCATTGTCTTATTTTCCATTACTTTGTAACTATAGTTGGAGTCTATAAACATAGCTACGCCCCCTCCATGCTTGTTCTTTCTGTTCATACTTATAAATTCATAACCATCAATAGAAAACTCAAATTCTCTGTCATTATTAATCCATGTTTCTGTGATTAGGATGACACTGAATGGTGTGGAAAACTGTTTTAAGAAGCTTTTGATGTGGTCAAAGTTTGCATAGAGGCTTCGACTATTGAAGTGAGTCAATGTACAATATACACAATAAAACTTAAGCACAAGTAATATAAAAGGCACAAACTGTATCTGGTCTACATGGAACCGAAGGCCAAAGCAAAAAGGTGAGTTTTTAATTTGGTTTTGAACTCCTCTACAGACTGAGCCGAGCGTACATGTAGGGGAAGGCTGTTCCAAAGTTTAGGGGCCGCCACTGAGAAGGCTCGGTCACCTCTGGACACACGCTTTGATTTAGGAACAGACAAAAGGATGACAAAATGTGCTCGTACTATCTGGGAAGAAGAAATCCATTGATGGAATAACCTGGTCATTGAGGGTGTCCAGGTAGTCCGCTGATCTCATACTTTGGGCACATAGAGTTGCTGAACGTAGACCTACGTAGACGAGAAAATCCGTGTGGACGCAGTGTATTTACAAAGCAATTATAACTAATAACCGATTAATGATTGGCCAATACTTCACTAACTTCATACTAGCATTTGTCTGAAACAGTTCATTGTCAGTCCTGTATAAATAGTTTAGAGGTATGCCTTATTATACTGTATAGTGTTACCCCAACAGTATTGAGGGTTGCTGCCTTTTCATATAAGCACGGCTTATTTATTGGAAAAAAGAAAGCCTAAAAATATGTACCCAGAAACCATCTTGCAATACATTCTACAAACGGATGACTGCATGGAAAGTACAGCACCGCATAGGCTACAATAGCGCTTTCGCTAAGTTGACCTAGATAACAACCTGTCTGCACTCTTCACTTTACGAGTCTTTAATCCTCCGCGCTCCTGCCGTATTTTTCAACACAATTCCTTCTGCCTGCGCCCAGGTCATGCAACGGCGCCATCTCATCTCCGGAAACTTTGCATCGTCTCCGCCTAGACTTGTTTTATTTGGCACTGAAATGAACGGCACAAAGCAGAGGCACTGCCGCTTCGAGAGAGGCAGACAGTATTTGGAGTGGGAAGAGGCAACAGAGTAAACAGTATTTGAAATGTGCCGTTCCGTGTTTTGATCTGCTCTACTGCTAATGTCTGGAAAAGCAGAGGAACGTGGGGCAAATTATTGAAATGAAGGTTTTAGGTTCTATATTAACCTTTATTACTTTTGCTCACCTAGACATTCCCCTTCTATTTAAACTTAAAGCCATATTGTGTAACATTTTCACTCAATATCCATGTTTTTCTTTCCTTACGGCTATTTTTATTTCGTCAGTTTGCTGGGAGTGGGACATCTCCAACTCGTCTCCATGGAGATTTTACAGGTGGACACCAAATATGAATTTTAACTGCTTTACTTTGACAACCCACTGGTAATTATCAGCGCGTCTGGTATTTAGTTTAGCAACTCTTGTAATGTAACAGGGAGGTGACGTTCATGCTCTGACAGGCTCTTTTGAACGGCACTTTGAGGTGACTGGATCGAACCGGATCTCAATTCTTACCCGAAACCCTCCCAAACGAACACAAGAATCAGCCCAACAATGGAGCAGGTGACACAAGTAAAAGCTTTTTGCACTAAAGTCAAATCTAAATGCACCAAAAAAATTATTTGTCCGACATTCCTATTGTAACTTTAAGTGTGCCTTTCATCGATCGCGTCCTAGATAATGAGTTATCTAGCTGGCGTATTAAATGTTTACATTAAAAAGTCTTATTATACGGCTCTTCACAATGCAAGTAGAACGCTCCATTGACTTGAATGGGATTTTCTAACGTTCTACCGGTCATAATTTTCTGCTAGAGGACCGCCGCCAATGGCAACAGAGTGTGTGCTTGTAATACAGGTCTTTCATATCACTCCTCAAGTAGAAGTAGAGGACACTATCTCTGTCCCCGTCCCTGCGAGAGAAGTTGGGGAATCGCTCGTGAAGTTAACGGGAGTCTGACTTTCAACTTACCCATTCACCACCATTCCTCCTCTCCAACTGCACCTTCAACTAAGTAGCTAGGCTAGCAATAAGTAGCTAGCCTTGCTGCTACTAGCCTAGCTGCTACTAGCCTAGCCACACTGCCTGGAATCACAACAAACATTGCCAAGCAACGCACAAACTTTTGGGAACTATTTGCCGTGGAAATCATTAAATAAACCTTTCGGCCTTCATAAAAGTGTATGAAGTTTATTTGTGTGTGTATAATAAGCGGGATATTGTATAGAACGCTTGTCATTATTGGGAAAATAAGTACCTTCAGGGCAAAACAAGACGGTTCGCGCTGTCGGTACTTATTTTCCCGATAATGACCAGACTTCTAATCATTATCCATTACTTAATGTAGTCAGTCTTTTGAACGGCTCTTTGAAATAAACGTATCCCGAAGACTTGGCTCCCAGAAAAGAGTCATAAGCCCCATCGCTGTAATGTAGCAATGTTCCAAAATAACCGTTTATTTTGTTTATTTGAGCAGTATACATTCTGCTCAAAAGGAGTGGGCTGAAACAAGAAGCTTATGAGCGCCCACCCCCAAATTCAACAATAACGCCACACACACACAAGGCGAGTTAGTTTAGTTTTAAAGTGGACCAATGCATGTTCAAGGCTTAATAAACAGTACTTTGCGTAACTTTAAAATCGTGTTTATGTAAGTAAAACACAAGAAGTACTGGATACTGGGCTGGACTGATTTAAATGTGGCCTGGAGTGCCCGCTGCAGGCAGCAATGGGACTGACACTTTCACAGAGCAGGGAAAACAAGCTTTCACTTATTGCCAACGGCATGCTGGCCGTGAACATAACGTAAACGGGGATTATACAAAACTGCATGAATGGAGAGAGATACTATTTCAGGTAATTATCAAAACAATTTAAAAATAGCACATCCACCCTCCATTTCCCATGCAAGTGTGTATGGAATTGTATTGTATTCACCATTGCATTGATTTGCTCTTCTTTGGCAAAGTGGTGAAGTGGCGACTCAAGACACTCTTAAGCTTTCTTTGTGTAATGCAGCCAACGAGACCAAATAAGTGTCATGCAATGATTGTATACAAACAAGCTCTATAAAACAAGCCGGTCGATTCCCTGCCTTCCTTCTTAACCCACGGGTCAAATATCGGGTCCGCTGCACCTGGCTGTTCAAAGTGATTTAACATCTAAGCATCCTTTTGAGGGCTGTTTACCGACACGCTTGCTTGGGCTCTCCACTCGACTGCCGGCCCTTTCTAATCGCAGCTTGACTCTTACCTGCTGGCCCTAATAGAAAAACCGTCAGGCCGCGGAGAAACCTGTCTGCTGTGTCTCAATGCACATGTTTTGGAGTACTTTCCATGAGCCTGACCAAGCCTGACGACGAGCTTTCCCGTCTGAGTGGTCAGAGTGAAAAACTGCGTTAGACAGTGGAGATGCTGAAGGGTAAGATAAAGTTTGTTTGGTGAGGATTGGAGATCTGGTCCGCCATGTTTGTTGACAATACCTATAGCACCAATAAAAGATCAACTGAGAACTTCTATTTAGGTTTGTCATTCATTTGTCAAACTGCTGCAAAGGAAGAGACTGACCATTTTCATATTGATATGACACTGGTTTGGAATATTTTACGCTTACACATTTGTTTTGTGATTCATGGTTGAAGAGCCTTTTTTGCATTTTTGTGTGTGATCGAGCAAAGATTTTGGAAAGAAAACCGTTATAAATTGTTATAACCAGTTAGTACCATTCTTTCATCTAAAACGTACCCGGAGAAGTGTTGCACTTTTTGATTAATCTTATTTACCTTGGTTGTTTTTTCTTCTACTGCAGAAGCCCTCCAAGCTGTATTTTTTTTGTTGCTCCACAGATGTCCATATTGTTACCGTATATCCTATGAGCCATCATTTGTCGTCATTGATTTGTTTGTATGCTGTTCGATAAAATGGCATTGATCTTAGCATGTTCAATTCCCCTGCTGCCAGCGGAGGACGCTGCAAACCTACTTTGTCCTCAATGAAGAAGTTATGGAGAACATTATGCATGATAGGTCCGCTTAAGCCACTTTTCCATTGGCAGACACAGCCCAGTACCTGGTCAACCGGCGAGCTTTTCGACTGCGGAGGCCAGGGCCAAACCGGTCTGACCAGTATCAATTTAAGTTTAGGACTGACCTCTGGCTTTCAATCAATCAATCAATCAAACTTCATTTATTCCGAAAGGTATCACAAAGTGCTTTACAGATTACAACATTTAAAACAATACGCCCCGCATCATACATCCATATATATATATATATATATATATATATATGCACAATATCCATCCATCCATCCATCCATTTTCTTCCACTTGTCCGTTGCCGGGTCGTGGGGGGGCAGCTGTTGGAGTTGCCCAAATCACATTGCACCAGCCCCTATGGCGCCCCCTGCAGGTGGTGGGTCCACAGAAGGACAGCCTCATGGTTCTAACCGGGCCTGTTGGTCTCTCATAAGGGGCTTCTGAACCGCTCTTTGTCTGACCCGTCACCCAGGACCTGTTTGCCATGGGAGACCCTACCAGGGGCACGAAGCCCCCGACAACAGAGCTCCCAGGATCATTCAGGCGCTCAAACCCCTCCACCACGTTAAGGTGGAGGTTCCAGGAGGGGTATACACAATATATATATATATATATATATACACACATACATAAATACACACACATACATAAATAAACACACACACATACACACAATATACAATATATCATTAGGACTAAATAAATAGATGTCAGTTAACAGCTAAGCTAAAGGGTCTTGAGCTCCTCCTCAGGTTGTTCCAGAGGCGAGGGCCATAATATTGGCTATGGCCAAAGCGCTGAACTGAGACTAACGTGACTTGAACAGACGCTGCCGTCTGATTGACAAACGAGAGAGAGGGCAACCCTCACTAGCTCATATGGATTTAATATTTCTTTGGCACCTCTGAATTATTCCACAACCCCCACCAGAAGGCAGCATTTGTCCACATTTGTTCTCATCGTGGCTTGCAAAACTTTTAATGACGTTCTATACAGTGTGCACATATGTGGGGCGCCGCCCACAACCACTGCGGTTGTGTAGTTTAGTGAAACACAAGCTGGGCAGTCGATACGTGACCGTGCGAGTACATAGATCGTGGCGTGTGCGGTAGAACCGTGTTCAGTGGAAAGGTGGCTTTATATTTACATTACAACAAGAACAGGATTAGCGCCCCAAACAATACCAAGGTTTAGACAAAAGTTATAGGTCAGACAAAGACTAAATTTAGGCTATTATAGCCTGTTTGTAATGCTGATGCAGGATTACTGAAATGATTTTGTTCACAAACCAAACAGCACAGATTGTTGTCTTTGTTTCTGAAAATTGGCAAAGTGTGGGCTTGGCAACATTCTCCTGTTAATGTTTAAACAACCAGAGGTAAGATGATTAAATCTGTAAAAAGCTGGTGTGCTATTTCAGAAGATTTAACTCAAAGAATTTTACCAAAAGGTGTATTATGGACTAATATTGATTATTGCCCAGAAGTGTTCAGTTGGTGATACAGTAAAGTACAAAGTACAGACGATGGCTTAAGAACCTTTGTTTATGACTCATTTGACTCAGTCAATTCAATCAATGGCGCACTATGTTGAGCGCACTGTATAATTCTGTCAAATTATGAATGTATAGGACCTCATGATTTCGTAATGTGCTAACAAACAATTATTTATGAAAGGTCTCAAAAATATAATTTTGGATGAGTCCTTTCCTATCCCACTTTTTTCCTAGCAAGCCCTGGTCTCGACAGCCATTTGTTTAGTCACTTTATAACCATTAATATTTATAAGGGGTTTGGGGGTGCCCATAACCAAGTGATGAACGATGTTTAAAGTGTCTAGGGGCCTTAATAAAAAGTGAGTTTGCCTGGAGTTACAGGCAAACCTTATCAACTAAAGTTAGTCTTCGGTTTCAACTTCTTTAGAGCTAAAGAAGTCATGTGCAACAGTTATAAATGCACAACTTCTACAAACCAAACGATTCTAAAAGCGCACATTGTGCCACAGAAATTAGCCGGGCTTGATCTATGTGCAGTTTTTATGTTCTACCTGTGCATGCGTAAGTTTCCTCCTGACTATCGACCGTTTACTGTCACAAACTTTCTACTGACATGGTGTATTCCTGTAACGTCAGGATGATTGCTGTAATCGCTCATATATTTTCTGGCTCTTTGCCAGCTCTTTGTAACCTTTTGACAGGAGCAGCTAGCGTTAGTTGTATAACCCCTCCTGGTGTACATTTAAAGCGACTACATCTGTCGCAGTGGGAAAACACGGCATGGGGTGGACTGTGGATGGGCCAGTGGTGGACTGCGCAATCAACACAATATATGAACTGGCAAAGGCCGATAACAAGGACCTTTATCATCCTATACCGGCGGGCGGCCATGATATATCTAAAGGGGACAGACGACGTGCTTGATCAATAGCAATGAGACGCCGATCAGTTTCCCAAAGTACACAGATAACCGCCTCTCAAAAATCACTTTGTAGAATGGCGATGGCACTGGATAAGGCCAGCCAATACATTTTAGTTAGAGATGTCCCGTTCGCCACAGCAGCAGTGCAGCGCAGTAGGGAAACTCTTCACAGGCTCTTTGAACCCCCGGAGACGATGTGACTTTTCAACACTGGAGTTGCTCATTACAATTACCACAATTGCGCTGAGTATGGGTTTTTTAATGCTAACGTTCCAGCTAACGAGGAGCATATTGTTAAAATGGCGAACACAAGGCCAGTAATTTCACTAAGCGTTTTCTTTTTCTCGGATTTGCGCGCCTATATGACTTTTTTTTATTACATTAGTTAGTTATGGTTTTGTTTTAAGATGTCTCAGAAAAATCCCACATTGATTTCTCAGAGCTTTCATCCTCAGAACTAACAACATTCTTACATTTATTTTTGTTTGGTCCGTGAATTGACTATTGCTATTCTTTGGTGTCGAAGGTTAGTCACCGTCTCATCAGGCATTGGGAGCTTAGCAGGTGACAGGGGGTGACAGGGTGCCAGCAACATTCATACATACAGGTACATCCTTCCGGGCATGAGACAACCACGCCGGCATCTGAGCCGCTGTCGCTTATACCCTGAACACCCTGAAAATTGTAGTCGTCTATATTTTTCATAACTTTAACTTCATAGCATTCCCAAAAACAGCTGGCGGGGGTGTGGATGCGACTTGAAAACTCGGGCGAGGAGTTAAGTTTGATATTGGCTGGACATAGCCTTAGGTTTTCACAGCGTGCATGTTGAAGGTGGAGTGGAGTTTCGCAAACCGGCTGCTACATGCTTGGACGCGTTTCTGAGTGCCAGCGTTGGTGGAGGATGCCTCAAACAAGGTCATCCAGGGCCCAATTATTATAATAATGATAAAAAATCCCTATATCTGAGCTTTCCTTCAGTATTCAGTGTCTCCTGAACCATACTTGCAGAAAAATGTTTGATGCAAATGAACATAATAATAACCTTTGAATCATCTAGTAAATCATTTTCAACAGTTTTCAAAACCAATTAAGCAAAAGTTATTTTCTGTAGTTTGCATTGTCCTCAAAACGACACATTTTCACCATCCATACTTGAAAGCAGGCCTGTTTACAAGATACGATTAGTTCCATACAAGCAGCAATGGAGTTGCAGTCGGGGAAAAAATGTATAAA
Source organism: Proterorhinus semilunaris (assembly GCA_021464625.1). Taxonomy (NCBI): domain Eukaryota; kingdom Metazoa; phylum Chordata; class Actinopteri; order Gobiiformes; family Gobiidae; genus Proterorhinus; species Proterorhinus semilunaris. The sequence continues at coordinate 7,120,737 of CM038345.1, forward strand.
GATGACTAAAGCGTGAATGAATGACGCATGACTCAGTTTTTTTTAAGAAGAAACAATCTTAATATGACAGCAAGCTCAAAAAAGTCATTTTTGTATTATACTGTCATACGCTTGTCACAATATAATACATAAAGGGTGATATGATTCAAGTATTGCAAGAATAAGTTTTGTAATTAGTATTGCATTACTTAACCCTGAAAAGAACTGAAAAAAGAAAGTCCATTTCCAAAGGTTCTAAACCATCATTTGAAGACAAGAGCGAGAAAAAGCTTCTGAAAATGGAACCAAAATGTCCTCAACGCAACCAACCCAGTCCAGTTGATGATAAGTCTCGGCTACAGCTATAAACCAAAAAAAGAAAGTGCTTAAATGTATGCGGACCTCGAGGTGTTAATTTTATTGCCATAGCAAATCTTGTTGCATTCCCATGAGTGCAGTTACAGCTATGGCCAGTAGGGGCAGCGTATAAAGAGCCACACAGTCTGCCGAAATGGCGACCCTTTTAGACACCGCTGCTAATAATCAGCTCTTGAGGTCCAGTCGCGATTAATGGCTTGTATGAAAATCATTGAATAGAGATTAAGAGATTAAGAGTTCTCTTTAATAGAGTTTAAGAGTATTAAACGTTCATGGTTGAGAAATTCACTATGATAAAGTTGAATATTAGAGAACTCCAATCGTCGCCGTCTGAGTGATGTACGTTTGGATCTGTCCCATGTTTTAGGAGTTTACAGACAACAGTCCCATGTCGCTCATTAGAACTCCTGTGTCCCATCATGGACGCTCCTTAGTCTTGATATATGTAGGGTATATAAATTCCACAATATTATGCTTTTGTTTGGCCGTTTCCTTCACACAGTTATTGTCTCTGAATTTGCGCAGCTACCGCTATCCATCATTCCGTCTTCCCCTTGATCGAAATCACCAAGGTCCTCTCTCTTTCGCTCACCCTCTCTCCCCTCTTTCCGTCAGCTTGTGTCAACTAATAACGCGTGATCGTTCCCGCATGGAGGCTGCTGCCACACAGTTGCCATGGTGACAGCGGGTCGGCACGGTAATGGCCATTGCGGAGGATCGCACTCCCTCGCCCCTCACGCGCCTCTCATTTGCCTCGTCGTTGGCAGTGGGAGTGTTCACGTCTCTACCGAGCGGCTCAGTCAAACACTCGCCTCTTACACCAAGGTGGTAACTCATTACAGCGGCGTGAAGGCCACTGACACATGAGGCCTCTTCAACACCTTTGTCTCGCCACTGGCAGGAGATCATGCTAAGTTTACTTTTTGACCGTGTTATATCATTTCCTAATCAAAAACGTATGCAGAATTGAATTTGACTTGATTTACGCAGAATCCATTTTTTTTTTTTTTTTTTTTCGTCATTTTCATAGTCCACAATCCATCCTAACCTAAAAGTGTGCTCATCCCGGCGCCATCACTTTGCTCTTATGTCGTTAGCGGAAAGTGAGAGCTTGTTTCCCCTATTGTGTCTCAATGCCTTAATCTTCTACAGAATGTCCAGTTTAAACGAGACAAAGTTTTAAAACTCTGAGGTCTAAGGTCAGTGGCTTGAATCCCAGCTCATGCAGGTGCAGACTGCCGTTGTGTTCTTGGGCAAGGCACTTCACCTCCCATGCCTGTGAGAATGCAGTGTGTGAGTGAGTGGAGGCTAAAAGGACCGATGGCGCAGATGGGCAGCCTCACATCCATTGGTGCAGCTGTGGCTACAATAGTGTCTTACCACCAAATGGAGTAAATGAATAATGACTACAGTCAACTTGTCAATTCAAGCTTATGAAGCACAATACAAGTGAAAGCCTTTATTATTTTCTTATTTAGTAAGACATTTTGTTCTCACCATTTGCTCCGTCCTTCAGTGCCTCCGGGGGAAACCTGTCTCTGGACTAAGTTCAAAATAACCTATGGATACTGTTCTGCTCTAAGCGTTGGGTGCGAAGCCCAGCTCGAACAATTTGTTGAATGCCTCCTTGCTCTTCACCCTTGTCACCCTGTGCTGTAGTATAAAATGCTAAGAGTCTCCACACTTTTCACAAAGAAAACGTGTTGTCAGCCCTAATTACATGTTACCCTGGAAAGGGATTGTAACGTAAAGGGTAAGGACTTCACAATCCTAATGTTATACTATTTATGAAGCTATACAGTATATGTCTATTTTCAGATAAAAGAAAGAAGAAACGCCATGAAGGTCATTTAAATATATTGAATCAGTCCATGTTGCTTACTATAGGTGTGTCCCAGTTTCGACAATAATTATAACCACAGTATGATAAATACAAAACAGCTCTATGGTTTTTTGAGTTACACAAAGCACGCAAGCTCTTATTCATTTAAGTCTCAAGTAATAGAACTGAGAAGGAACGCATTGGGTTCGACCCACACGTCTCAGTCATAGCTCGAAGCAACAAGCTCTTAGAATAGACCAGTCTTCAGCTCCCCTTCTGTAAATGCATTCTCCCCCCACACCTACACGAGTGTAGCTACGTACAGTCAATCATCCTCTACCATTCATAGGGTGACCAGATGTCCCAGTTTATCCGGGACAGTCCCAGTTTTGAGTCCTTTGTCCCACGTCCCAATAGATTTCTCCAAAACCATTGATTTGTCCCAGTTTTACTCGTAATCTGTCCCAGTTGTCCCGGTTTTGGCCAATGTAGTCTCCGAAATAGCATACTTAACTTGAAAATGTATGTCTTTGGCCCATGGGAAAATCAATTACCAAGTGTAAACCAATTCAAAATCTCAATTCAGGATGCGAAATTAATGCAGTTTAAATTTTGGAACCCCCCACGGCTAATTTGCGAATGTCCCCGTTTTTTACTTGGAAAATCTGGTCATTCTAACCATTCAACATGCCTAGAGCAAACATATGAACATATCCTCTGTGGCGTTTCTCTTAATTAATGACACTTTAGCACTGTGCACATTGACTTTGCAACCTTCACGCGCTCCTCGTGCAAATGAGCCGTTTAATTTTCCGTTAGCATGTAGTTAGCGGAGATTGCTACGAGCCCGGTAAAAACCATATGCGTTTTATTACCGACGGAAGACCTACACTTTGTCAGTGAGAGAAAAGGGAGCACTTCTCTCAAATGACTCACTTCTCACTTATCATTTACAGCCTGAAAATGAAATTAGAAATATGGGCTGTGACAAAGAATTCCCCTGTCTGCCCATCACAGAGAATTATAGATTTAAAAAAATACTGTCAATAAAGTTGGGTAGAAAAGTACTTTTACATTTATTTAGTTTTTTATTGTACATCTAATACACATATCAGTTCTATTTTGCGTTTTCAAACACCTTTTGTGTTTTATATTTAGAAACTTAATAATAATAATGTATAGACCACAAAATAAATCAAATCTAAAAGTGTTTGCTAGTGTTGTAGTCATGGGAAATCTGAGTCCCGAAATGGATTCTGTCAAATGTGAGTGATGAGAGGCGACACTGGCGCATGGAGACCAAAAATGTGATGATGATATGATTTCTGGAGTTATTGAAGAAACATGTAAACAGCATAATCTGATATACATGATAAAGATGTCTTTCATGCTTGTGTATAAACTAACCAGGAAAAAAAGCAAAAAGGCCAAACTACTCTCACAAAGATTAAAAGATGTAGATGTAGTAAAAATACTACAGCTAGATCAGAAAAATCACAAAATGTATCCATGATCCATATCTAATCCCAAATGTGTTTAAAGGCTGATAGTCGAGGGGTTAGAGCTGCTGCACATATGCAGAATATTGCTCCATCCTCAGAGTTATAGGTTTGAGTCCCAGCTTTATATATTTACTCAATTGTTTCTGTTCCCTTGCATCCTTATTAAAAGTGGTTTGTGCTATTTGTATTAAACTTTTCTGAGAGCTCTGATAACGAAGAAATAAGTAGTAATGCCTTTGACCAGGTTTGAACCTTGGACCTTTGAGTTTCTAAACCTGGCCTGTCTCCCCCGGGCTCATGCACAGGAGTGTAAAGCCACGTGGAGCCCTTTGACTCCAAGTCCAAATATGGAGGCCAATCATTTTCAATCCGCTCCACCAGGTTCTGCAGGTGGAGATGACTGAAGGGTGGGCTCTGGCTCATGTAGAACCTGGAGTTTTGGATAAGCAGATTTCAGAAGTGGATATAAACTTGAGATAAGCTTCAGATCTGATTATTGGGCTGAATCCAGTTGATTCATCCATCTGATTTTCCGGCCATATAAACGTAGCCAGAGGCTGAGATGAAAGAGCGGGTCATCCCATAACTGAGAAGTCAGCGGTTTGAACTGACGATTGTTGTGTCCATGAACAAGACACTTCACCCAAGGCCTGTGTGAATGTGTGAATGTGTGAATGTCCATGTAAAGCACTTGGTGGCGCTGCAAGATGGGTTGCCAGCAAACTCACAAATGTTGGTCTTGAATCCACTGGTGTATTGGTATCACCGAGGTGGATTTTACGTTTGTTTATATAGTAATAAGTACTTTTTTTTTTTTTTACTTTACTAATTGATATAATCAGGGGAATATTGAATCGCTTCACTATTGTAGCACTTTGTTGTTTAGCTAAATTGGAGACGTAGCTGTGATTGGACAAAGTGTGTTTTTCATAGACAATCAGCAACAAAGATTTCAAATATCTGCACCATTATACGCGTTTGGTATGTTCGCCTGACATAGTTGGTGTAAGTGAGACCCTCGGCATGCATGAACTCAGACAGGCATGAATGAAGCTTAAAGGAAAACTCACCCTCAAATCTGCTGATAAACTGTATAAATATAAATGCGTGTCCAATAGTGTTGTCTACATATCCTGGTCATAATTTTGGCACTTTAGTACAAATTAGTTGAAACTTTATGCCTAAAACCGTCAGTGAGGCGCCATCTACAGGCCATCTGTCTTTACTGCATTTGATTTTTGAATTTGGCGCCAGTATTTGCATGAAGCCTGACGTCAGATGCCCCGCCGCTCTGGGCTATAAAAGCGTCCCAGTCTCGCTCACGCCCCCGTAGCGAGTTGGAGAAGGCATATCGAGAGAGTATTTTCATCGATTGTCAAGTTTGCGATTAGTTATAGCATTTAGGTAGATTTTTTTTAGCATAGCTTTTTGTATTATAGATAAGTGTGTAGTGTTATAGCGTTGTTGTTGAATGTGGTAGTTTTAGTCATTAGTTGCTTTTATTGCTAGATTAGTTAGCTGGATTTAGTTCAGGACATTTGTTAGTATTGTTTTTTTGAGTTCAATATCGTGTGTAATTTTAGTGTATATTGTTTATTGTACTGTATTGTACGACTGTGTAGTCGCTGGAACTCCATGCTCGGGCTTTGTTTACGAGTTGAAGTAAATAAAAGTCAGATGACTCAGGCCTGTCAATCCCCCCCCCCCTCAGGCTCTGAGGCAGAGGCGCTGGAAGGGGGGGTTAGTTACTCTTTAAGTGGTGTAGCAGCAGGTGGTCAAAGAAGCACATACAGTAAAGAAACGTGTTGTCTCACTTTATTTGTTAAAGGCCAGCATTTTGTAAAGTTGTTTTGATGTCAACCATTAAAACCATTCTGTTTGTTCTATACTTAGGAGCTGTTTATCCAATTTTTCACTTCATGCACAGTCGTTATTGATGAATAAAGTGATGATTGCAGTAAATTGGCCCACTCTAAAGCATTTAGCGCTTCAGCTACTCCTTTCTTCACAAGAAAAGCTGAAAACAGTTATTTGCCACGTCACTCTTAGCACTTAGAGTTCTCAGCTCCTTCACTTCTGTGCACTGAACAGTTCAAGCCTGGATAAATGCTAGAGTATAGAAGAGACTGAATGTTCATTGGACATATTAGCCGAGTTTAAAAAGAATCAGTTTAAAGGTGCGCAATGCAACTTTGTATGTGGAATTGCTTTTTGATATTTGCGTGTATTTGACCTTGTAGTGACCCAGCGGCTGTATGAGTGGTCAGCACGGCACCTTTACTTTCAATCACAGTGGTCTCTAGGACGCTCCGGGATCAATTGTTTGGAAGGTTTTCGCTACTGACCAGAAAACCTACACTGCAACTGATCCTGGAGCGTTGTAGAGACCACCGTGATCAAAAGTAAAGGTGCCATGCTGACCACTCATACAGCCGCTGGGTCAAATATGCGCAAATATAAAAATAAACAAAAATCGACATGAAAAGTTACATAACACACCTTTAAATATGTGGATAGATTTTGCTGAAATTCCTTGATTGATGGAGTTTTTGTCATGTTTCAACCACATGCGCCATCGAGTGGCTTTTAATTTTCTCATAAATAGTGTCAAAACCAGACTTGGAGAGACTCATCCATGCATTTGTCTCCAGCAGGTTAGACGACTGTAACGGCTGCTCACTGGCCTTTCTAAACGAGCTGTTAGAGCTGCAGAACATCCAGAACGCTGCTGCTCGAGTCCTGACAAGAACCAGGAAATACGACCATATTAGTCCAGTGCTCCGGTCCCTGCACTGGCTTCCTGTCACTCAGAGAATAGAATTTAAAACAGCTCTGCTTGTGTACAAGTCTTTTCATGGTTTAGCACCAAAGTCCATCTCTGACATGTTCGAGCCGTATGAACCATCTCGGGCCCTGAGAACGTCAGGGAGGGGTCTCCTGGTGGTTCCCAGAGTCAATAATAAACACGGTGAGGCTGCGTTTCAGTTTCATGCAGCTAAAATCTGGAACAGTCTTCATGAGGATGTGAGACAGGCCTCAACTCTGACAATGTTCAAATCCAGGCTGAAAACAGCTCTTTTTACCCGAGCATATGAAAACTGAAAGTATTTTATCTGCACTCTGGCCTTTTACTGTAATTGATACATTTTTATGTTGATGTTTTAATGATTGATTTAATCTGTTTTCTTGTAATTTTATGCAACTGTGAAAGCACTTTGAATTGCCTTGTGTATGAATTGTGCTCTACAAATAAACTTGCCTTGCCATTAATAATATGCCAATATATGGTTTTAATCATGAAGAAATTTTACACAAAAAAGGCTGCCACAAAAGCACAAGGTCACACGTTGTAATATTTGCATTTGCTGTGGCATTGTCACAAGGTCCCACTGTTGCATTCATTTTTCATCATGATCTTGTATTAATGATGGGAGTGACCACTGTGCAAAGCCTTCTCCAGCACATCCCAAAGAGGGGCTTAAGAGCCGGACACCGTGGTGGCGAAAATGATGTGAGCCTGATGAATCCTGCCATTTATCAGGCGCACCATCAGGGAAGAAGAAATCCATTGGTTATTCCGGATGTTCAGGTGGTTCGGCTGATCTCCCTCTTTGGGCTGAACCGACACCCGGCCAACATGACATCAGCTGGTAACGCAGAGCATGTTGACATTCTGACCGTCTGAATTTGCATTATAATCAACGCGTGTGTGCATTGAACGAAACACATCTCACGCATCTTTTAAAACTCTGCTTCCAATGCTAGACAGACCGTTTAAAATTAATCACTGAATCACAAATCCGCATTGCTTTGATATCTTCCTCCCAGTCCCAATCCGTGTAAATCTGTCGTGGTCGCGGTTTATTTTCCAGGAAAGATGCGTTTCTTCCGGGGAGAGACAGCGACAGCCAAATTGGGGCTGCAGACAGATGGTGTTGTGCAGGGAACCTTTGACTAGAGCCATGTTTTGTCAGGCTCCTCGCGGTGGCCTTTCATCCCGCTGTCAGCCATAGGATAGAGATAAACGACGGCGCGCACACAACGGCTTTTGGTTGTTGCAAAATAAATGTTAGCAAAGTTGCGAAAACCGATTTACTTTTTAGGATCGGAGTGTGGAATGAATGCGGGATCCTGTTTACTGCTTCTTATGTCGTTGACTTTTAAATCTGCATCGTGTGTTACAAAAGCAAGCAAACAAAAAGGCGACGGATTTCTACGCATGAGCTGAATAAAATACATTTGATTAATAGTTCAACTCTGTCTGTCTGTGGATAGCACTTGTGCACCGATATTGCTCTCACATGGACGGTTATAGCCACAAAGAAATTCACTAAACCTTCGAGGATCTCCTATCTTTGACCGTATTGCACCGTCTGGCCCAGTCTAGTCTAAAATGCTGATGATTACAATGTCTTTGGGGAACAACGCCACTATTTCTAAACAATGCTTGAGTTCGGGACACACCGCTGGGACTTATGGCCCTCCATCTGTTGACGGGGAAAGTAATTGGCCCGCCACCAAAAAAAAAAGGCGCCGGCTACATATGCCGTGCTTCTATGCTCAGGATCTGGATCTGATCTTCATAAAGAAAGAACTCCCTTTAACGGATAGCGTTTTAATACCATACAACAGTTTCAAGGTCATGCCATACCTGAGCATTGAAGTGAAAGTCTTAAAGTTTGCTAAATGGGAGGAGAGGGAGAAAATCTGAAAGTAATTTTAAGTTAGTGGCAAATCTGGCAACCCAAAGGAAGAAGAAGAAAAAAGTCTCAAGAACCAAAACAAAGAATACAGTAGACAGAAGTTTTTTTTTTTTTAGCTAGCAACCACATTTCGGACATATTTGAAGCCCGCATGTTCTGAAAGCCTCATTACCACTCCCCATAGCATTTTGTTGACGTTACGCGTTGCATCTCTTTGATCATTCTTAGACAAAACACCACAATTACCTTGGTTCTCTTCAGCGCCTCCTGTCTGTTATCGAGCAGGCCCACGCCGGTGCTGTGTGCCCCGTCTTTGGCGTGTGATTGCTTTTATAGAGAAGCCTGGTGGGGGAGCTGCCTTGTGCATGGCTCTGATAGCCCAATTAGTGCCGAATGATAGATGACGAAGTGTGCGTAGCAGGCAGGGTCATAATAGAGGAGAGCGAGAATACCGCGCACAGCTTCCCCAATATCCCGCCGCAAATTAAGACCACGTCTATACTAATGCGTTTTCACATGAAATCAGTGTTGTAAGAGGAGAATTATCTGTTCGTATAGAAGATCAAGGATTTATGGTAACACTTTAAATAATGTCTATGGAACATGTAAGGGCTAATTATCTAATTGCAGACACATTTCCAGTTAACGGCCGCATTTACTAAGGCCATATAGTAAAACCCTGACAATGGCTATAAGTCCAACGTAGTATGTAATTTTCACTAAACTCACTATAAAGGACTGTTGAGGGTGACACTAAGGTCGACACCAGCTCAGAACTGAGCACAAACTGCAAAGGCAAGTGGAGGGCAGTGCTTTATAGGCCCAGTACCAAACTTTTTCTTCTTTTTTTTCTTTAGTCAAATAAAGTGCTTGTCATTCGCAAAGGAAAATGTAAAATCAGCAATTTCTCTAAGGGCCAATACTGTATGCTGTTCTGGATGCAGTATTTTTTTTTTCGTTTAGTTAATACACATTAAACACTCATAATTGCTCAAAAGGAGTAGGCTGGAACAAGAAGCTTATGAGTTCCTACCCCACATTCAATATAATAAAAATTTGCATTTCACAGTAATACGTGAGGACAGTATCTACAACAAATAAGAATTTAGCACCAAAAATAGTCTATTCCTTGAGTAGACAAGTGTCCTCAAAAAGGCATTTTCATCATTGTTATCATTTTCAAGCATACGTATCACTCACTATATATCTGGCTTTTATGTTTCGTCTAGCCCAGTTTGGTCATTTTATAACTGTATTTTTTCATATTCCTCTTGTAGTTTCCCCCTTCCTCATGTCCGTTATCGCGCTTACATCACACGCTTTGGAGTCTTTGAAGCATAGAAGGTGCATTACGTCAAAATGCCACTTTATGCAAGGGATAGAAACGTCTTTGCGACTGGTTTGTTGTGGCGGCCCCTTATGAGTAACAGGGGCAGCCGAATGTGATTCCTCTCCTCCTCGCATATTCAGAGGACATCACTTATTATTGGCATTTACATCTTCCTTCTTGCTGGGCAATTAGCTTTATCGATCAGAGGATGTTTTGATCAAAAGCTGTATAAAGCCAAGGGCAAATAAAACAAAAACATGGCCATTCTTTATTCTCTGAGTTTGTGCCTGCAGGGGGATGTAAGCCCATCCCGGCAGTTGGGCTTTATATCAAGCCGCTGGCCAGACTGGGAACAACAATTACAACTCAATGAAATAGTGTAGCATTCAGTTTTGCTTAGATAGCATGGTAGCTAAATAGTTAGCTCCTTCACCTCACACCAAGGTGGTATTGTCGTTGATTCCTTTCGCTCATAGGACTTTTCTGTGTGAGATTAGCGTGTTTCCTCACAATCTATCAAGCTATATATTCTAATCTCCTGACGGGGCTTCAAATGCAATGGACAAATTCCCTTTAAAAGTATGCCAAAGCCAAAAATGGTGCCCTAACCTTAACTTTAAATCCACTTAACTGTATTTGTAATACAACACCAATTTAGCTGCATTGCACCAACAAGGTCCTGCAGTGTTGAGGCTTGGAGCAGTATTTTTGCTTCATTCACTACATTCACTGTTTAACTTTGTTACTTCTTCTTCTACACTGAAGCAATTAAACGTGTATTTCCTGGATTTTGTACCTTCCGTATTTTTTAATTCCACAAGCACAGGCTCCATTCTGTCTGCAGTCCGACTCATCTCAGGGCGCAGAAGTTTGTTTCAATCCATATTTATTACCCCTTTGTTTTGTTTTTATCGCATCTACGAGGCCAAACGGGGCTCATCACTCTCGTGCTCGTCGCCGCTTGTGAGAACCTCAATGACCAGGTGGGGTCGGCCAACGCGTCCTCTGATTCTGACCTTGTTCTTTTACTCTGACCCGAAGTGTTCATTGTATTTTAACCGAGCAGCGATGGTTGCGTTTCACACAGCCTCTCCGGGATCCGCTTGTTTGTGTGGACGAGCATCACGTTGTTTACAGCGGCTACAGCGACGCATGCCCTTTTCACTCATACAACTCAAGGGTTTATGGGTAATGTAGTCTCTGCTCACGGTGGGACGAAGTAGGAAGCGTGCATTGTGAAGGGCGCTCTGAAAAGTGGCGGAGCAGCTAAAGGATTAAAACAGATGTGCATGTGCGTACCGGTACGCTAAAAGCACGTTCTTGGCGCACGGAGAGGTGGCGGTTACGCTCAAGAGTTATTTTTGGAAGTGGCGGTACTGAGTACTGGCGCGTACCGGCCTACTTAAAGCACTGCACAGAGTGAGTGCAGAATGTGCTCCAAACAAAAACGAGATGCAAACAAACACAGTTCTTGGTGGAAAGGACCTAGGCATAAATAATTTTAAAGAGACACTTATACCAAATCGACTGTTTTGATATTTGTTTTTGTTTGTTTGTTTACTTTATTGTCCCTGTAGGGAAATTTGTCCTCTGCATTTGACCCTTCCTTCGATGCCACTGAGGCAACCTGTAAGGAGCAGTGGTCGACGGCCGTGGAGCCATCTCCATGATGTGGAGCCAGGCTGACGACTCGGTTCTTTTGTATCACGCGAGAACAGTTATTTGGATATGGCCAAAGGAAACACTGGAGATAGAAGTTGTCTCAAAGAAAAGGCGTTTATTGCCATTGTTCCTAGTTACAAAGTTACAGAGCAGCACAACCAGCTGGTGACTTCAGAGAGAGAGAGAAGTGAAGTCCAGACCTCCGTCCACCGTTCTGTTTTATCCTCGACTTGCACTTCTCTACGCAGAGAGGGCGACTGCCTATCAGTGAATCAGTTGTTTGTGTCTATGTGTTTGTACTTTATCTGTACTTCACGTTATGTTCAGAATGATTATGGTATTGACCGTTGTTTATCAGCTAATCTCACTGACATGGTCATTTTGTTCTGTAGCGTGTGAGCAAAGCATGAGTCAGAAGCTTTCAGATTTCGTTACAACCCTTACACACCTGGCTGGAGGATTCACCTATTGCACATGTTTTTAGTGGTAGGGGAAACCGGAGTACTCAGAGGAAACCTACACAGGCACGGGGAGAACATGCAAACTCCACACAGAAAGGCCCCCGTCCTGGCGGGAATCGAACCCGGGACCTTCTAGCTGTGAAGTGGAGGCGCTACATGTTATAACCTTCCTTCATCAAAAGGAGTTGTGTTTTACTTCATTCACGTAGTTTCGTGTAAACCTATTCACTTCGGTCGTTTCTTCCTCTTCTGCTGAAGCACTCTGATCTGTATAGAATGTGCGTGACTTATAAAGTTTCAAAAATATGTCTACAGCTATGCGTCGCTTACTCTGCTCTTTATATCTGAAGAGTTTGCTCTTTCACATGCATTTTTTGGAACATCTCGTCCATCCGCATTAATACTTGAAAACCAATTATCAATGTTATCTGTGCGGCGCAGATTCCGCCCCGAACCCCAGACTGAGAGCAGAGCTGCCTTAGATCAAGTGGGCTGTGTCTGCTTTGATTTATTAAGTTTGCTCGGGCTACATTCCTATTCCTCTCCGAGTGCTGAAATGTTAATTAGATTTTCAACAGTTTGTTTTCCCCCCAAAGGTCACCAGTAAACAGCCTTTGTAACATTTGTCGGCGAGGCATTTACTCGTGTCCATTGTAATTGTGCTGGGAGATGAAAGAGTGGTCACTGATCCTCATGGCCACAGGATCCTTGAATGCACCGTCGAACATGCGCCGCTGAAAATGATGCATTAGCTCATATGTTCCATAATACTGTCTGGATCAGATACTTCAGGATCGTAGGAGGCGGTGTTGGTCTACATGTTGAAATGTTGTACAAGCTTTTACTCTTAGTCATCGACCTGACAACTCATCAATGGTACTATGATACTTTGTGTTTTATGTATTATGCAACAAAATTCAAGTAATACAAATGTCAGGACAGTTCCACGTACAGTATATTTTGGATGAAGGAACAACATTAGAACTTGCGTGATATATCCCTTTTAAATAAGCTTGAATTCACTTTTCCTGTATTTTAAACAATGTCTTAAATTTTCTTTTGTATTATTTAAAGTGTACTTTTCAGTTCACAAATGAAAAGTACGATAACGATAACAACACTCACGTGCTCACATACCCGCATGGATATTAGCGCAGAAACTATAGGAGCGCAGCTGAGGCGCTCCCTCATAACAGCGGGACAGTTGAGGAAGGAAAAAACAGGTAAGAATAAAAAAATCACTAACAGCCCGTTCGCCTGTTCAATGCTGTCCCTCTTTTGCGCCTTTTGTCCGGTACAGACTTGAAAAACAGCACTATGAGCACAGCCTGCTGCTGTGTATGATCCATACACATTTAATGAAATCTGTATCTCCTGCTTCTCCGAGGTAAACACTGGAGCATAAAATCCTATTGATTCAAACATCATTAAAAAAAAAAAATGTAGTTTACACTATCAAAAGAGCAAAATATATGTAAATGTTAAAAGTACATGCATATCCATAGTATGATGCTAGAGATTTGACCTGTTAAAGGCCCTTTACCTGCTTGTTTTTGTCAAACAATGAAAGGACAAAACAAATGTGGGTCCATTATTAGAAAAAATATATATAGTGCCTTTAAGTAGTCTTTGTGTGGACAGGGAAGTAAATATGACAACTGAAAAAGAGGGGAGTCAAATTAACTCTCATCAAAATGGTTGTACTTTTGCATGAGTGAGAAGCGCCAGAAGGATTGTTCGCCAAGGGCGCCAAACAGGCCAGAACCGCCACTGTATTGTCATTATTTATGAGCAATTATGTGCTTTATGATACAAAGTGTTCTAAAATGTTTATAACTCTTTGTTCTTTAGCCCGAAACAAGTTGGGCCCACATGGGGCTGGGCGATAAATCAAATTAATTCAATTAATTCATGCTTTTAAAAACAGACGATGTGGAAAATGGCTAAATCGTAAAATCGTGTAGCAGCGTGTTCAACCGCTCCACAGCGACTGTTTTCGGAAATGTCACCCGAAGAGAACCCAGCGACTTTCTGACCATCTCTGCTGCTTTACAAAGGCGCGCATTGTGTTTTCAGAGTGTGCAATAGAGTTTTCTTTCGCTAAAACTGAGTTTTCCCCAATCTGATTCTCTCCCTTCTCTCACCCTGAGCCATGCTCTGAGCGGAGGCACACAGCAGCAGCTCCGCCCCTTTCCCCATGAGTCTCCATGGAGACGGTTGTCAATCACAGCAGAGGCATGAGGATGAGAAAACTAAAACATTTTGGAAAACTCCATGGCTTATTTAGAAATTTTACTTTTGAGAGCAGACAAAGAATTTTTAAAAGAGAAATACAATTTTCTAATGGGACTAGTTGTAGGCTATATTAAAAATCTCAATATTAATGGTCTGGACTCTGAGTAGTTGTCTTATTCTGAAAGATCAGGAGACCTTTTAAAAAAAAAAAATCCAATAAAATCGATTAAAATCGTAATCGTCCAAACTGAGTAACAAAATCGAGATTTTAATTTTTGGCCATATCGCCCAGCCCTAGGCCCACAATGTGTTCACTGTAACAGTTTACAGGAGGCCCCGACCTCAGCACTGTTTTTGTTGCCATGACGTTCTTTGCTAGGACATGTTGGAACGAGTCTGACATGACCTGAAACTCCCCCCAATAAATAAAACTGCGCAAATCAAGAGCAACATTTTAAAACTCGAGTCCCTTAAACTCTTCTAAGTATGCATTTTCTTTGCCGCGTATCCAATGGCATCTGTGAGCAGCGACTCCACGGCGGCCCGCGGCGCTTCTCTTTTGATAAACATGAAAAGACATCGCCACAGACACGGGGATCTTCAGACGGCGGCTGGTTTGGGAGTGTACAAAATGATGAAATATTTTGTCAAAACGCGAGCAGGCGGTTCGAAGAGGTGCGATGGGTGGATCTCATTAGTGGGCATAATCCGTCTTTTGGAGATGCCTGGTGGCAGACTGCGGGCCTGTTTGTTCTGGAGTGACGCATTTGTTGTCGGAGTGACACCCAAAAAGGTCAGGAGAAAATGAAAGACAGGAGAGAAGATGAAAGAGAGAGGGAGAGGAATTAAGTTATTTCTTTGTTGGTCAACGATTATCCTGATGATCATGGTTTAAATTGTATAAGGAGAGGCAGAGCAGCAGAATGCTAACTTCCTGGGGTCTTAATGGTTTCCTGTTTTGATTAACCTCTTAACCCCCACCTTAATTCATTTAATTTTCTCCAGTTCAGCTTTACTCAAATCGAAAAGGTAACAGCCTATAGGCCACTGTAACCCCTCATTTGAGCTAAGACCTACAAAACTCATCTCATCTAAATAGATCTTTTTTATGACAATTTCTTCCCATTGCTTTTTTTTTGGGGGGTTTTCATCACACTTTCATCGCTTTTTGTCAATTTTTTGTTGCTCTATCGTTGCACATTTCCATCCTCGTTTTTGTCTCATTTTTGTCGCTATTTTGACTCTTTTTTTTTTCAAGAAGCTTTTAGATTTGGGTAAAGCCAAAGTGGAGAAAAATGTGCTCGGTTCAGGTGGGCGTTGAGAGGTTGTTCTTAGTTGCGTCTTGTCAAAATAATGATTACAGTCATTCAGTCAATCATTCAGTTAATTTAGAGCGCTATTCATATAAATATAACCTAAAGACAAATAAAATCAACAAAATATAGTAAAAAATATATTACTATATTAAAGTTTATTACACTAGGCGCTTGATTATACATTTATATATTAAACACTCAATAGATACATTTAAAAATATGTTCAAGGAGATGCGGATGGAGAAATATAAAAAAACATAACTTGTATGTTGAAATGGGGGGGGGGGGGGAAATATAATAATAAAATAAATAAATACATAAATAATAAAAAAAAATTGTTTTCTAAAATTGTTCAAATGATTGATTTTTGTAAAACCAAAAAGAGTGTCACAAATTTGTTGAAAGGATCACCCGCCGTTTTGGTCATCGATTTTCCTTTTCACCATGTGACCCTGTAAAGAAAAATATGAACATGGATGAATATATAAAGAAAATGAAAAATGAAAAACTCTGTGGCGGATAATTACATTACAGGTAGGGCTGGGCGATATGGCCTAAAAGCTATATCATGATATGAAAAAATAAATATCACGATAACGATATATTTGACGATATAATTGACAATGGACGAATTACTTCAAAATCCCAGCCTCACGCCTATTGGGAAGATTCATTCAGTGATATTTTATTCTTTTTTTTTTTCTACGGCATAATTGTCTTCCAAATATGATCTACTCAAGCAGTTTACATCCTTCATTTTAATTTTACTTTTTCAGCACGTGTCCCCGTGTTCTACAGTCACCGTTTATGCTGCTCTGATGGAGCGTAACATAAATTATATTGTGTCCACAACGATATAAAAAATTAAAACGATATCAAAACATTATATCACGATAACGATATGCGATACGATATGGCCCAGCCCTAATTACAGGATGTAAATACTTCACCACAGGAGACTTCTGTGTGTATAAGTGTAGAGGGTTAAGTCTTGACGTTAATTTGACACGAAACACTTTTATGCACATCCTATTTATTAGCTTTTTTTGTGTTGATAAAATGGACAGTAAACAGCCGTCGCCCTACAGGAACATTGCGTGCACTGTGACAGCAGGTTTATCCATACCAACCAACTTTACAAAGGGCAATCGGTGCCTTTTTAGCATCTCCATTGGCAAATGAGCAAAAAGAAAAGCCTAATGACAAAGTGCACTGTCGATGAGTCCACTCAATGGGCCCGGAGGCAGACTAAACTGTTGCATTACATGATGGATGGGTTAAGTTCATAGAGTGCATTTTCTTATGGGCTCAGGCAATTCTAATAAATACAACAACAAAAAACGGTGAAGGCTGAGGCAATCTTTCCAAATGTCCATTATCGAAATTAAAGACAAACTTTGACCAAACGGTACCGCACGCAAGTTCTTCATCAGTCCAAGTTTACTGAAGTTTGCACTTTCAGAACAAACTCGTTCTGCAAGTTCGCATCGTATACCTTTTAAATCATTCTGGATATTAAAACGGTAGTCGCCATTCACACATTTCTAAGACGTGTGGACAAATCTAAAATCCCGTAATTGCAAAAGCCAAACAATACGGATCATTTTGTTTAAGGTCATGATAGGGTCAATTTATGTTTGCTCTGCTCGCCATTCAGTATGAAGTTTCAAGTAGACTCCTTGCTGTCTTGCCTTCACATTGCCATTATTTAAAATGATTATGCATTATTTGCCCATTTCGAAGCATCGGCAGACCAATTTCACTACATTTTCTACTGCGCCATTGATTTGTTAGCATGCCACTCTTCAAACAAATTGCTTTACATGCGCGAATGATAAACTTGTGGTATTGGCAGTGACTTGTAGCATACCAGTATACATTTTAACAGCGGTATTTGTAGTTATTGTGAGTTTTGGATGAAAACCTGTGGACATTTCTGACTGGAGTGAAAACAAATATTCTCTTTTCCCATCCGCAGTTTGTCTGTGCACCCCTGTATTTCGTTGCATAATGTTTACTTTGCATAATAGTCCAACTTTGCGCCGCAACACCGTTTTCGCCCCCAAAATGTAAACACTTTCAGTTCAGCCTCAGCTATTACTTTTACAACAGTAATATCTTTTTTTTTTTCCCAACGGTTGTCGGGGCAGAAAACTCACATTTCATTCAGATTGGGTCAACATTGCATCATGTGGACATGGCTAAGCTCGCTACTGTATGACCCGCTCGAAAATTCTAACATTCAGATCAGCGGGCATTTATTTTTAGCCTTTTGGCTTTTACTGTCACACTAACAATTTTCTTCTGTCGCTCTCGTCGAAATAACCTCCGTCTCACCCTTGATTTGTAGAACTAAATGGATGGATGACTCAAACTAAACCTTTGCATATTTTTAAGTCTCTGTTTTAGGCTGTCAGATAGAAGACCTTAGAGATCTTGTAGCTTTTTGCAAAAGAAATATTGTGCCACCTAACGTTGTGGTAACAATAACTTGGTTGTCATGGTTATTACTATTCCCCACTGTACACGGTTTGGTCCTTTAAAAGTGGGATGAGTGGTGCTTTCGCTCACCATTGTGGAGAGGATATTAATTATGTAAACAGTCTTGAGGGCTCATTTGCATAGTTTTTATTGATTTCACTGTCGGCAGAAAAGATGAGAGGAGAGCGTTGTCATTCATGTCGGTGGCATTGCACGCGGCAGGTAATTGAGGACATCTGTTGGGAGATATCCAGCTGAAGAGTAAATTATACCAGGAAAAATATTTTTTCTGACTGTCAGCCAACCGTAGCCGCTTGACCAAACCGTCTCCCATGGCATTTATATGAAGGCACACCCTCCCCAGCAATGTTCCAAATGTCTCACTTTGAGACATGTGTTTCACCTTTAATTGGTGTAGAAAGGTGAAATTTTTGTTAAAAGAAAAAGATAACAAAGTACAGTACAATTGATGGCTCCTGGGTGGGTTTAGATACTGTATATTATGACATTACAATTCAAAAATGTGTGTTTTAGTAGAAAAGAGCTTGGAGTCACGTTCTGAGCTGCTACAGTGAGGCAGCAGCTCCCACCAGCACCACTTGTTGAAAACAACAGCTTCTTCTAAGGAAATGCTTTCCTCACCTTTCTTGCTTAATCCTTTCATCGCAAGGTAAACACAGCCTGTGTGGTTGTAGCTTCTCTACAGCCACACAGGCTGGCGGTCTATATTTTCTCTACATATTTTTGCCTCTTTATTGAAACAGCTGCACAGCAAACGGGAGTAAGAGGAGGGTAGGTGGGAGGGACCTATTGTATAAAGTGAATGAAGCTACAGCGTATATAATTACAGGTATGTTTTCGCTGTTTTAGATCAATATTGCATATTGCGCTCATGTGTCACAGCTAGAAGGTCCCGGGTTCGATCCCCACGCAGGGCCTTTCTGTGTGGAGTTTCTCCGCGTCTGTGTAGGTTTCCTCCAGAAGCGCCGTCGCGACTGCACATCTGCATGATCACCATCATGCATTCACGCACACACATCATTCATCCTGGCCTATTGTACATGTTTTTAGTGGTAGGTGAAACCGAAGTACCCGGAGGAAACCTTCACAGACACGGGGAGACCATAGGTTAATCTTCCAGCCAGGTGATTCTGACCATTATCTTGGAACCACATCTGGAGATGGGTCCCCGAGCACCACCCACTGCTCCTTCAAGTTGCCCCAGTGGCATTGAGGATGGGTCAAATGCAGAGAACGAATTTCCCTACGGGGATTATTACAATATATCTTAACTTAACTTTCTCAAGTCGGTCCCTCCATGCCCCACCAACATGTTCAAATGGTCCCTTTCTTACATTTTGAGGCGCTCATGCTGAACCTGAGCTAATTTCCATCTGTTTTTACTTCTGTTTCAAAACTTAAATACTGAAGTAGCATTATACTTTTACTGGTGTACATTATTTTGCACTCTACTGTCACCCCCCTGCCATAAATATCACAATATAAACATAATTTTCAGCATCCGTCCATCCTTTTCATTGTTATGGTCCTGTGCTCTTCTTCCTTCATGCCTCTCACCTCGCGCTTCGCCCCCAAATTGTCTCACTGCTATCTTTCTGCCCGCGTGTGCCCATCCACTGCTCCTCTCCAAACCAAAATGAAGGAGGCGCTTTAAATAATAAGCTGAAGGCTAACAGAGGGACCCCATCAACCTCTGAGCGCTATCCTCCGCGAAGCCATCAATCCCGCTCTAAAGCTAGCGCCGCGTAATGACATTGTGGCAGTGTACCCGCGCCGTGCTGCAAAACATATTAATGCTAGCCATAATAAGCCTGACAGCCCTGTGTGGCTGTCGAGGAGCCACCGGAGAGATAGGCTATGCAACACTGCCCCCCGATGGCCGACAGCGGTAGTGCGACTGCAGAGGGCGATGCAGTGGTATTTTCAGGAATTAACATAAATGTACTTTTAGCCATTGTTCATACACGCTATTTTAAGGCAAGGCACTACTGATTACTGACTGATTTTGCCTTGTTTTGTGGGGGTTACAAATGAAATCACTAAGGCTTTGTATTGATCTAAAGATTGTGAAATACAAGGGTGGAAAATGTGAGTAATTTAAGTGGAGACGTTCCAAAGCATGTGAGAAAATGTTTCAGCTCACATACACTGTCAATCTATGGAGTTGAGTTGATGAAGATATGACTTTATTTATGTGTATATTTAGAAGGAAGCAAGAATATAATATGAATAAATCAAAATCAGTGCAAAATATAAACTGGCAGTGCAAAGAAATAGACAATACATGTTTACAGTTATAGTCGGAGGTAATCGACTAAGTGGCAAGTGACAACAATGGCAGGTTTTTTTTAAATATAGAACTTACAGTAGAGTTGTACAGTCTAACAGCAGTGTGGAAAAAGGACTTGTAGTAGCGTAGTCTGTCACTGAGGGAGCTGCTCAGTTCCTCTACAGTCTGCTGCGGTGGGTGAGACGTGTTGTCCATGATGGATCCTCCTGTTCCTCACCTCCTCCACAGAGTCGAGTGGCCAGCCCAGGACAGAGCTGGCCCTCATGACCAGCTTGTTCAGTCTCTTCCTGTCCCACTCTGTGCCGCCTGGAGCCTAGGCAGAAAGAGAAATGAAAAGTGTAGGTTAGATTACTTCTTTGCATCCAGGTAAAAGCTTCAGTGCTTTGAGAGCAAACCTGAAAATTGAACAAATTGAGTTGGAGTGCTCCTGTATCCTCTTGAAGATTTGAAATACCGATACTAAGGCGTCTTGGGCTGCATACGAGGCCGCAAGCACAAGTTTCCTTATGTGAGACCATGCCACTCTTCATATAGCTAAGAACCATCAGTTAGTGAGTTTCAACCACTGGATCCTGCGCTAGCACTACTTAGGATGTGATAGGTGCTGGGATTATGGAAAGAGGAGAGAGCCCTTTTATGTTTATGGAAGTTTACAGAAAATGTATACTTACCTTTAATAAATCCAATCCAATACGCCTTTAAACTTTCCATTAATTTGTACTCCTCTTGTCTTTCAGAATCCTGGAGCTGCAGCAGAACGGGGACATGGACATCCTGAAGCTGAAGTGGTGGCCGCGGGACAGCCCGTGTGACCTGTACAGCTCGGTCCAGAGCCGACGCACCGGGAACGCCCTGGACATCCACAGCTTTGCGGGGGTCTTTTGCGTGCTGGCCGCCGGGGTGCTGCTCTCCTGCCTCATCGCCATGGTGGAGAGCTGGTGGTCCCGACGTAAAGGCTCACGGGTCCCCTCCAAAGAGGTACGGGCGTGGGGGGGTGAAGAGGGGTGGGAGGTGTTAGCAATGTTGGGCTGTTTCCAAATGTCCACATCATTCCCTATACTGTATAGTGCACTATATAGTGGTCACGCCATTTTGCAGTGATGTCTGAATGACCAGAGAGAAAGAAACTAGACGGGTTAATATAGACCACAATGCATTGCAAAAGTTGGAGAACAGACAGCGACACGTCTTTGAACTAAACACAACACAAATCGTTACAATTGCTATTGTTAGCTGCTGACATTTGGCTGCTGACATTTGACATCAATCGCTTCCATCTCAGGCAATGATCCAAATCGTTTTATTCATTCATCGATGTTAAACAATGTGGAACTAATTATTAATTAAGATGTCACTTGAATTATAACCAAAGTTAAGCGAACTTAGCAAATACAGTCCACTCATTCTGTTGACGATTGAGACGCACCGCTCTCTAGTTTCTCCACGGCGCAGTGTCATGTGACCAGGCCAAACGTGATCTGCGGCGAGGAAGAAGCTAGTGAGCTGCGTGTCCGAATCGCTAACAGAATGGCAAAGATGGTGTTGGGGCTGGGGTGGACATTCGGACACAGCCTTGATCATTGTCATAACAGTTGGAGTTCCTTTTTCGACTAGAATGACTGTACCGTGGTGAAAACACGACAGAACCATGTCTCAAACCAGACCAAACCAATCAAGATTCAACCAGGACTAAACGTGGACTGGAATGAGACTTAACGACAAGGGTGTTCCAGAAAAGAGGACCGCTCCTTTAGCTAGCTCTGTTTGGATCAGTCTGACTTGTGTTGTTAGTATCAGGGCTTTAGCTCGGACTCTGAGCCACTTTTCAGGGACAATTCTCCAGGACAGACACCGAAGTAAACAATAAATCGAACTCAGATTCATCTCAGACTGTAGTGACGTGAAACCAGATGTTTAAAAACTCTTCCATGACTAAATCAGAGCAAGCAGAGTAGATTAGAAGACAAAATCACGACCAAATCACAGATCTGTCAAAGGAATGTTTCTTCCTTGAGAATATCTAGTCTAACTTGTAATACTGGCAAAGCTTCCTAACTCTTTCTCGCGTCGCAAGAAAGTCTTTAAGAAAAAAAAAAAACTAATTGCAGTTGCTCATTAGAATCAGTAATGATAATCTTTTTGAAGAATGCACTTTATTGGTCCGTTAATTGGATTCAACCTCTCAGCATCTGACTCTCGTGAGTTCCTACGCCTCTCGCATAATGATACCGTGGTAATCCAAACGTCAAGCCTTTAGTTTGGAATTGCGTCCGTCTAGGCCCCCGTGTTGTTTCCTCACATGTCCCCCAAGAAAAAGGATGAACAAAAATTGCGAATTGGTTTGGAAAGTGCTTATAATGTTGGGTAGCTTCGTTATTCGAACTTCCTTGTTACAAAGACACGGAATTTCCATATAAATCAAAATACACAAAGAACGAGTAAAAATCGAGCCTTAATGGTTTAGGATGGGCTGCAACACACGCACTGGGAACTTTATAAATCGTCACTCGCGTTCATTCGCCAAGGGATTGCTGGTTCAGTTTGCGTCATTATCGGTCATGCTTTCTGGCCTCTTCAACTATTCAGTGACTTAAAGTTGAATACTGCGTTCTTGGGCAAGACACTTCACCCATCTTACTCTTTTGTGAATGCGTTGACGTGATTGTGTTTGTGGAGGATCTCTCAAAACGCCAGCCCACACTCCAATACACAGAACGTCACACAGAGATTTCCATGAAGCTCCTTTCTGTTTTAATCTTCCTTGCGCAGATTTGCATGTTTGTCGATATCTAGCAATTTCGAAAGTGTCTTCATTTAATTTGTACTACAGAAATACTATGGCTAAGGTGTGTAAAGTAGCTGTAGAAACTTGAATTATGTATTATATTGGACATTTAATGCTATGGCTTCGAGGTTAATTTCAGTGGAATTGAAATCTCCATTTGAATGGTAGCAATTACTCAAGTTTAAGGCCTCGGCAAACATGTCCTGAAACGCATGCCATTTTATTATTAGTTAAGTTTTCATTTCCTAAAATTAGGACACTAGAACTCCAGAAAGTCTTCGTCAGAGAGATCGTGGCACCCTCTGCTGAGCCATTATGAGTGTATCGGATGGAGGGGGATGTGAAGTGGTCCATTGCTTAGAGCAGAAAAATGTAGCATTAGCAGTTAAAAGCACTAAGCCTTTTGAAGCGCCGATAAGGAAGGTAATTTTCTCAAAGTCAAGATGTATGACGAACTCAGATTAAAAGGGGCACTGCTCGCTCGGGGACAGAGTTGTGACGTTGACAACTATGTCATCTTTCCTTTGGTGCAGAGTTTGGAAGACTGAGTAGCCAAATGTTATGTCCAAGTAAGACGGACATGAGATAAAAGAACATGCGAGTGATGGGCTCCATTCCAAAGTTGAGTGGGGCCTGTGGAGTTTGCGTTTGTGGAGGTATCCTTGTGTTTGAATGGGTTTTCTCTGAGTGCTTTCTTTTTCAAACCCCCCACCATGGGGGTACTCTAGCTTAAGGATTACAAACCTATGACTACATCAACCTTATTACAACTTGCCAACAATGTTAAAGTTACATACATAGCTGAGACAAAAGAAATATATATATTTTTTGGGTTCCTCAGTATTGACATTTTAAAATTAATGAAATGTGTATGGAAAGAAGGTATGAGACACTTGGTCGGTCAGAATTTCAAATTGGCCTTGACACGTTCTAAAACAATTAAAGCAAGATTTCAACTCAATGCAAGTGAATTGGTGGTGCACTAAGCTCAGAACATGCCCGGAGATGAACCCAAAAAAGTGTGTTTTGCATATACCCTCTGTGTCGCAACTGCAATCCAAATCGGAGCACTTCAGCAGTAGAAAAGAAGAGTAAACACAATCACAAAAAAATGTTCAATGAAGAAAAATCCATGTATGTTTTTGACGAGGGAACGTTATAACAAGTCTTAAAAACTCAAAATGTATGGTGTGGTTTAAACCTACTCAAGGATTTCCTTTTTTTCCACAAAATTGCCCAAGTAAGTAGATGTAGCATAGACCTCCTTCGTTTTGTGCTTGCTCCACAAAAGTAATTGAATTGCATGGGGCTATATCAAGAGTAAGGTGATGTAACCACCATTGATTCTTTTCCTGCTCTGAGCTCTTTTAAATGTAAGAGAGTCAAAGTGAGGGCAGCCTTTCAGAAGTGGCTTTTTAATATTCCCTGCATATCGTCAGCATCATCCTTGATAGGTGAGCCACAAGTGCTCCCCTATTATTCCTAATTGTGGCGCTTAATGGAAATAACCATCGGATCATCAGACTGATAAAGCTGTGTAGATACTGAGCCGCCAAAAGCAAATTTGCTTAAGTAAATTAAACGGCTAATTAAATGTAGCGGAGAGGGTATTGTTTTCACTCTTCTAATGGTGTAGCGCTGTAATTAGCTGGTGTCTTTTGTCAGCTAACTGTATCCAAGCTTCCGAGGACGTCACATTGTGCGGAATCCAGAATGGGGTTATTATGAATATCCCTGGCCACTATATTAGGTACAACTTTCATCATCATTTTATTTCAAAACAAAGCCCTCGGCATGTTGTTGAAACAAATAATTACACATTTTATAACCAAATGTTGACACTCATTTGGCTTCCGTTGCCGTGCTGTGGCATCATCCGCATACACTATATAGTTAATTAGTCACATGGCTGAGAGCTGGAGATCTCTGTGGTTGAAAAACATTTGGGCTGCATTTCAGATTGGCCTGGCCCTAGAGCACACTCTGCAGGCAGAAAAAAATAGCAAAAAAAAAGTCATGATAACAAATCAGTGGGGCCGTGATGAATGTGCAGTGCAGTTCAGTGTCCTATCTATGCTGCAGTGAAACGCACAGAGTTAGAAGAAGAGACTGCCTGAGTAGACAAGATCACTTCAACTTGCATTAATAAAGTGAAATACTACTCCAGGTATGTTTTTTTTATGAGGGAGCAATGTTATAAGACAGTTTAAAGCTTAAAAATGTTGGTTTTGTATATGTTCCCTTTAGACGAAGCTAAAAACCTTTGATGCCAGCTGCTAGTAAGACGTGCTTCATTGTGGAAAGAAAAGCCGTGTTCATTTAAAGCCGTCCAGATTTGACAAAGCCCTAGGAGCACCACATCATGACAGTGGGGGATTTCTGCAGGATACCTCAAACATGCATGTATGAAACCAAGCATGACTTCAGGTATGTTTTTTTTATGTGCGGATACCTCCCTCGTCCAAAAACGCTATAAAGTGATATTGAAGTGCTATTTCATTACACCTGTATCCATTACTTTCACGCTAAGGGGCTGTACAGTCATCCTTTCTGCCTGCCAATTTAAAAGCATACTTCATAGAACGCACTTACTGCAGGTAATCAAAGCCCTCCAAGTACAGATTTCTCAGCCTTTCTTTGTAGATATTATCACATATGTCTGTCACCGTGGCAACACATCCTTATCTCGTCGCGACAATAAGCCCTCGCCCCCGGCCCCGATTCCTCCCAACTCCGCATTTGCTCCTATCACCTCGCCGCTAATGTTATTTTGATGACGGGAATTAATTTCAGTCGTGACGCAAACACATCAGTGTCAGCAGGATAATCAAGCGTGTCTATTTTCTAATATGTAAAGTGAACACACACACACAAAAAAAGGACGCAGGAGGAGGGAGGCAGATGCCGAAACACGCCGGCGCTATAATTAAAGGTGGCTACTTTCAACAAGCCTCCTCCGCCTAAACAGAGCCACCTTTTCCGGCTTGTAAATTAGCCGCGGCGCACCGTGAAATACCCAATCAGCCCGTGTGCGGTTGATCACCTCAGCAGGGATATCGTCGCAGGCTATCAGAAGCACTGCCGGCGTATTATGTTATGTTAAGCTGGGAGAGGAGAGTTTATTCTTATTGAGATACAAAGCAGAATGTAGCCTTGTTATGTCCCTACTTTTAGATACAGTGGGAACCAGATGTTTACATACACTACATAAGAAGACACATATGCATTTTTTTTTTCTCAGTGTCTGACATGAAATCAGAATTAACTTTTCCTTTTTTAGGGCAATTCGAATTTTCAAAATTATTTCTATTTGCTAAATGCCAGAAGAATCAGATATAGATTTTATTTTACTTAGATATTTACATACATTTCATTAATATGTGGTAGCATTTTTGTATTTTATTTTGTTTACCTTTATTTAACCAGGAAAGTCCCGTTGAGATTACTAATCTCTTTTTCAAGTGGGTCCTGGCCTAGACGGCGGCACAAATCAAGACAATTTATAATACAGGTCAGATTTCAAGCAACAATTTCATAAAACTATTTAAAAACATTTACAAACCATGGATTTCATTTCCAACCTTTGTGCAATAGTTTAAACTGTCCTATAGGAACCAGCTCCTTTCATTTCTAGTCTTTTTGTAAATTGTTCCATGTTGTGGGGCCAGAATACTGAAATGCCACCGTACCAGATTCTGTGCGAACACTTGGGGCAGACAGTAGCCCCAAGTGAATCGTATTCTTTACGATTCTGGAGAACGTAAAGAATACCAATACCAAGCCGCTCTTGGCTGAACACATTCACAGAGATACGGTGGGAGCAGACGCAGAATACCCTTGTAAATGAGCATAAACCAGGGAGTGAGTCTGTGAGTTTCCAGTGCTGGCCAGTCCACACGTGTGTAGAGTTCACAGTCGTGTGTGCAAGGCTTACAATTTGTGATAAATTGGCATGGTAGACTGAGTCAAGCAGTTTCAATACTTGAGTTGGGGCATATAAATAATAAAAAATCGGTAAAAATTTTGCTGCTACCAGTTTCTTTTTTGCATTGCCTTTTAGCACGAAGCCTTCAGCACGAAAGTCTAGTCTACAGCCTGCATTTGGAAACAAGGTCGGGCCCACAATGTCATGATGTTCTCTGAAGACAAAAAGATTTGTTCAGACATGCAAGAAAATTTATCCCGTCTCTTTTCACAGGGAGTACTAGGTTTTAAATGCCAGTTCAATTCAGGTTCAGTTGCAACATGTCACCACCCAGTAACAGATGTGGGTAAATGTCAGTGATTAAGAATAGATCCAAGCATACAACTTTAACAGAATGACAACATGAATGTCTGCCAATGTGCCGCCCAAATGAAAAATATCTGGACACGCCCCTCTTTCTCCAGGTAAACGATGTGTTGGTCATTCCAGTAATTAGCCTTATTTAAACTGCAATGGTTTACAGCAGATACATTGTTTTGATAGTTTTGGATAGTCAGACCTATTGCTCAAAGCCAAAGCAACATACCTTTGTGGGGCTTTCATTTTCCCCAGGCATTGCAACAACAACAAGAAATTTGCCAAATGTAGTCATTACTAGTTGACTGGCACAGTCAGTCAATCCCAGGGAATCTACACCCGGCCCTCTGAAAGAGATTCATCATCTTCGCTTACGCCTCTATAAAACACCCACAAATTGTACCGGCTCAGAACATGGCGCGTACCGATCTGGAATATCAAAACGATTCACAATCCGCCATTTGGAACATTGAAATTCTATGCCTGCTTCGTTCCGCCTGTGATTTAGATACCACCATTTGGAGAGATATGTTTATTTTTTATTTTTTTTACTATCAACTCAGGCACTGCTGCAGCACCCGCGACTTTTAGCTGCTATCTTTATCACCTCCACCGCGGTGCAACACGAATCCCAAGCGCCTCTGCCTTCTCTCCACTGCACGCTGACAGTTTGCAAGTAAACAGCTAATCAAGACTGTGAAATTGGTGCAAAGTGTAGCGAACATGATATGCAAAACAGGGCCACTCAGGAGCTGCGGGAGATTAACTGTGAAATAATATTTGGGGGGGGTTAATACACTTGTAACAATTTAATTTGGTGAGTAGATTGATCCTTTGCCAAAATAAAAAGTAAAAAAATAAAGATTATTTGAAGACATGTTGGTGCTTGCTTCTAGAATTAGGACTTTTGTAATGGATACCGCTAACTTTTATCAATTCCAATTAACAACAGAACAAAAGCAAAACCCGGCTTTATTCGCCTTATTCAGGAACTCGCGGTGGGCTGCGCCATCTTGTGTTCATGGTCAAACTGCAGGTCTAACTTAAGCTGACGCTGGCTATATATTTATTGATATTTATGAAATAAATTTTTCACAGATTCTCATATCCAAACCATTAACGAAGAGTCACAATAGAAAGCAGCAGGAGTCAGTTTTTCATGCCGCCTTCACACTCAAATGTATTCAAGTTTTTCGTGAGTTTTCTGTTTATTCCCATTTCATTGGGACTCTCTGATTGACAACAATTGAAACCCCTGCTTATAGGAAATGCTTAGACTAAGAGGAAATGCTGGGAATAAGGTGAATACTGGAGCCCGATAACATTTTTAAAACCCTATAGGCTCTGCTTTACGAAGCACAGTAGAGATACAGTAGTGTGTGCTTAAGTGGTGCCTCCAATATGCTCAAACACTAAAAGACCTCAGCCCACTAATAATATAATAATATAATAAATATAACGTTTTCTAATGATAAATCAGGTGCTACAGGTGGTAAAATGGAATGTATTAATTTTAAGAAGTACTTTGCACCTGGCTTAGTAAATCAGGCCCTACAGTTTGATGAGACTTGGCCATACTTGACTAAAACAAGACGTGATCCGGTGCTTTGCTGAAAGTCCTTCCTCTTCACAAAATCTTTAAACGGGAGCCATTCCAGATTGATATAACTGTGCTAACGTTGTTCACACTGTAATATCAATCAGGTGAGTGAAAGCTAATTGAACTGCGAATTGGAATGAGAAATTGTCCACCGAGGGCTGTCTAATAGCTGTTGTGAGGATAATTCCAGGTTCTGCTTTAAAGCAACTTGTTACTGTGGAGTTACTTAGTTCTGCTTTAAAGAGAGACCCTGGAGAAGTGATGGTTTGAAAAGCAACGGTGCGATCACAGCAACTGAAGTCACAGCAGAGAAAAATCAATTTGGCCCAAGTAGTAGATAGTATTTATGGCCATCGGTGGAAAAAAAGAGCCCACTATGCGATATCTGGCAAATAATGAATATCCTCATAAACCTGGAAGTTGCTCCGATGCGAAATACAAATAGCCTGCTGTAGACATTACCATGTGTCTTTGCCCCCCTGACAGTTTGAAACGTGCTTATACAAACTCCTCTCCGCCAAGACTCAAGATGTTAGGAATGAACGTGAACTTTGAAAATGGAAAAAAGTACGTACAAGGCTTTTAACTTGTCCCCCAGGTACGTAATGCATTTCTGGCAATCCCTATAACAATGTACAAACCGCAGTAGTTTCCTTGCCAAGTATAAATTAGTCATTTTAATCAAACAGCTCCCTCTATATTTACCTTTTAATTCTCCTCCATTGGAACGCTGACAACCCCCACATTAGCAGATCCAGCGACGGTCGCCATATTTTACTTTCGCAGGCAGTGTTGGCCCGAAAGAGCGGATAAGCGGCTGTGACTCTCATCGATGGATAAATGATGTCAAATGTGTCATTAGTTTGTTTGATAAAGCGCGCGGGCTGTTCCAAGGGCTCTGTTGGCCCCACGCTAATCCCGCAGACGTACTTAGTGGCTCCCGATCAACAGTTTCAAAGAGCTGGTAGCATGAATCACGCCTCCTCTGGGCTGTTTGCTCATTGATTTGTGTAATTGTTCACTTTTATTTGCACTCCTGTGCACTTGGGGCTGATTTATGAGCACCACGCGCGTAGATTCACCTGCGCTCTACAGTTGCAGCGTGGGGTGTGTTTAGCAGGTAATTTGCGGGCTCCCCATGCATGTGGCATTAAGGCCATTTAAGCAGCTCCAGCGGCGATGAGTGCCGCGCAACATGTTTGGCTGCTGTCTGCAAGCTGCTCCGTGTGTGAAAGTGCGCTGACTGGTTCTGTACCAATTCAAACACCAATTAAGCGGCGTTAAACCCCACCGAAACATCAATACAATCTAAAATGATCATTAATCTTTCTAGCTCCCTCAATGTCTCCAGATTCTCATGCTGATTGTCATAGACCAGTCCACAGATGATTTACTTTCATTGCTTTAATTCAGTGTTCTTAACTAGTAAAGGACTTTTTAGCAGTTTGTGAGCGCAAAGTGTTTTTATTTGTTTGAGACGATAATATGAATCTGCAGACCCGGAGGCGCACTGCCACAGCTCCACTACAGCAGATCTATGACAGTTGTGTTTCTACACAGCGACCTCTGCTGCTTGGAAGACCACAACTGAAACACAACCAATTACTAATATTGTAGACCTACTTGGCTTACAGTATTTTATGTAATTTTAAAAGTGTTTACATGTTTTTTTTTTCCTTTTCCCTCCTGTCGTTTTAAAGCAGCACTAAGTAACTCATGCCCCTAGAGGCCATAAGCGCCACTGCAGGTGTCGTAGCATGTTGCGGTTTTTTACTCATTAATTGTCCGAGAGAGTAAATACTACGCTGACAGAAAAGAAAAAGGGATATTGTACATCTAATTACACAATGGAGATTGTTTTTCACTCAAATGTGGCTGTAAATTCTGCTAAAGTGGCGCTAGCCTGCAGTTAGCTTTGTCCGTTAGCCTGTTAGCTTCTTCTTTGGGATTGCGCCTCTGACCCGGTGGAAGGCAAGTTGCAATTGTGGTTTTCTGGCCACAGAGGGTCTACGGAAAGGATTTATTAAGGTAAACAAGTTACTTAGTACCGCTTTAACACGTGTACTAGTAGCATTTTGAAGTAACTGTACTTCTTTCAGTATTTTTACCACTCAGTACCGTTTCCTTCTTGAGGTCCTTCAACTTTAAAACATTGATCAAAGTCCAATGAATTGAAACTGTACAATTTCTAGTAGGCTGTAACTTAATTGTTTCTTTTTTTATATATATATATATATATATATATAAATTAGCACATTGTATTTTATAGTTTTGTCTTTCGTGACATGCTGCATGAGCCGACTAGTGGAACAATCTTCCGAACAGGGCTGTTTTGTGGCTCTGTGGCAACGCCTCCTGGTCCGCAGATTAATTTGACTTGTAGGTTTCGATCGATTTTGTTTTGTGCTGCATTTTGTGTGTGTGCACTTAACCACTAAATGTAGCAGCACAGTGTAGTTCATTTTTGAGCTCCGTGAGGTGCCCAAAAGCCACGTCAACAAATAGGGCTGGCAGTCAGAACCTCGAGGCTACTTGCCCAATGTCGATTTAACCAACAGATATTATCCTCTGCCTTTCCTTTCATTAAACACAGCCTTCGCGCCCCCCTCACCACCCCCTGCCTCGCCCCAGCTTTAATCTGTCATTCAGACCAGTGATTCTCGGTCGTCCTGTCCTCCACTGTGCAGCCATAAAGAGACCATGAGGTGAACACAGCCCAGAGATGAGCACCGCCACGTTCTGTGACAGTGCCCGCCCCCGGCCCCCCATGCACTCACCCCCGCCGTCTTCATTAGCCCCGGAGTGCAGCCAGTGGAATCAGCCCCTGACTGAGAACAGCTCTCCACAGCAAACAGCGGGGATTAAACACTGCCTTGTGTTGTGGAAAGCTTTTCGAAATGCTTTGTGCATGAGAGAGCTGCTGTTGATGTGATACCTGAGTGTCATGGAGCTTTTGCAAGACATTAAAAAAAAAATCAACTTCCAGTGAAACCTCTTTTCTTTTTTTTTATTAGCCACAGTATAATGTGAACTCTGGATGGTAAGATGGCGAAGTGTCTTGCCCAGATATGCAACAGTAAGTAGCCCTGCACCACCTGAAGCTCCATTGTTCCACTGAAGGGAAATGCGAAGAAATGTTGGAAACCCTCAGGACCATCGAGGTCACATTTTTACTCATCAGAGAATAAAACTTTCTATCAATGTCCCATGTTTGGTCTCTCTTGCAAAGTCCAAACAGACAGTTTTGTGGCGTTCAAGGAGACGAGGCCTTTGAAGATGTTTGTTGTTTTCGAAGCCCTTCAGTCGCAGAAGATTCTGATTGTTTTCGGGCTACAGGCAGCTCCAGTAACGGCCTTCATTTTGGTCAAGGATTGTCCAGTGTCTTGACAGACGACCAATCGGATCCTCAGTGCTGGTGACATTTTTTGGGTCTTCCACTTGACTTTTTTGTTCCATAACCCTCAGGATCTTTTAGGAAATTCAAAATGACTTCAGCAGCGATTATGCTTATGCAGCTCAATAACCCCACCACGTTCAAAACAATCTTTGCCAGCAGGACGTCATAACAGTGTAAATACCTGACAGAAACTAACACTGATTCCTCATTTTTGGTTCTAAACTTTTGATTATCCTTTTCAATATGGTTTACTCAAAAGATGTTTTGTCTCACTGCCGTTTCTTCTTGTTGCATTTTGAAGTTCTACTTTGATCCCACCATGCAAAATGTGAATTTCAACTGATTGTAACTGTACTTAGCAGTCCGATCATGTTATAACCTTGTTTAGTCCTGAGTTCAAAGTTCTAACAAAGACAGTAATGAGTCCTTCAAAGTAACGCCCATAGTGACGTGTGCTCATTAAATAATCACCTGCCGAGACTATGATGTGAAACCTCAGCGCGCTCAGTCATGGTCGTGTTTGATAATTGACCCCTGACAAGGGCACATGAAAGGCCAAAGTGCTCGATTCATTCAGCGATGATCAATGATCTGCTCAGACCGGCTGTTGGCACCGTCGGGGGCGTCTTCTTCAAACAGACTGTGGCCACTGGATCATCCCACGACATCAGGCAATAGGTTGCGTTCACGTGACATCACAACATTCTAAAAATCCTATAGTTTAACATTGAGGTGGAGGGCAACTGAAAATTCAATGGCTGTAACCATAGTAACGCTCAAAATGCAGATGTATAGTCTTAAATCATTGCTAATATCTCTGTAATTACTCGGCCAATTCACATGAAACAAAAACTGACACAAAGTTCAAAGTCATATCTTCCAGCTCATATGAAAATATGTCTAATTATTTCTTCACAAAGGCGTCCAAAAGTGGAGACAATATTCAAAAACATGTGCTTGATGTTGGCCAGTAGAAAGGACTTTCAGCCATAAAATTCACATGTCAGGTTTGTGAATCCAATCACTGTCACATGATGATCAGAGAAAACATTTGGATATTTTCTTTTTGGAAATTTCTTTCAAAAACTGTTTCTCTCCCATAGACTTGTATTGACACCTGCCCTCCAACTGAAATGGAATTCTAAATCGTGAACGCAACCTATTAGAATATGGTTTAGTCCGCATTGTTTTCGTCACTCAGATTAGCACAGTTGTTTAGTGCTCATCAACAATAGTTGTCG
Source organism: Proterorhinus semilunaris (assembly GCA_021464625.1). Taxonomy (NCBI): domain Eukaryota; kingdom Metazoa; phylum Chordata; class Actinopteri; order Gobiiformes; family Gobiidae; genus Proterorhinus; species Proterorhinus semilunaris. Next base: position 7,154,222 of record CM038345.1, read on the forward strand.
TGAGGCTAATTCAAGGTGTGTTTGTTTAGAGAGCACATTTCATACACAAAGTAATTTAAAATGCTTTACAGAGAATGGATGTATTGTAAATTGTGTAGAAAGGCCCAACCAGGGACATAAGGTGCAAATTAGCTCTAGCTAAAAGCTCCTCAGGCATCGCATCAGGTGCAAACATTAATTGTAACTGTGTTGATTGCATCGTCCCTGATAAATAGATAAATAAATTAAATAGATTAAAGGTATATTGATTACAACCTAGAGACAGACAAATGTACCCTTAGGTTGGAGTAATTTTGTTCAGAAACATGTGCGCTGGGTTTTTACTCTCTATCACTGGACTTGCATTGCCATTGATTTGTTAGCATGTTGGTAGTTTAAATGAAAGCCTGTGGTTTTTTACCACCAATCGCTCCCTCAGCAGCCAGCGGCGGGCACTCTAATCAAGAAACAAGATGCAAGGCAAGTTTATATGTAGAGCACAAGTCATACGCAAGGCAATTCAAAGTGCTTCACAGTTGCATAAAATTACAAGAAAGCCGATAAAAATCAACAAAACATCAACATAAAAATGTATCAATCACAGTAAGAGGCAAGAGTGCAGATAAAATACTTTCAGTTGTCACATGCACGGGTAAAAAAAACTGTTTGCTAGACATGATTTCTAATTAGAAAATGAAACATATGAGTGTTCCCAAAAGCATGTAGCCACAGTTATGATATCCACTTTAGTCCGTTTATTTAACCAGATTTCAAAGGGGAAAGTGGTGTCCAATTACCTTATATTAGATTCTTTGCTTCACTAGTATCAGAGGAGCCTCCGTGTGGAGAACAGGATGCTGAGAATAGAATAGAGCACGTCCAGCTGGGCCCACTGCGGCACGACCGAACCCACCAGAGAGAACACGAGACAAATGCAAGTCCAGCAGCTAATTAGACAAATTGCAGATGTTGCAATTTATCGACTGGAGAAAAAGTCTGCCTCCGCGGGCACTTCGGCCTCGGTCATGGCCGGCGGAGTATGTCTGGTGTGTTTAATGTCATCCCAGTTCCTTCGAAAGTGAAATGAATAGAGTCAAAGCAGAAAGCCTGTAATAAACCCCAGTGTACGCCGCGCTATATGTCACTTTAAATGAACAACTCCATGGGCTTGTTGCTGTCACGCTAATGGTGAACACGATTTGGGATGATGGCTTGTGCTTTATACCGAATAATAAAGAAACTGGTAGTGAGATGTTCGCCGTGCCGCGGAGTATAAATTCCATGTTGCAATGATTGTGGATTTTGTGAAATAAGTTTAACCACTTTTGCAATAGGCCTTTCACATCGAGTACCACCTTATAAAAGATAAAATGACCCGGGTGCAACCAGGAGTAGATCAAGGACATTGACTAAACCAGGTCAAAAAAATCTCTGTATGTTGCAAACAGACATGTGACCGTCAATCCCCTGCCACTAAAAACATGTACAATAGGCCAGGGTGAATGAAAGTGTGATTGAGAGCTCGTTTTATTCAAAGGATGCAAGAGTCCCATGTGTATGCACTGTCAAATAATATAAATAACTGATTTTTTTTCTCCCACCACCAATCAGTCATTCACACACTGGTCTCCCCAACGCTGTAGCCGTCATTGAAACTGTTCTTTGTCAAGGTGGGTGTGTTTTGTAGAAGGCAAAATTCATGGCCGACCGTGGAGATTGAACCAGCAACCTTCTACCACTTAGTGTATTGGGTAAAAATGGTAAGCACTTTCCAGTAGCCTGAACGCCAGAGTCCCCTGTCCCGTTCAAGTCCTCAGTAAATAATCGTTATTTTTACAGATGGAGCAGGTAGATAATCACTTAGTACAGCATGTAAACTGTGGATACATAAAGGTAGGGAATGAGAGGGAGTCGAGGCTCCCTGGATTAGCAAAAATCGTTTTTTAATTTTTATTTATAGTGTTACCACCGACGCATTTCGACTCATTGGAGTCTTCATTTGGGTGACCCTAATTATTTGTAATAATCATAGAAAATTACAAATCTTGAAGACCGAACCAGACCCGAACCTGATTGTCATGCAAATGTTCACAAATTTTGGGTTGGGTTTGGACCAGGCATGTGCTTGGACATAAGATCTAACCTCTACCAGTAACTTGCTGCCCTGGACAGGAAACATGGCGTTCGTAAGTATAAATCATAGTAGAACTATAGTGTAGCATTTGTGTGCAGCTAATTGAAATAATAAGCAATGTTCAGTTGCAGCAGCTCTTGGTTTGGTGAGAGATTCATAAGACTGTGGCCGTTCCCAGATGTCTGTTTAAGGTGGACAGTTTATCTTCCTGGTGGAACCATCAGTAATTTCTATCCACGCACTTCGGCTGATAATCCACTGTTAAGCACATTTTGCCACAATTCCTTTAAAAAACATTCTTAAGTTGGTGTATAAACCTTCTAAAACATTTCAAACCCCATCCCCCATCGCTAAACAATGCTTGCACCATTCACCCGCAACCGCCGTTATTTTGTGATAAAACACGTGTTGCTTCTGTTGGAGACGTGCTTTATTAATCACAATCGCGGGTGTTTCTGCGCCGTCTCTTTCACCTGCAGCATTCGGGAAATAAGTTATATCCCGCTTAACGACACAGACGCACCCACAACTTAAAGATGGATGCACTTCAAGCACGCAGGCCAAAGATGGCCATAAATCAACTCCGGCGTCTTCCATCAGTGTGAAAACTGTGGGCCAATTGTGACGCGCCTCAATGCACTCTGCTTACCCAACGGCTACAATCCACCCCTCTCTCGCTGTTTGTGTGTGATGCATACTAAACTTAAACATATAGAACACATGTGCCTTCATCTGCATATGTAAAGCTGTGGTTGCTGCAGTGAATTGTAAGTATTTGTCCTGTGTGTGTGGTGTTATTGTCCGGGATGGTACAATATAGTAACCGATGGAATTACCTCATTTTTAATCTCAAATCGTTTTTCTTTGCCATGAAATTGGGTTCACGTTCATTTGAAGGTGTCCAAACAACTTTTTGTGCCCTAACCCTATGAACTAGGGTTAGGGCAAAAGAAACAGGAACAACCTATAGTTTAACCATAGCTTAAGAAAAGCGTTGTCCTGTTTCAGACAATTTTGACTTTTTAAGTTAAGTCTTCACAAGTGATTTTGTCACATCCCCAGAACTGTGTGGTAATGTTTGTCTCTTTATATAAGCTTGCATATGGATGTGAATGCTTTGTATTGGGCCGAATATAACACATGCATAGCATGGACTTTGTGTTGACAGCACACTCACTACAACAATATGGCTGTATCCAACCTGTTTCTTTCACATAATGTATAGTGCAACTATTTAGAAGTGCCAGTTTTTAAATACACTACAATTCAATTGTATGATCCACTTTATTAAGGGCAACACTGGAAAACACATAATAATATATACTATATATAAACTGAAATCATTTCTTTAATCTATTTTAGAGTCTGCTAATTCCACCTCACGTACTGTATATATTCTTATTTACACCATATTGGCTCAGTGCTTTAAAGTGAGACTTATTGTTGAGCTTAAAGTGATGCAAAGTGAGGAGCGCAGGAACTGAATTTTCAAAAGTAAACAATCAAGCTCCACCCCTTCCTCCTGATTGGACCTGACAGGCTGGTTCACAGGGAAAGCTCGTCTCATTGGTCAGTTCGGGAGGATACGAGACTCTGATTAGTTGCTGAGATCTGGGAAGGAGGGTCTTTATATATATATATATATATATATAATTACTTACTAAACATCAAAATGCAAGAACTGATGTTCGATTTTGCACATTTTATATAATTTGTAAAACGTTTAAACTTCCACACTATCACTTTAATCAATTTCCGCCATGTTGCAAAGTTGCTAATCCTAATCCTCGCCTAGATAGACTTCATAGACTTATTTGAGGGTATCTCCCTAACTAAGCTCTGATTGCTCTGATCCTTTGCTAATAAAATATTCAAAGGATTTGCTAATGTACCACAAGATCCCAATGATGGATAAATATTGAGTTGAGGCGAGAAAAATAAAAATAAAAGGAAAAATAAGGCGAGAATAAGTCCAGCCATAGCCCAGTTAAAATAAACACTACTTTTTTCAGTCAATGCAGGACAATGAATGAGATTTCTGGCTAGCTATGTATGTGTGCATCCGACTTCAGCATGCTCTACTAATCCCATATGCAGTAGTGATGGTATTGCATATGCATACTTACTTTTCACAGATTTATACAATGTTATCCTTCGAATTAAAAGAATGGGGCCTTGTTTTAAACACAACCTAAAACCGAAAGTAAATATAGGCTACAAATTGTGAGCAGCATTCACACAGGCATTTTGTGCGATGAAAAGTCCGTTAATGAAACATGGGCCAACGCCTTTGTCATCGTTCGAAAAACGCTATGCACATTCATAAACTGATATAATAATAATGTTCCAACAAAGATCTAAATATATTTGTCGAGATTTCCTGAGCATCCTTGCAACACCTGCGTATTATCATTCTAAACCAAATGAATTTGTTCTGTGGATGTTTGTAATAGATCATTTGAAGGAGTTCTGCCATGATAACAAACGGCCTCTTTTTAAAGTTACGACGACAGTCCCCTTAAATTTGACCTCACGTGTTGTCTTGGCAGAACTCTTTCCTATCGTAAAAGCTGTGGTATGGTCTTGTGGTATATTTTGTAGATTTAGCGTAAGAACAGGCCTATTGTGTGAATTTGCTGACAAAAACAGTACGGGAAAATGCCTGTCTTCTTGCGCTAACCCTACTTTCCGATCTGTGTCCCAGTGGCTCATAGCGACAACCTTTTGTTTTGTTTTCGTAGATAAGTACTCTGTTTTGAGGGCAGAAAGAGCAATAGAAAATGCCATTTAAACACCTCCCCTTTTCCAGGTATTTGATTGTGACTTGTGTCTCTACTATGGCGGGCACAACTCAGCCGCAGTTGCTTGAAATGTGTGCGCTCAGCTGACTGACTGCCATGTCTCTCTCCTCGCTCACCCCCACCTGTCTGTCTACCCCCCCACATGGTCCCCTCTCCTCTTTTTATTCCATCTGTCATTCCCAAAACATCCATGAATTGCTTTGTTAATTTACTGGCTGGTCGATATGGAACATGCATGCACCATCTTTCTCTCGACCAACTTTTTTCTCCATGCAACCCCCCGTGTAGAGCCAGGCAGACGGCCCGTCGGTGCGGCAGAGCGAACCGTGCCCCCACACCGCCAACGAGCACCCGCTGGGCCTGGCCGCTCCCGCCCAGAATCAAAGCTGCGGCAGCACGGGCAACGCCACGGGGCCCGGCTCCACACGCTACCAGCCGCCCACCTGCTGCGACATCCCCTGCGCTCTCATCGTCCAGCACTCCTATGAACCCGCCAACCCCCCCGAGATCGCCCCCAAAATCCGAATGAGCACGTTCACCACCTCGCCCCCCACCCCCAGGTTATACATTCAGTAGAAGATTCAAAACTTTTGGTTAGTAATGGCCTCGGATAGTTTTAAATGCGAGGCTTTAAAACCTGTGTGTCTCACTGCACTAGGAGCAAATGCACCTTTTTAATAGATTTTAAACCGCAGTGCCGCGTTTCTGCCACCTGAGGGCACCGTCTCTCTATTTAAAGGCAAAGCCAGCATTGCATTGTACAGTTATCAAGTAGTTATATCGCTATTGTGCTTTATTTTCCAAAGCTTTCACATGATATAATATATCAGAGCTGTATATATTAAAAACTAAAGAAGCTGTCTAGTTGATTAGATTTATTTTCTGTTGAGTGTAGACTGTAGATAATGCGCTCTTATGAAAGTGCAAAAGTTATGAGCTACAACAGAAGCCAGCCAGTTCCACAGCCCTCCTCCCTCCCAGCCCACCTCGACCATCTCTCACCCCATCATAGTGTGTGTATGACAGTAGCAGGGCAACCGAAAATCCCCCCTCCCCGTCCTCCCCAATGCTGTCACTTTTCTAGATGGCCACCAGGGGGAAGCATTGTCCAATTCCTGGGCCCCTGAGCAGCTCACACCTCTAGGGCCAGGGAGACCCATGCAAATGCACAAAAGGAGAGACGGTCAGTACTTCTGCCTATAAACCCTACCCACCTCTCAAAAGACCCTACGTTTTCCCCGGCCTCTGTTGCACAACCTCTCAACCCAGTGGGCACCCAGTCTGTCCCGCTTACCGACACCCAGAGAAGCACACTGCCCTTGTGAGTGTGTCATTTCTCCATCACTTGCCCCACGTAATAACTGCGCCTTAAACCGATGTCACAAAACAAGCTGCCAGCGTCCCTTCCTGCACTCTTCTATCCTTTTAAACGCATGGACCACCTTTCACTAACTGTTACCATTACTGTTATAAGCATAAATTAAGATATCTAAGTTATTTTGTATCTTGACAAGTTTCCTTTTTTTTTTTTATGTAGACGTAAATTACGTGCTGTCTTTAGATTGTCATAGTATATATAAGTAAGACGGTATATCCGGCCCGTAAGAAAATTCACATGAAAACGGGATGTCGATCTCACTGTGAATTTTTGGCATGGCGGCCGGAAGAACTCACTCCAAAGTAAGTTGCTCTGATTAAGCTGATTAAGAATGTTTGACACTTATAGCACGTGGAAGCGCACAGCATGGTGCAGTGTGTCTCCTGTAGTAGTCCACTTAAGATGCTCCCTTGTAAGTGTATATGTGTTTCTCTTTCCTGACCACTGCTCAGAGTGTGCTTCTCTATCCCTTCCCCATCTCTCCCCACACCCCCTTCCTCACCTTTCACCACCACACATCGCTACTGCCAATGTTTTTTTTGTTTATTTTTCTTCAATTTGCCATGCGTTCGGTCTCCTGCGTTGCATTGTTGCCATTGTACTAAACTGTACGCATCTTATTTTATTCATTTGTAATTTTTCTGGATTGAAAACGCTCTGAACTTTCTTTCCTTGTCCAAATGTTACTTTCTTGATTTCTCTTTGAACAAATCCTCTTCTCCCGTCACTTTCTTCCATTTTTATTTTTTTAATCCGTCAATTCAACCACTGGATTCCCCATCCTCTCATCTGCCCGCCTTCCCAAACTTTCTTCAACCTCCCTCATAACCCCTCGACTCCCCCAACTGCACCAACGTGCTCCCATCTGCTGGATTTAATTTTTTTGACACGTCACCCTTTCCAATATTCAACTATTCTTACACTTTTGTCCACAATTGTCAATGCTTCACCTCTGCTCATTTATACAATCGACTTTCAATACCACTTTATGACCAAACCTCCATGTAAATCCATTCTTGGCGGTCTTTTCTGGATCTTCCTTCTTCTATCCCTTCCTTCTCCAAAACAACTTTGTGGATCCCAACTTCCTTTTTGTCCATTCCATTTTTTCAAAATCTCTATCATGATGCTTGAATCCTCTTTCAATGTCTATAAATGTGACCTTCCTGCCATCTTTCTCACAACAAATCACTCTTATCCCCATCCATTACATACTCTTCCAACATTGCGTTGTTTGATCATACTTGTTAAATCCACGCCAATCTCCCATCCTGAACGTCGGCCTTCTCCGCATCAATCTTTTGCTCCGCCCATCGACTTTTCAACCCGTCCCCCTCTGTTCCACCCAACCCACCCCTTTCTGCAGGACGATAAGGAGATCGACTTGGAGCACCTACACCGGCGCGTTAACAGCCTGTGCACCGAGGACGACAGCCCCCACAAGCAGTTCTCCACCTCTTCCGTCGACCTAACCCCGCTGGACATGGACGCCCTGCCCGCCGCGCGCCAGGCCCTCGAGCAGATCAGCGACTTCCGCAACACGCACATCACCACCACCACCTTCATCCCCGAACAGATCCAGACGCTGAGCCGCAGCCTCTCCGCCAAAGCCGCCGCCGGATTCTCCTCCGCGGGTTTCGGGGGCAGCGGCGGCGGGGGTGGCGGAGGCGGACTGCAGGATCACCGGACTGGGCCGTTCAGACAGAGGGCGCCCAACGGCGGCTTCTTCCGGAGTCCCATCAAAACAATGTCGTCCATCCCCTACCAGCCCACCGGACCGGGACCCAACTTTGGATACGGCAACGACCCGGATAGGGGCACCTCTATCTAAGGAGGGAAGCTTCAGAATGGGATGGGATGGGTGAGCCTAGTCAGTGTATATAACAAATAACATAACAAGTCTATTTTGAGATCAGGATGGGGATGGAGGTTGTGGTGGTTCTGCAACGCAAACATCGAATGCCTACATGGTTTCAGTGACTTGAACACAGAATAGTAATGTTCATTGTGTTTTTGACCAGTTTATGAGTCTTTTTTGATAACCTGGGTAGTCCCTTGAAGAGAGCACCCAAACTCCACCCTGGAGGGCCTCACACTGTCCAGTAACTGATCCCTCGAATACCTTGCTGTTAATATTTCACACACAATGATCTGCTGGTGTAGTGAAAGTGAAGTGAAGTGAAAGAACTGCATCTGTCCTGATAGACATTGATAGTGATATTATGGCTTTGAGAATTTTCTGAAATCCAATACCAACACAGAGCCCCACCATCCCCCCAAGGTAACATCATTAATTAGTGGTCCAAATGTGATGGTGAAGGAGACTTCATGAAGCCTTGAACCACAGTTGCCTCAGACCGACACGCAGCTTGATACAACTGACAACACGACAAAAGGCCGTGGGAACCCAGGGTGCTGATGGCGCTGCAGCACCCCTGGTGGATAGTTTGCGAACTGCAGGTAATATTAATTAACAGGAAATATGCAAATATGGGGTAAATTTTGTCCATCAGAATCCCCTAACTAAAATGTCATCCCACGGCTCTGATAATAACTAATCAGGTGGGAACAAGTGAACAAGGCCTCGTTTGTAGAAGCCACACGATCCAGAGTTCAATGCACTTGCTCAGATTCTGCTGAATAAGATCGGTACCGTTGAGACACGGTGGCTTAGCAGTTAGTGCTGTTGCCAAACAGTAGGAAGTCCCGGGGTCAATTCTCGGACTTGCAGACCTTACGTTGTGGAGTTTGTGTGCTTCTCTCTGGATAAGTTTCCACCAGGTGCTTTGGTTTAGCCCATCAACCAAGAACGTGTACGATAAAATAATCCGGCCAGGTAAATCAAGCAATAGCTGGGCTCCACATCTGGAGAGGGGTCCCTGTCTGCTCCTTACGGGTCACCCCAGCTGCTCAGCAGTATCGAAGGATGGGTGGAATGCAGATTTCCCCACCAGGACATAAAGTATACCTCAACCTTAACCTTGAGCTCGAGCATAACATCACTAGATCAGATTTGCACTCCACATCACACATATATCATGGTGGGATGAAAACAACTTGGTCCAAAGTGTAATATCACTGTAATTATTGTAATTACATGATAAGTACTCATGAAACACCTGTCATTCTTACCCTAATTCAGCATAAAGATTGTCAGCATTTTCTTTGTTAAAAATATGAAAACAGAGCTACCAAATGCACGATTCCTTATTATCCCAAGTTAGTAAACTATTTTCATTCTGCTTCCATATTATTTTTTTTGCAACATAATCTGATTTGTATAAACGTAAGTGCAAACACAATATAAGATGATCAGTGTCGACAATGGCCACCATATACTCTTGTAATCCATTAATTAATTGATTTCCCAGACCTAATTCTAGTTGGATTGCATCAGAGTTTTAAAAAGCACAGAAAGTAAACACGGAACTCAAGTCACTCCAACCAATGAAGGTATTCCCTCTTTGCTGCGTGGATCCAGCAAGGCGTTTTGATCTTTGCTTTGTTGGTGTCGTTGTTGTGGTCGTTCGTGATTCTTTTGGGGGATATGTGTGATATATATTTTTTTTTTCCTCTCTTTTCTATCGTTCCTTTTCATGACTTGAGGAACTCCCCGTGTGCAAAGACTAAGACTTTCAAATCCAACAGACAGGTTGTTGGTTTCCACTCCAGGGCTGCCTAATGCTCAATGGCCTCTATGAACAATCCAAAGGAGCTCCAGCGTTTTCACAGACTGGGCCGCGCGCTTTCTTGAGTCTCGTATTGGCCGATGAATTTCAAGTACTTTACACGGCGGTCTCTGGTCTTGTTTCACCAATTCCAGGGGTTTTAACTGTCTCCCCAAAACGGCGACCAGGCGGACTTGCTGCGCCACCCCTATGCCATAACAGTGCAATCGAGAGACGCTGTCCAAACAATTTCTGCCATTTCAATTCGTGCATCGGCCTTGGGATTTTTTCTTTTTTTTTCTTTTCCGCTTTTTGATGCACATTGCGAACTGGTCGACGCCACCTGCACTGTACCGTGTATCAGTGCCGCGGACTTGTAAGTGATTGTATTGTAGGACGGATCTCTTCTGAGGCATAGATAAAAAGGGATTATTAAAAAAAAAATACTTTATGGAAAAAAAAAAAAAAGTTCAAGAACCTTCTGCTTATTCTATGTCTTCTATTGGTTTTGAAAAAGATTTGAGTTTTTGATGAGTGGAATGTGTTTTTGGTCTGGGGGGAAAAAAAAATAATAGACATTGTTTGAAGCTGTCTTAAATGTTCCTTTCTTGCAGCAAACTTTGGAAAAACTTCAAAAAAGAGAGCTTTGTCCGTCCTTCGCACCATTACGTCACGCTTTTGATTTCGTTTTTTCGTTCACGGCCTGGATGCGGAGAAAGCTCAAGTAGTCGGTCAGATCTTGGACAGGAAGGCGGAAGCCGTTTCCAAAAAACGACATCTTCAGACAGGCCTTACACGTCCAGTCCGTCACTGTAGGCAGTAAGCTGCGTCCTCCCCTTGTCCAGGCGACCCCTGAAAGTGGACCGAGCGAACGGGATTTCATCTCAAGTCACTCGACTCGGCCGCCTTTCCGAGCGGAAATTCTCCTAATGTTTCTTACCTGTAACGTTAAGGTTTTCTAAGAACTTGTTTTTTAAAAGTGCCAATAATTGCAAATGACCAGTAAGGTGCATTTTTTATTATTACTTTTTTTTTTTTCGGGGATCGGGAGCGTTAACTTTCGTGGACACAAGGGGGTGGTCAATCAGTTCCAAGCCTTTTTTTTTTTTCTTTCTTTCTGACTAACACTGTATTAATAATCGATAATGTTATAGCTGTTTAGTTTTTCAGTTAAGAACTAAAAACCCGCCAAACGTCGTGCGTAGAGAACTCGAGGCGAGCATTGTTAGGCGCTCTTTATTTCTATTAGGCTCTTGAATGGCAAATAGGACATTTACAAAGTTTTATTAAGTATAAACGAGAGAGCTATAAAGTGTATATTTTACATGTCGATGCTATTTTTGTTTAACAGAAGAGAGTATATCACGACGAGCTTTAGTGTGTTGCGTCGGGCGTCGGTTCACGTGGCGGCCCGTCACCCTTAGCCCCGCCCCTCCATGGTCAACTTCAGCCCTCAGCTTCTCCCGCGCCATCCGCACTCGGATTTATGATTTGCTGGCTAAATAACAACAAGTGGCAAGTTGATTAAAAAGAACGCATGCACAAACTTGCCGTCTTGCGCTGTCTGTTAACATTTTTCTTTTATTATTATTATTATTATTTCACATAGAACTCCAGGATTTACTTGATAATTTTCAGAAATTGATGATGTACAGTATTTAATATAGGCCTATTTTGTTGTATGTGTTGCATATTATTCAAAACCTGAACAAACCGGGGCCCCTGTTACAAGTGGCAAGCTTTCTGTGTATAATTTGTCTAATAAACAAGTTTTCTACAGCGGGATGGTGCTCGTGTTTTCACTCGTGGTCAGCCTTAAAACATATAGTTGCCCGAGTCATTTTTGTTCTTCTTCCCTCCAAACGCTCCAAACGCTGCATTGCTGAGTGTCCCTGCTACCCAAATATTTGGGGTAAACGCATTTGTATTCCGAGGGTACGCTTTTGCGAAATTATGCAGCGGTTTACAACAGATTGAATAATTGTCAATCAGCAGCACTTAAAGCAAGATGTGGGAAAACATGTATTGTTTTCTGTTTAAGAAATAAAACGCGGTATCATATGCTAACTATTAAAAATGCTGTACCGTTTTTTGCACTTGAAAGGTGTGAAAAGTGCTCATGAACGCATCCTCGTACAATATAGAGCCTTTTTTTGTTTTTGTTTTTCTGTTTTCCAGTAAGATTCTCGGGCATTTATGCGATGAGGCTAACATTATGCATACAACTTTTCCTTCCTTCACTCTCCACCACACAGTGCTCCTCATGCATGTAAATATTCGGAGGGCAAAGTAAACACTCGCTGTGCTCTTTAGAGTCTGACTTCATGCATGAGCACGGCCTTTGTGCACCGTCAGCTCAAATGGGCCGTCACTTCAAAAGAGCCACGGACTGCTGCTAACAGCTGGAGAGACGCACCGCTGAGACGCGCCGCCGTCAAGTTCAATGCACAGTCATGCTGCGCAGTACTGGGGCAGGACCACAAGAGGGCACGACACCTTCCCTGTGGACTGCAGCGGTGAGTGGCAGGACTGAGTGAAGGCGGCTTTTACAGTATGAGGGAAGTCAGTTTTTGCAATAGTAGGCCGTATTAAAGGTAAGGTGTGTAACTAATGGTTTCAAAAGAGCGTTACAATCCAATCCTATTGACCCTTTCACTTTACTGCATACTATTATTTAGCCCTATAGGATCTGGCAACCCAAAGTGTGGGGCTTTAACTAAAACAAAAAAATGTACTAACAACTTTTAATCTTGTTAAACATGTTTTGTCATTGTGAATACATCAACATTTAAAACAATATTTGATGTGGATATTTTGAACCTGCGGACACAGGTTTATGAAATATTTGGAAAAACTGTTGCATATCCTTTAAACACATTGGTACCCATGACTTTATTAGCAAAACCACTTCACTTTCTGATTTTATTCATGTGTAATTTACACCAACAAACACACAAATAAAACTCCGGAAACACTTTATTCTACATTACCCTAGATACATTGTACCTAACAAAATGTAGTACAATGTAATGTACTCTGTAATAACTTGTACCTATGGGTTAGACACACAATGGAATAATATGTATTTGTAGTTTGTAAGTATAATGTAATAAGAAATAACTTTAACCCTAACCCTAAGGGTCTTATGTCCTATTACACTATGTACCTCCAAAGTACTAATGCACATTATTCCATTGTGTATGTAGCGCATAGGTACAAATTATTACAGATTGTTAGAGCACATTACATTGTACTACATTTATTTAGGTACAATGTATCAAGGTAGTGTAAAATAAAGTGAATGTATGTCTATTTGTTGCCTCTATTGACCTTCATGAAAGTACACAAAGTGAATGTTATGTGTATATTGCATTACTGTGCTCCACCTATTTCGGCCGTGATGTTTCAGTATCCTCTCATTGTCAAGCTGAATGTCTGAAATCCTTAAGGCCGTATTGACAGGCCCCCAGGCCAAAGACTACAACCTTTTTCATTCAGAAGTGTCATTAGTTTAATGACAAGAGTAATGGAACGATTGCAAGCAGGCGAGTGAACTATCGTCTCTGCACCGCTGATTGAGAGCCTTTGTGTAACTATAATCAACCGAAACCTCACAAATTCTGAGTGCTTTTTAATTTTGTTTTAATGTTCATCTTAGAAAGGCTTCATAAGTTACCAAACATGCGTATACACTCATCCTGGTGAGGACTGAGACGTTAACTGTAAGGAATCTTTGGAATGGAAGGACCACAACTACAATTAAAACCCTCTTGCATATTTTGTAAACACAATATCAGGTACAGGGCCTTTAGTAGCGTAACACAAAACTGTTTCAACTGTTTGTTTGTTTTAATTATTATTCATAAAGCATTTAAATCATGTAAACGGCCTTGTTCATAAGTGTCATCATTTCAAATTACAATAGTGACAGAAAAAAAAAGGAACTCTGCAAAGTAAAGTATCCCGAGGGGTCCTTGCACCCCTGACTGGGAAACAGATCATTGTGTGGAATTGTGCGATTCCAAAATATCCTACTTTTTGAGGCAGGTGACTTTTAGATTGGACACAAGTTCGCCAAAGCTTCCTAAGTTGCGGGATACTTCTCCTCTCGTGTGGTGGGCCGCCTCTCTCTCCTGTCGCGCCCGTGCGTTTCCAGGGAGACGGGAGTGAGGAGCGGCAGCACGCAGACTCCCCTCCCTCCTCCCCCCTCGTTCCCTGTCCGCGCAGGAGCCCCCCCAACAGGCGTGACCAATGGAACATAGAGTCTCCATTGTGCGCGCGACACTTTAATAATCGCCGGCCACAATGTCCAACCTGTCGGTAGCTTCAGGAGCGCGACTCGCCTGTTTGGAGCGGGGCTTGTAGGTGGGACGAGGGGGCGAACGATCGGCGCCAGACCTCGGCCCCCGAGACTGGCCCGATGAGGAATACATGAATAAAAATACAATGGAGCCCCGGCGCTTTATCTCCCCAAATCATGTCGTTTCCACACTCTCATCCATTACGAGTCAAAGTCACGGCAAAGTTGATTCATATAAGCGCGTTAAAAACGTGTACGAGGGGGTGATTTATGCAACCGTGTCCCAGGAACATCGTCCAGTTTTAAAACAACAGACAAGCATTGTTTCGACAGCTTTGAGTTCCCAAGGACATTATGACCTAATACTGTCCAAGTCCACACCAAACTTAGTTTTCTTTATTGTGTGTGTTTTGGCGTCGTTCATTGACTATAGGTTATTGCGTAATGGCCACTCCTGTATGTACTGTATGTGCGTCTCATTGTGGATTTCCATACTGTTCATTTTGATTGAATAAGCAATTTGAGTCAACTCCTGTTGTGACATTGATCAAATGTATTGACTCGAAATAACGTGTAGCCTGTTGCTCGGAAGCTCTCCAGCCCTCCCCTCTCCAAAGGCATTCTACAAGTTGGTTTAAAACATCTCTTTGCTATATGGAGCCCAATCTGCAAACATTTAGGTAGCCAAAATGTAAAATTCTGTGAGTGCTCTCATGTGCTTCAATATCATTTTGGACACAAGTATCTTATAACTTCACCGTTTTTGTTGCGTAAAGTTCAAGAGGGGAAAGGCTGGAGACTCCTCGTATGAAATGGGTCAATCCATTGTCAAAGTTTTAGATCCATGGTTGCCTATCTTTCACTGCATGCTTTACAAAGCCTCATTTTGTCATGTGTCCTCGTGCTGTTGATGAAATTACAAATGTGAACCTTTTTTTTAATGTATAGCTATTACGTCCTTCTCAATTCCTGCACCATTATCGTAATTTACAAATATAGTTCGTAATGTTACCCGGCGCGTCATAGCGCTTCAGGATGGAAGTGGTGGACGTTTTCAGTTTTTATGCGTTTTGACCCGCGCTGTCCCTGTCCACCACGACAGAATATGACAAATGTAATTGGATCAGTGCCAGGTAAGCCTAAATGTGGAGATCCCTGACCCTTTAGTGAAAAAAAGTTGGTTTGACCTCTCGGAAAAAGAAAAAAAACAATACAGACAAACGCATCATTAACTTGTCGGTTTTATCGCCTGATAGCTGACTTCACGCGCTTCCCTTTTACATTGAGCCACTGTATTCACCCGCGCTAATAAGCACGCTCCTCTCATCCAGCGCGCAGCGTGGAAATCGGCCGAATTGGTCATTTCCACCTGGTCATTTACTCCTTTGTTCTTTTGATCGGTTTGGAGCGATCAGCGGTCCGGCGGATACAGGTGACCCGATGGTGACCCCGCGCCGGTCGGGCTTTACAGTAAGAACTGTCCTGGTATAAGAGTGAATATGTTAGGATTGTGCCACGATTTGAAACGTGGTCTTCTCGTGTAGCGACAAAGCCGTGTGATAAAATAAAATCTTTGCACTGCGAGACCATTTGAATATTTGAAACGTGTCTCGTGTTTATTTCCTGGATAATAGAATAAATCACATAAAGAGTAAGGCAGTGTGCTTCTTTTATTGAACACGATAAGTGTCTGGCCTTTTACGAGTAAATCTATTTTCTTAGTGCTGCTGTGGGGTACTGAAATACAACAAATGTACGCACACAGAGAAAACACAATTCAGATGCCGTGCGTAAAATGCCGTGCGTAAAATGTGCACAAACGTAACCATCGCAATCTTAACCCTCATAGACTACTGGCAACTTTACAAACAGCATTGAAATACAAAGTAAAAGCTGAAACGTCACAAAAATAATATTAATAAGAAGGATATTAATAATCTGATTGGAAGTTTCGAACGCCGCGCCCCAGAGGTGTAGCGCGCGCCACGCTCTGTCCAGAAAAAAAGGCTAAATTGCGAGAGCCCTGCTCGTGTTTCCCCCCTCTATGTGAAGGCCTTTCTCCTGACAGGGCGTTCCGAGAGCCGGATCAAAAGCCACTGCGCCGCCACAAAAGAGCCAGAAACTGGAGATGCGCTCAGAGTCATGCGGGGGAGCGAGGATGCGCGAGAGCAGCGGCTCCACTCAGCTGCCCGCTGGACTCAGGGTCCAAACGGATTCCATTCCCATCCATTCCATCCATTTTCTCCCACTTGTCCGTTGCCGGGTCGTGGGGGCAGCCGTTGGAGCTGCCCATATCACATAGCACCAGTCCCCTATGGCTCCTCCTGCAGGTGGTGGGTCCACAGAAGGACGGCCTCATGGTCCCAAACGGGCCTGTTGGTCTCTCATAGGGGGCCCATTCACACTCTCATTCACACACCAGTGTACGCAGACACCAAACGGATTCACTTTTACAATATGTGTTTCCGTGTTTTCATCTCAGCACAGAACACGTGCGCTGTGAGGCATAATACATGTGTGTAAGTAGTCATGTCCACGTGCATCATTTATTTAGTATTTAATGAAATGTTTTAGACTAGAGAGTCACTTAAATTACACCAATAACTCGCCTATGATTTGTGTCTTTAGAAATAAGGAAAAACATATATTTACAAAACCAACAATCCAATAAAGATATCTCAAATTAAAGATATCATGATTATTAAATGCTTATATATTGTTTTGCTTAAAGCTATTTGTTTGATACTGTTGTTCAAATGTTTACATCGATATTGGACTTGTTCTTTTTCACAAACAGACGACCTCTGAACCTTTGTACAACCTCACGTAGGCTGTGCATGAACCTCTCTGACCTCTTGTCTCGCGCTGTCCACACTTCTCACCTATGGTATTCCTGTGCACGTGCGTCCTGCGGGAGGTTGTCCAGTCCCTGGCGTTAAACGGTCGTATAAGTAAAGTTCCCCAAACAGCGGCTCGGGAAGGAGGGGAGGGTCATAATCAGCTCTCTCGGGTTCAGCACCACTCCTCATTGGACGTCTACACGCGACCTGCGCGAGGAGGGGGGCTCCCAGGCGCGTGCCGCTTTTTAAGGCGACGCTGCGCCTAGAGACACCAGAGAAGGAGTCCCGCACGCGACTCTCGCAACACCAGCGCGTGGACAGTCCACAGTTTGCGTTTTCCCACAGAGACACAGAGCACCTGTTGCGTCTGCATCATGGACGTCCTACCTGTTGTGGAAGACTGGACCAAAGTGCGCCACGGCGCCGCGTTCCTCGATGGAACAGGTGCAGGGCAGCCCACTATCACCATCGTGGACAGTGGCAGTGACCCACGCGCTTGGTTGGCCCCCCTGCAGCCCGCTGGCACCTGTTCCTCCCCGGAGTACCTGCGCCACTCTCCTGGCCCCAGCTCCTATGGTAAGAGCCGCCCCATTCTCCAGTGAAGCTTTGTCCTGCAAAGTCACTGTCAAGACACTGTTGCGTTACCTGGTTTAACTCTATACCTGTCCTTCTACAGACAGCGTCTCTCCAGGCTCCTCTGGACACCCCAGCCCTTCAAGCTTCAGGAATACGGCCAAGAGCCCTGCCCCATCCTCGCTTAAAGTACGGGACCTTTGCCGCCTCAAAGGCGCCCTCAGCGGCTCTGAAGACGGCTCCAGCAGACATAGAGCTCCCTCCAGTAAACCCGTGCACGGTGTCCAAAAACAGAGGCGCGTGGCCGCCAATGCGCGTGAAAGGAGGCGCATGCACGGTCTGAATCACGCATTTGATGAGCTGCGCAGTGTCATCCCTGCATTTGACAACGATAAGAAACTGTCCAAGTACGAGACTTTGCAGATGGCACAAATCTACATCAACGCTCTGGCAGATCTGCTGGAGGGACCTGCTCCGACGAGCGCATGCGCAGACGGACCAAGCAGTAGCACTCCGAAGGCTGCACCAAGTGGAGTGTTACCTGCGCACGTGAGCGGAGGGTCCTTCGGAGCGTTTTCATCTCTGGAGGAGGCTCTGTGCTCCTCCGGGGCCGCGCGTAAATCCTCTCCACGCAGCGACGGGGAGTTCTCACCGCGCTCGCACTTCAGTGACTCTGACGAGGCCGCGCTTGAGCTGCAGTCCAGTGAAGATGACGAGCTTCCAGAGCTGCAACAGCAGCATGTGTCCTTTTGAACTTTTAAGGACTGTATTTTATATGAACATCGTTCCCGACTCGCTGAGGACCGCTCTGCCCATGCACCGTGTCAATAAAACACGCCTGTTGCTATGGATGACTATGCGCGAATGCACTGTTCAGTCAGAAGAAGTCTATTTTTTAACTGGTAACATAGTCTAAAGATAAATTTATTGTTGTAGGCCTAATTCGGTTCTGCCATATGTGTAGTAATGTCAGTTTCCAAGGAGACGGCCGGAGCCCTGTGCCATGTTGCGCGCAGCACTGCCAGGGGCCCGCCGTCACTCCGACCAAAAGTCTTCCAGACTCATACCGTTTGATACGTGTCATTTTTGTAGCAAGTCCCATATTTCGTTTGGAAAATGTTTTTAGTTTTTATAACTTTCTGGTAGGGTTTTGTATATTATTTTGCAACTTCAAAAGTTCATGATGTGCACTTTAAAACGCGGGCCAGAGGCTTGCTGCCTGAGTTTTCCTCCCTTGGTTTGTTTGTTAGTGTAGGACAGCCAACTGGTAGCCTTAATTTAACGTAGCCATGAGTCTTTTGTAAACACTGTGTGCGTTTCTCTTGATGAGATCAAATGTATTTATTTCGTTGGATTTGATTTGCTTTTTATAAAACTATTGTGACATTTGTTCAATCATTTGCCATTCACTGTCATGAATTTGATTACGAAAATAAAATAAAATAAAATAACTACCCATGGATATCTTTTTATTTGGCCTGCTCAAGTCAAACAAAAACCCACCAACCTGTCTGTCTTTCCATAATGGTCTGAAAGGTATTATTGTTACAGTAGGCCTATCATCCTATAGGGTATAGGCCTACGCACCTGTATAATAATAATAATAATAATAAAATTAATAATAATAAATAATAATAGAATATTTCATTTATTCAAGTTGTGCCAATTACAGTGTGATTAAAAGGGATCAGTGCGATTAAATGTCGGCCTACGGTATATTGACGCCTGTATGGTCGGGCCTGCTGTGTCTGTCACGTGACATGGTTTAGAGGCCGATGATTTAGTAAAACAAAGTTTGAACCGTGCTTAAGTAATTTATCGGAAAGTGTCTGCAACTGAAACGTGACCAACACGCGCTCGCTGGCCATATGCTGTGGTGCACGCGCCCCCGGTGTGAGTGAGCGCGTGAGGGTCGTGCTAACGGTGCGCGGCGCAGGGCCGTGCCCGTGCGCTGTGGCCTCTGTCGGGAGTGTCGGGAGCGTGCATTCATTGGGTCCCATTGTTGTGCGCTCGTGGGCCGAGGTGTTGGATGGCCTCATGAAGCACGCGCTGTCAGCTGGTGAGCGCTCGCGGGCCCCAGCAGGTCCCCGAGGACCTGCCTCGAGAGCAACACACTTTGGCCAAAGAAAGGGCCGCACCTCCTCCTGCTCTTTAGTTTGTTCTTTTCCTCATCGCGCGCGCACTACGGTCATCGTGCACGCGCGGCCAGAGTGATGACTTACTAATTAATGATGCACACACTTGTTTATCCACCTCTGCTCAGCCAATCGCTACGCAGCGCGAGGCCTCGGCGTAAACAAAATTGATGTGAATTATTGAAAGAACAGATATGATCACAGTCTGCGGGTCGGGTTACGATCAGCGCACTCGCGTTTCAGTCCATTTCAGACGCCATCACTCTTTAAAACTGCTCAATGAACACGGGGGACATTATTGTGCGCTGCAGAGAGTCACGACGGCGACTTTTGTTTCAGATCAAGTGGAAAAACACAGGTTGTTTCATTCATTATTTATAGGCCTATGTTTTTTTACTAACAGTAAATTACAACCGAATCGAGACCAGCGTGACGTCATTGTCCGCCGTTGTTTCCACTGGGCCGCTGAAGACGCCGTGGCCGTTACAACAGAGTGCGTCAACAGGTGGGACGCAGGGCACGCAGCGGGCTCACTGTTTCACGCACATCAATTATTTACGCGCGGACGTTTTGAAAATAACAACATAGTGGCGCGGTCGCGGAGAAACCTGAGCCGCTCTGACCGAGGCTGCACTTTGCTGCTGTCTGCCCCCCCCACGTGCCCGACGTGCGTCCAAACCAAATATCACAATGACCGACAAATAATTAATGATATGATGATTTCCTTGGTACTTGTAGATTTGATCTTATAGCCTGTTTTTTATTTATTTATTTAAATAAAAATTACAATGTGTCTATGTTTTTGTATCCGTCCCTATCAAATAAAGCAAATAAATAAATAGAACAAACAAAGAGGACATGCATCTAAAGGGGTGTGCTTCTTGGAAAGGTCCTGCTCCGAAGGGGTCCCATGATTTTAAGTAAATTATTCTACCTGTGAGGATAACCATTTGCACTTCAACTAGTGAATTGAAAATATAAGCATTAATTGTATTTTGTTGGTGAGAAATACTTTAAAAAAAAAAAAAGTTTGAGTGATCTTACCTCTCCTCATGCTTGACTGTGCTGGGACCGGGACATCACCAGCTCATGCCAATGCTGCTGCTTTGTTTTGACTACAGGTAACCAAACAGGTTCAAATATCTTCGGTCTTCTTACAAATACTTTCATGTAATACCCTAAAGCAAATTAAAAAAAGTGTTTTTCCAAACATCATGGAGCGAGTTTATCACCGGCACGCTCATCAACATTCGACGTGAGTTTATTTGCTTTTGTGATGTGGCAACATGTAGCCCGGGACGTTCCGCAGCGTGGCTTTAATCCCTAAGTGCAGGGTGTGAATATCATCCATTTTTTGAGGCCCACAGGTGATCCCCCCCCCCCCCCCCCCCAGCCTTTTCTTTTGACTCCACTTTATTCAAAATAGCGCATGCATTCCTGCGCTCCGCTCCCGCTAATGAAAGGACGGCCACTTGCATTTTGTATGAGATATGTGGAGTCGGCCCGCGCTGCTGCCCAAAAGCCACGGCGCTCTCTGGGGACCGCAACAAAAGGGCAGAACTGGGCCGTGGTCTCCATCTGCTGTCCCACAGAGGCACACCAGCCGGGGGGACGACATGGGCGAGAGAAAGGGGGGGGGGGCGGGGCGACGTGGAGGTCGGACTGTGGAGAGGTTTATGAGACGTTCAAAGCCACATTGCGATACATTCGAGTATTTGTTGCAACACAAGAACAAAAAAAAGGTTAGCCTGAAAGTGTAACATATTTCTGATCATCGGCTCAACAGGTTTGTTTGTTTTTGTTTATTAGGTAGATGTTACGCAGTATTAGGGCTGGGGCGATATACCTTTGTCGTGATGCAACAATTCATATTGTGATGAAGATTCAATAAGGAATTACTTTGCCCAGAATGAAAACGTATTCACGAAGCCACAAACCAAAGTGTATATAAGTCTGACATTAAGTGGAATACCTTTTGAGAAAAACAAAGCCTGTTCATTAAAACTATGGCTTGGTAGCATAAATAAAATAGCATAAACGTTCATTTTGATTGTACCCTGTTGAGCAGACCATGTGCATAAATCCACAGTGCTGCCCTCTTCTGTTCCGGCAGAATTGTTCATAGTGCTCAAAGATCCAAGCTCCTCCCTCATGCTGGTGGTAAAAATCACATTCTTTAAAAAGAAATAATAATAACAATGTTAAGGGTTTAAAAGAACAACTTACGGCTAGTCGGCTATGTGCTAACTCATGGACATAGAACACGCAATTTAAAATGGAATTGTTATCCGAAGCTTAAAAAACAAAACGTTGCCCTATTTTCAAGTATTTGGTATTTACTTTCTTGTAAAACGTCTGCGCTTGACAAGACTCGTGTGATTATTTTTGCTTGTTTATATTTAGTAGTTTTTGATTCACTTACGATTAGCCTCCGTCGTGCATTTAAACCCTGATTGAAAAGTCTGTGGACATAATGAATGGATTTTCTACTACTGTTGAGATTCACTGGCAGTAAAAGCAGCGGAGCAGTTTTTCCGATACAAGATTATCTGATGCAGGTCCGTTGTTTTGTCCTTAATAATTGTAATTAAACTAATCTACGCTCCTCTAGTCTACTGCTGAAGTGAAGAAGTGAGCCCGCAGATGAAATGTTAAAGAGAGCCTGGTCACAAACGGTTCAGTGTCTGTGATGTCATTGTTTGACACAAAACACCCGTCTGAGTCACTTAGGACGGTGATGAGCCATTTCTTCTCCCTCTGCTAATGAACTGAGCTCCACCAGTTCACCCGTGATAGCACGAGAATAGACCAAGGTGCATCAAAGGTCTTATACATTCCCCATCCCCAAATCTCAATTATATTTGAACGTATACGGCACTGCAGGATTTCGAGAGCTGGACTTTTCAGAACATGTTCTAAATGTGGAGACGGCTTCCTTCCAGGTTGTGGTCTGTGGTACAGGGGTAAATATGCGCAGGGAAAAAAAAAAACAAATTCAATCCATTTCTGCTGAGGGGAGATGTTTCTGATGAGGGGTCTTCAAATGTTCTGTGCTGGGTAATGGAGAGAGTTTTGCAAAGGAATCTTGTTTGTATGGAGTTCACATGACCAGAGGTGAGTAGAGTAGCCAACATATTAGTAATGTTACTTTCAAATAATTTTACTCAAGTCCAAGTAAAAAGTAGTGGCCTAAACAGTTATCCCAGTAAGAGTAAAAAAAGTACTTGCAGAAAATGTTACCTGTGTACTGTGAGTACAGTTTGAGCGAAAAAGTCAGATTTATTTTGAACGATCAATCAATCAATCAATCAAACTTTATTTATAGAGCGCTTTTCATACAAAATGTAACACAAAGTGCTTTACAGTGCTTAAAAATAATTAAAAATCATTAAAATTGTCCCCACCAGTAAATATACATAAATAACTACAACACCACCACCCACCACCCGCACACACAGACACACAGACACATTTACGTACAGACAGCCCAGCAGTTAAAAGTCTTAAATAAAAATGGACATAGAGTTGAGTACGTAAGGCTGGGTACAGATGGACCGAAAGAGGAAACATCATCCAACGATGCAAAAACATGAAATCATGTGGAAATTGTGATATTTCCAATGAAAATGTCATGGAAAAAGTAAAAACTACCGTAGGATAAAACTACTCTAAGAAGTATAATTTCCTTCAAAAAGTTACTCAAGTACATGTACTGAGTAAATGTAACGGAGTATTACCCGCCTCCGCACCACCTTCATTCACCTCCAACCACACACACACACACACACACACAGACAGACATCATTCATCCTGGGCTATTGTACATGTTTTTAGTGGTAGGGGAAACCAGAGCCCCTGGAGGAAACCTACGCAGACACAGGGAGAACATGCAAACTGCAGGCCCCGTCAGATAAAAATACGAGTAAATAAAGCTGTGAACCCATTTTTTTTTGTCATTACGGCCAATAAATGATCAGACTTCATTTAAGTGTAGGCCCTTTGGTTTAAATCCAGTCCAGCCCTGGCAGTGGATGGGAGCTTCGAGATTTTACAAGATGGTGCACAGGTTGAGAACCACTGAAGTCAGCACCCACCGGAAGAGTCTATCCGTGTGCGACAGGTTCCTGGAAGGCTCCCCCGTCGGTGAAGCGGGGTCTCCCAGGGCTTCGCTGTGGGCCGGGCCGCACTCTTTGTGTGCGCCACCTTCAAAGCGAGCGGACATGCTGGAGAACATGAGGCTTCTCTGGTGACGGGCCCATTGAGGCGCGTCACAATGGAGCGCCGATTATCCGAGCGCTCTCAGCTCCTGGCTCAGTTTCAGGCTTTGTGTCTGTTTGTGTACATGCGTGTCTGAGCGCATTTGCATGTCCGGCTACTACACGTGTGATCGGAGCCTGTGCGTGCGCTTCAGGTCTGTGGACTCGTCGACATAACGGTTTTCCAATATCGAGCGGGCAAAATGACTTCCTCAGACGAGCTCAAGAACCGCCTTCATGAATGTGTTGCCGTTTGCTGCCAGTGTTTCCTTGCAAAGTGGACATTTGGAAAAAAACACTGTGCAGCTAGTTATTAAAGCAGTACTAAGTCACCCATGCCCCTAGAGGCCATAGGCGCCACTGCAGGTGTCGGAGCATGTTTTTTTACTCATTGACAGAAAAGACAAAGGGAGAGAGGGATATTGTACATCCAATTACACAATGGAGACCTAGACTGTATAAAGAATAGACAGCTCCTCCTCACGCCTCCCCGTTTACCACAATGACCACGTGCGAGGGGGAAATCATGGCGGATTTACAGGCTCCTCCTCTCCAGCTCTGACGAAGCATGTTCCTAAAAAGGGCATAAGGGAGGGATCTGGACTGTAGACCCGGCCCTGCTTGGCCCTCGCGGGGCGTGTAATGGGCGTGTATTTCTGTTGTAATCGCGCCCATGGCCAGGCAGCGACGTAAACGGCCTGTCAATCAAAGTCAGGCTCTCATTAATTACGCAAGATTTCTAAAATTTATACTACGATAAAAAGCCCGGTGCCCCATATTGTTTTTAACCCAGCGTAATCACAGGAGGAATATCTAGCTCTAGCCACTTCTAAAAAATTAGGCACCGGGCATTAAAGTTTTTCACGTGTCTAAAGTCCAATGCATTCCAATGGGGGAATAGCGGCCATATGGAGGTACTACAGCAATGGCGGAGCAATGGCGGCCTCCAGTGTCGTAGTCAAAAAGCAGAGCAGTCAGCGGCCATTGAATGGAGATCATTTTTTTCACACAAACTTGGCTGTAAATACTGTTTAAGTGGCGCTAGCTCGCAGTTAGCTTTGCCCGTTAGCTTGTT
Source organism: Proterorhinus semilunaris (assembly GCA_021464625.1). Taxonomy (NCBI): domain Eukaryota; kingdom Metazoa; phylum Chordata; class Actinopteri; order Gobiiformes; family Gobiidae; genus Proterorhinus; species Proterorhinus semilunaris. The sequence goes on from CM038345.1 coordinate 7,179,361, forward strand.
AGCTTCTTCTTCGTGATTCCATTAGTGTGTATTGGTGGCTCCGACCCGGTGGCAGGAAAGTTGCACTTGTGGTTTTGTGGCCAGAGACACCAGGAGGAGATGAAAGACCCCCCAATCATCCCATCAACACTTGTATCACCCCCAGAGGGACGACGGAAAGGATTTATTAAGGTAAACAAGTTACTTTAAGCTTTTTTTTCTCGCTCCATAAGTAGCTTGTAGGTTGTTTGCAATTACATTTATGAAGCGTAATCTTCTATTGAGGCAGGAAGACTAGGCTATTATGCAACATTTTATTAACTAAATATCTGACCAACATTACGAGCAAACGTTTTGATTCTTGGCCCCTTGTGTAAAATTGTTTTGGACAAAATTGATACGTTAATATGCGTTACCATTTGTCGATGCACATTGTGACACTTTTGCTACCGTTAAATTCCATGCATTTTCGGAATGACTTTTCGACTTATCGCTGTTAAGTCATAGCGGGGGAAGTCAAAGTCGGAGAGGCTGTAATTTCAAAGTCAGAATTTCTTTCTGTGTGAAGGGTGTGTGCCGCGCTGGGGTCTTTGTGCTGCTGCCTATATACTTCCCAATAGGAAACACCTAAACTGCGAGGCCATTGAGCCCCTTTGACGCTGTATGACTGAGGCCGGCTCATGTTCCCGGAGCGTGCGGACCTCCTCTCTCTCCCTCGCTCTCCACACTGACTGACTGCTGCCCACATGAAAAGAAGGCTTCGGAAGTGATTTGACCGCGGGCTGCGCTCCGTCTTGTTCACACCTAGAACCTGAGAGCGCCGGCAGAGGTGTGAGAGAGGTGGGACAGGGGTTATGTACACACAGAATAGTCTGGGACACACTGGAGCGATGGTTTCTGCGGCCCACCTAAACCTCACCCCCGCTCACCTGACACCAGCAGAGCTAGCAGACTGTATAAACGCCATATTTCACCCTCACGGACCGGCCCCACTCTCACAGTCCTCAAATCAACCACACCGGCGCGTTTGGGTCACGGGAAAAAGCACAATTCTCATTTACACTATTTTTGCATTTTCAGACATCTGTAGAATACTTTAAAAACTACCAAATTGCTGTATGTATATCAGTTAATAGCAAATATCAATCGGTGCAAAGTTTTAAAGTTTTGCAAACCTTAAAGATAATTTAGTTTTTAGAAATGACTGCGGTTCAGGGACAGTGCATTCTAAAGTTTTGGACCAATGACTGCCAAATAATGAAATGAATCCATTAAACATGTAATTTTGGAACATAATGTAATCTAAATTTTAATTTAAAATATGTTATTTATTTACGTATTTATTTATTTATGTATTTATTTATTTAAAATGGGACAGTGCCTATTAACTTTCTGATAAATGTTTTTGACGACAATCTGCTCCTGCAAGTGCACTGGCTGTCCAAAAAAAAAAAGTCTGTTCTCTAATATTTATATTCATTCATTAAATATTAATAATCAATAATAATAATTCATACTTGGCTGACATAAACCACTCTAAGTTAAAGCATTTGAACACATTTCAGTAACATAATATTCACAGTTTCATAATTCTATGGAAAAGCCCAACAGCTTATGGGGAGCTCTAACCTTCTCTAAGCCCTTTCTCGATCGCCTACATATTTCTACACGCGCTTGATAAGCCACATTTTAGATACATTTTCTTTGGTGCTGAACATTTTGAACAGAATCTGAAAACTTTTAGGTTCATAAAACTAGAGTATCCTCTAGTTTACAATTAAAGTCATTTTTGTATAGCGTCATTAGACAAACCTCTTGGATGCTCTCAACGCTCTCTGTCGCTTTTGTTACATAACAGGTTTGGAGACCCCCTGGCTTGCAATATGTAGTTTATACAAGTGCCTTGTTTTTCTGGTAATGCGTGCGCTCAGATACAGGAATGGGTCAAAGCACATGATTATTATTGATAGGAGTATTTATTTTATGAATTGTTGGTTAAAGCTTTACCTTTGACAGCCCTAATTTTATGTTTTATGTGTGTGACGTCTGCTGCTGACAACACATTCTGAAATAGGGCTCCAGGTGACTCCTTTAGGGTTGGTTGCTCTGGTGAATGCACTTAGTAGTTGTACAACTTTAGAAATATCCTAAAGGAAGGTTTCAGTGCCAATACTTCAACAACACAGTCACCATCTATGCTGTCTGACGTTTGACCATTACCTTTATTATAGATTGTTCTTTAAGACAGAAGGTTTGTTTACCTACTTTACTAGTTTCCATCACTTCCCGTGATCTTTCTTAGAAGCGTCACCTGGTGCCTACATGGATTTACCTGTAGGGAGAGCGTCTCCCCTTCCCAGGTGTGGGATAAGGCGTACGCTCCGTCGTCCCGGTTCATAGATGTTGGTGCACGTTTCCGGATCTCGATGGCGTCAGTCAGTAGCTCATTGACTGGTAAATCCATGTAAGCTGCATGTAATAGTGTAAACTAAGAAGACATCCATCCATCCATCCATTTTCTCCCACTTGTCCGTTGCCGGGTCGTGGGGGCAGCTATTGGAGTTGCCCAAGTCACATTGCACCAGTCCCCTATGGCTCCTTCTGCAGGTGGTGGGTCCACGGAAGGACGGCCTCATAGTTCCAAACGGGCCTGTTGGTTTCTCATAGGGGGACTAAGAAGACAGTAGTAGTTAATTCATACTTTACTTTTTGTACTAAATACAAAAAATATCGACATATAACAACTTCATTGATCTACTTATCTGACTGGTCACACCAGTGCAAGGAAAATATTCTGTTTCCTCCTATAGATATTTTGGGGCACCCAAATTGATGTCACATTGGAGCCTTGACTCTAAACATGTAGTATATTATTTTCTGTGATGGCAATCTAGGTGCTGAAATGATCAGTACGGGTGCGGTGAAGGTGTATAAACTGTACGCAGGAATGTTTTTCATCAGTTACAGGCATAGCAAATAACTTTACACCATAGTTAAAAGAAAAGAAGTGGATTTTGCTTAGTCTTGCCTGCTTTAAGCCCTGTGTCTGTCCCGCTTATGTCCCGGGCCCATTGTACATTGGCCCCTGGGATCCCCTTTCAGCCCGCTGCCCTACTCAGGTACACAGGCATACAGTAGAGTGAGGGAGATCGGGCTTGTATTCCATTCCGCTCTTTTCAGTGCGTCTGAAAGCCCCCCTCCCGCTCCCCTTCCCCGTCCCGTCCGCTTCCCAGGGGACCCCCACTCTTTGGCGGGCCGGCCTGGGTGGAGCGGCCTCACATCGGGGCAACAGGGAACACACAAGGGTATCGCTTACAGCCAGCGCAGCCCTCGGCCCTCCCTCCTTGCTCCGGACCTTTTCACGCAGGGCTTAAGTCTGACTAAAGCCTCATTAGATTGGTTAAGTCCGCTGAGTCGGTTAGTCACTCTGGTCTTTGTTTACATGCACGAGACAGGGGCAAGTGGAGCGAGGGCTAACCACTCTGCCATTGACCTCCCTTCAATTCATTATATAGTAATCCAAGACGTTTTTAGAAATCAAAGGGCAACTTTACTAGAACTTTGCTACATTGTAGATTAAGTCAGTAAATCTGTGTTGGGGTGACGTATTACAAAAGTAACGAGTTACACAAATATAACTTTTTTCAGTATATAACATATTATCTTAACAAAATATGATAATATGGTAATATCACATGTTATATACCATGTAATATGTTATATGGTATGTAACATATTACCTCAACAAACTATGGTAATATGGTAATAATTGTGATTCAAGTGCCTTTAAATTTATAAATGAAAAAATGCCTCACACCCCCCAAATAAAATGCAGCACCAAATCAAGTTGCAAACTAGTGTATAAGAACTGCAGTTGTGTGTAGCTAACGCCGTCAAAACAAAACACGAGCGAATGGGGATAGCAAAGAAAAGCCTTGACTGCACTTTTGCTCGGTGGCATTATTACATATTTTCAGTTTATATTCAGAGTAACGTAACTCGGTTACATTTTTGAAACAGTATTATGTAGTACAAACATATTACATTTTTAAAACTGTAACTACTAATATAGAATCAATTACAATTTTAAAGTAACTTGCCTAACACTGTCTGTACTTGGCTGTGTTTTTCAATGGAGGACCTCTCACCACCAGAAGCGTAAACATTGGCGGTGGAGAGGGGATTATGCCGCAAAAAAACAACAACAACAATCGATGGCTTGAAAAGGTTTTTGTTGTAAAGATGTCCTCATTCCAAATGTCCCAAACGTATTGGTTTGACAGTATTCACACAATTTAAAGCTAGGGCAGATGCTTTTTCCTGTTTTGAAACCCTAAAAAGAAGATATCAAACTGTTTGCTGCCGTCGCAACTCATTTCTAGCTCTAACAATACCTCCCGCATGTTCTGATTCTTTATGTAAATGAAATAAATGCAAGTTTCACTTACCAACTGCAAATGTAGAAAAGACATCTATAGAAATATATAGCGATGATTTCCATGTTGTCGATTGATGCAGATGCTGAGCTGGATCTGCTTCCATCACAAAGTGTGGCTTTAACTGATCACAGTATCTGTTAAACCCCAGCAGTGCTATTTGGTAATAATGTTGAATACATTTCTATCACTTTCTTACACTTTATTGGTTAGAAAATGCAATATTTATGAATAAAAAAAAACAAATGAAACAAAATCTCCATTTGTTTCACCTCCTAAGACCGAGAGATGAGGAAAGCATTTCCTGGGTATGTAGGACCTCAGAAGGAGCCGTTTGTGAGCTCAGAGGTAGATTCAAAGATATTTCAAAGATGCTCTTGTGCCTCAAATTACTACTCCAGGTATGATTTTGACGAGAGAACAATATTGTCACATGGTAAAAAGCTCTCACCTGATCAGCCTTATTAGAAATAGTCATTCTCGCCTGAATGTTCTGGTTATTCCGTTGCTTGATATTCTTTCCCCTGTTCCAGGATCAGAACGTCAGGAGGCACTGGTGTAAAAACACTCATACCTGGTTAAATTGTCACCTCTTGCGTCTGCTTTACCTCTACTGTAGCTGACTGGGAGCCCTCTTCCTCCCCACAGGGACGTCTCACTGAACCAAAACCAACCGAGCGTACGCCGTAAGTGTTTGTTTATGTGCGCACTACTTAGCCTACACAAGCCCCACAAACACTCTCACGTTCACGGGCCACTTCCTCCACTTAGCACAGCTGTGTTCTTCTGGAGAGCTCATTTACTCCCAGCAGTAGCCCCGGGGCACGGCGAGGAGAGCGGCGACATGGCCCCCATGAGAGCAGAGACATAGCGCGCCCCGCGGCATGCTGGGAAGGAAACGCGGGTACTTGGAGGAAACACCAATTACACAGTCCACATACACTCCCGAATTAGCTCGACAGAAGCTTAATGATAGACTGTCTCCTGCTGGTGTGCTTCAACTCCAAACAGCTTTGTAATCATGTCTTATTGTGATGCGCTTTTAGTACTCAGGAAGATGGAACAGAGCACTCTCCTCCGCAATGCACTTTTCTATGCAAATCATCTCTAACCACTTGACTGAAGTTTGCTGATTATTAATGCAGTTTATACAGTAGCACAATTCAACAGTAACCTCTTACCCCCCAAGTGCATGTTTGATTATAGAAGCTTACAGCCCCATAGACCAGTGTAACTTTTTTGTAGTGTTGTGGCCGCGTTTTTGTCACATTTTTAAGCGATTTTAAGCGTGTTTTTCGTCTCTTGTCGTATTTTTGTAGTTTTTTTGTTGAGATTTTAACGTCGCTTTTTGATGCAGTTTTTGTCACCTTTTCATTGTTTATTTTGGCACTTTATTGTTAGGTTTTCGTCAGGTTTTTTTTTTTTTTGGTTGCGTTTTCGTGGCTTTTTCATTGTGTTATTGTTGCTTTTCCAGCACGGTTTTTTGTCGCTCTTTAATCACTTTTTTGTTGCGTTTTAGTCGCTAAAATGTGCTCAGTTAAGGTGGGGGTGCAGCTTGACTCTACATGTACTTGTGGCGTTGCAGTCGTATCAGTGGCCGATCCCACAGGCCGGGGGAAACGGTACAAATGAAGTCAGGGAAGTCTGTCCGTTGCGACACTTTTTGTGACATCGTTGTGACATCATTTGCACCAATTCGCATTCTCTCTATATTTGTGTAAGCGTCTAGATGTCCAGAAGTTTTAAACCGTAGTAGAGGATTAACTTTACTGTCTGAGAAGCGAAACCTCCTCAACTTATCGAAGAACCCATCTCAGTCGTCGACTTTGAAATACCTCTATTACGTTCCTCTTTATATACTAGTGTGGAGGGGTGAGAGTGGCTAAGGTTAGGGGAACGGGGGGTGACCACATCAATCAATTCTCCCAGGGCCCGCCTCTTTTATGTCTCCCTGTATGTCTCCATAACGTCCGAAATATGTGCATCTCCGGGGCAGCCCTTCTCCCTTGTTTTGGGTCACTTCATTCTTACTTCGTGTCATTTTATAGAATGAAGAGTACAAGAGCACGACTTATGGTTAGTTGAGAATTCCAAAAAATCTGTTTTTCAGGGGAATCCTTACCTAAGAAGAAATCCTGTTGTACATGTTTTCAGTGGTTTGGGAAATATAGGAGCTCCCTGAGGAGTCGGAGACACTGGAAGAACACACAACAAGCTTCCCCCAGAAAGGCCGTACCCCGTTCAGGATTGAACTGAGGACCATCCTGCTTTGAGCCACCATGCAACACAATTTGAAAAAGGTTATGAGTCCAGTGGAAACAGGATATTTGGTTTGTTGCCTTTAGTTCAAATTAGTACCATCACAATTTCAGTTGTGCAACATGACTCTTTGTGACTTTCGTTATCGCCAAGCCACGTGTCGGTCCAGTGCGTCCCTGCACCTGTAGCTTAGTGTATTGTAGTGCACCAGTATTAGCATACACTTGTCATCATAATGGGGTCAACTGCACTGGGACTGTATATATAGAGGGCCGCCAACAATAGAGCTGGGCCGAGCTCGTTCTCTCTGAAGAGCAGAAGTCTTTTGTTGCCGCTCTGACCTCATGGGAGGTCATGTACACACACATGTCAGTCTTGTACAGTGACACGGGGATACGGCTCCAGAGGTGTCCCAGTGCAATCTTAGACCCACCGGCCCGGGACCCTCTCACAATGCTATCATACAGACATGCGAGAGGTGACTTATGGAGCCGTCAGTGGAACAAGACACGCCTGATGATCAATATCTTTAGAAGGTGTAAATGTTCAAACAAAGGATGGACTGACAAGAAACCTCCTAGTTGTGTTAAACTGCCAGGACTAGCGCATACTATGGACTTTTTAGTTATGCAAGCTGTTAATGTATGAAAGGTTTGTTTCTTTCAGCCCCTGTGTCTGCAGCTTTCCAGATAAATTAATGATTACATTTCTGACGCCATCTTCTGTCAGCAATGGGAAGTGACGCATGTTAAAGCAGCATTGTCTATATACATGAGACGAACATATAAGTATTTTGCAGTTACAGTGATTTATTGTTTTTTTTGCATTCTGTGAAGAACCTTGAGCACCTCTTGGATGTTGAAAGGCGCTACACACGTCCTTTTTGTTTGACTGATTGATTGATGATCACCAGGGAGCACATTTTTGCATTTGCATTTTCCTTTTGTTCTCAACATACTGAACACAATTTGCAAACGTTTAGGTAAATATAGAACAGTAATAAAGAGAAACTCGAGTCATTTTCTTTAACGGTGTTGAAATATTGGTGAACAATTCTCCAGTGTACAGTCCACTAAGTCACTTAAGGCTCATTTATACTCTCAGTTCGAAAAGCAAACAGATGGCTCTAGAGTGATCGAAAAACTGTAGACAAACACAGGTGCTCTGAAGGAAAAGGCCGAAACGTATACTTAAACAGAGAAAAAAGGTCACTACCCATACCATGACTGTAAACGGCAGGAAAGCAAGAGATCCGAGGCAACACTGTGTGCAAAAAGTAGACTAAAAGTCCTTCATTAACATGGACCATGGATAGCGCCGTTGGTCGCTTTGTTTATCCAGTCATAGCACAGAGCATGAGCTAACCGCTGTTAGCCTGCAAAAATCCAGACTCACTGTTGTACCAGCCGGTGAGTCTGGTCACCCCTGCGTCAAATCCATTTCCCACTGCGGTACATACGCAAGCAAACAGGAAGCGGAGCAAACCAATCAGCGAAGGGCGGGCGTCTGCTGTTGATGTGGTGTTATTAGCGGTTTTGCGTTAATATTTGCGCAGGATTATGAATAACGAAACTCACCTACTGTCGATGTGTTTTTTGGTCATTTACCGCCGATTGGAGACACGCTTTCTCTCTTTCGTGCATCGTTCGTAGATTGTTATTGAGGGACTTCCGCGTCTCGTGAGTGACGTCGCTCGCTAACAACACGTCACGGCAAATAAACCAATCTGATTGCATGTGAACGGATTGATTTTGCGGAAGCCGCGAACGAGGACTGATCCCCCGCTGGATAAAAAAATACAGAGGGGAATCATTCTGGTCTCACCAGGCTAAACCGCTGTGGGACACTAATGCACACAGCTCAACAGGTAAAGCAGAACAAGCGGCTAAACCTCTTAAAAGTCATTAAAACACCTGGCAAACAAACCATCACTGCTTTACCTCGTTTTCTTGTCTCTCCGGTACAAAAAACCCATCGCGTCATATTGTTTCATTTTTCTTCTCCCGTGCTATATTTTCCGACGCACTTTCAGCGCCCCCCGATGGTAAGTTTCGACAACACATGCTGGTCATTAGGAACGCGTGGAAGCATAAATGTCGTGTAACTGCGCTTGGAACGCACGGATCTATAACACAACGGTCTTTGAAGTAGCTCTGCCTCTTTTTGTTTCATAGAAGTAGCAAACGCAGCGGTTGAACACGTGGTTGTCAGAGATACACTGACAAGAGCGGACTGAATAAAAAAATGTTCAATCCATTATTATTATCATTGGCTTTTTATACCGAGCCACTGCACTCGCTCTGGTAAACTCCGCGTTCTGGATAGGTGTCAAAGCAGGCACTTTCACTGCCATTGTTCATCCACATTCTCTTACAATCATGAAATCAAACTGGCTCATATTTTATAAGCCGATATGATGCCGCCTGGTAATCCAAACTTTGTGGCACGTTTCGCCCATTATTCCGCTTCTTCAAACCATCCCGGTGAATCCGTCTGGCCATAAGTTGAGCTGCCTTTCCTCATGCTTATTCCCATTTTGGATTTATCTGCAGTTATTTAGGCTGATCTGTCTCCTGTCCCGCTGTCTGTGTCCCCCCTCAGCCTGTGTGTCTGCCAGCTCCAAAGGTCACCACTAAATGGGCCCGCTCCGAACAATGGCCCGGCGACATCGCGCTCCACTACCGCCACCTATTCATTTCACCCAAGACTTAGACAGACGCAGACAAATGAATGAGGTGAGATGAGTAGTTGATACTGAATGGAGAAAATGAATACATTTGGCGCTCAAGCCCTGGCAGGTAGAGATGTCAGTGTTATGATAAAGGCGATACAGATAAAATATGTTTGTAGGTTGTGGAGGTTGAGAGACTGAAAATAGGGGGAAGGCTGTTTTGGCTGATTTTTAAAGAAGACATTGTGCTTTTTTTCTGGCATTATTTAACACTTGACCTACAATGACTTACAATAGAAAGGAGTCCCGCAGAATTGATTCAGACCAGAAAGTAAAACAAGAAGAAAACACATCGCGATAAATAAGGCACTGCCCTGTTCCGATTGTGTTGTTTGTGAGACATGTAAAGTTAGTGTCAGTCAGGCTAATAGGAGAACTTGTTACTGGAGCTTAGCCTCTCAATCCACCCAAATGGAACAAGCTCTACAGTTATACTCTCCATCGTAGGCACTGGGGGAGCAGCACTGTCTCATAACTTGGGACACAAACTGCTTATTTTTCCGCTGTCCAATAAGAACATTTTCATCTTATTTATCCACAATTTTTTTTTGCTGGTAAACCTCACACATGAATCGTACATAAAACCACTCCAAGTCAGTGGCGGATTTAGCTATTTGGGGGCCCAAGGCGAACACAGACATGGGGCCTTCCTCACACTTAATGTTCAAAATCTTTTTAAATCCTTGGGTTTTATTTTTCAAGAGAATCTTACTTTTAACTTGATTTGTGAAGCCCTCCAGTCTTCGGCCATAAGTGAGATGCTGGAGATGACGTCTGTAAAGAGAGAAAAGGGTATTGACAGTAAAGTAAAAATTAAGATTATGTTTTTTAAATAACATTGTTCTCAAACACTTTAGATTTCATTCATAAGGAAGATCTGAAATGCCATACCAGCAATTACCTTGTTTTTTCTGCATAATTTTGTAAATATGATGATGATGATCTGCCTTTCTGTCAAATCTTCTTTTACTAGAGCGGGAAAGAAACAAATGAGATCCCAAATATAGGAGTCATACACACAACAATCTATACTTATGCCGGTACAGTGCTCAACTCATTCATAAATCAAAAGCCATTCCGTTGTTTAATGACTTTTTTAATTTTAAAAAGTAAGAAAAGATTCATTTGCAGTTTAGCAGGTGGTCAGGGGGTCCGGGGCCCCCCAACGTTAGGGGGCCCTAGGCGGCCGCCGACCTATGCCTAATGGTTAAGTCCGCCTCTGCTCCAAGTAACTACCCAGGAAATCCGCCATAACCTGCGTGAAAGCTCATAGTCCACTTTGCCTATGTCCCTCTTAATGTTCCTGCATTTATAAAGTAAAGCCGATAGTCAGAGATAAAATAAGCATGAAAAAACTAGAACGCTGTCGTTTCTTCTTCCACTGCAGGAGCGCACTCTGTTTTTTCCTGGATTATGGTGCAAATCCATAAAGCATTCATCATGATGTGCACCATGGATTTGTTAGCATTGGATAAAAAACGGAGGCTCGTATATTTTCTCTAGCATGTTTAATTCCCCCCGTCGCCAGCGCCAACCAACTTTTGAGACGCAAACCAACATAGCCCTGGATGATTAAAAGGAAATTCCTTCAGGTAAAATATTACAGCTAAAGGTTTGTGAGCCACAATCGTCGCTGTATTCCTTTGCGAGTGAAAATAGTTCCAAATCTTGCAAACGGATCTATTGGTTTTAGGGGAGAGGGAGTGCATTTGTATGAACGACTTGTGTGGTGATTGGAGGAGAGGAAAAGGCTGTCTGGCTGACAATGACAGACAGGTGACGGAACAAATTGAAATACACCATCCCTTTCTGTCCCGCACACTTTGTCCACCATTTCCTTTTTTCTGGGTATCCTTTTTTTTTTTTTTTCTTTTTTTTTTTACCCCGCCTCCCCTCCTCCGCTCCGGTCCCCCCGTCCGGAGCAAGGAACCTAATAGGAAATCAAAGTTCGCGCTGGAAGAATGGGGCCGGGATCTGCGTTACCGTCCCATGGGGTCCTCCGAGCTGAAACAGGAGCGCAGAAAGGGCCCTGGCACTGAGGAGGGTGGCTTAATGCAGCAGATAGTCTTTCCCTATTCATCCCGCTATACCCGGGACGCACACACCGTCTTTCACTATGTCACTTCTGAATCCTGTTTTATCTCTTTTCGCCCTCTTCCCCGAGCTTTCATCCCCCCCTCCCCCCCCCCCCCACCTTTCCACACACACTTTGCCGCTTGTTTTGTGTCCTCCTTCTTTTTACTATTCCTAGGTGAACTCAGGTGCCCCTGTACTCGGCCCGGCTGGGGTCTAGTGCAGCCCCCCCATCCTGAGGGAGGCGGTGTGCATTGCGGTAGAGTGAATTGTGCGCCGGCTCTGCACGCACTCCTGCCCTTCAAAGCGCTGCCCATGTGTAGCAATTGACTCTGGTGGCCCCGGGTAATGCGGCCCGGTCAGGCACGGCCACAGCGCAGACGTGTTCCCATTGAGGGGCGCTTAAACGCACTCGCTTATTGGGGACGTACTGCCAGTCAATATCGACCTGAGAGATGTGTATGTGAGCGGTGTAGTTTCCTTAAAAAAATAAAACTGACGCAAACATGTCGAGAAGGGACAAATGGAAATGAGACAACTATCCCCTTTACTTCCTGTTCAAACAACAACCAAGAAACAGGGCCAGTCCTCTGTACATCAAATGCATCACACATTTATTCAACCAAATGTTTATTTCATCAAAAAAAAAAAAAATAACTGTCCAACATTTCTGCAAAAAGAAACATATGTTAAGGTTTGTTAGTTTGTAGCGTAACAGTCTTTTTTCCCCATAAAAGTGTGCCATGTTATAATTTGTGAAAAAAAATAAGCGTGGAGTTTGCTTTATACTGTGATTTGTTGATATGTGACAGTAAACAGTAAAAATGTGACACATTGTAATTCTCTTTATTTCCAAATTTTAACCAAAAACAAACAAGCAAACAAAAACAAAGGGAAGAGTCAGGCCATACATTCATTCCCCATCAATGAAATACCTTTGGACAAACTGGGTAAAATTAGGTATAGTGCCTTTAAGTTTAAAGTATACTTTATTGGAGAAATGTGTTCTTTGCATTTGACCCAACCTTATAGGCCCCAGGGGCAGCCTGTAGGAGCCGTGACCAGCCACAGTAAGCAGCCGCCTGGAGACCCATCTCCAGATATGGAGCCGGGCTGGAAGATTCTCCTATTGTACATGTTTTTAGTGCTAGGGTAAACCAATGGAAACCTATCCTGACACGGGGAGAACATGCAAACTCCTGGGAGATTCTTGCTGTGAAGCCGGAGCACTAACCACTGCGCCATCGTATACCCAATAAGACTAAAGCTAAATTTAAGGCCAGTTTAAACTTAATTTAAAGTCATATTTCCCAAATGTATTATTATTATTATTATTATTATTATTATTATTATTATTATTATTATTATTAATTGGGATAACCAAGGGCATGCTGGGTAATCAGACCAAAACTTTCCAGATTGTCTTAATCAGTGTATTGAAAATGGAGACCAACATTTAAAGGATATTATTTTCAGTGTGTAAAAATACATTTTCAATGTGTGACAGGCAAAAATAGCAATAAAGCAAAAGGTTTTTAAACATATACAGTTTTATATTTCATTTTTAAAAGTGGGAGTTCCCTCGTCCACCCCGTATTTCACTACATTTGCCCAGTTTTGAGCAATCACCGGGCAAAGGGTAAATTTAGTTTATTCTTCTACCAGTGGTTCCCAAAGTGGGGGTCGGGATCCTTCTAGGGGTCGCGAGGTCTAGGGTGGGGGTCCCCAGATGATTTCAAGATGAAATAAAAAGAAAAATGCTACTGTTTTTAGTATATTTTTTAGTGTTTAACAGCCTATAGTTATGGAAATCCATTCAAATATTTCAAATAAACAGTGTTTTCATATTCACTTGTTTTAAAATGTGTTTCTGCCCTAAAGAAGCTTAAGAGGCCATAACATTATACAATTGAGGTCCCGAGCTGTACATTTTTGGGGTTCCAGCCAGAAAAGCTTGGGAACCCTGTTCTATAGTATTGGCGGTTCGTTCTCTACTTCCTAGATACACTTGAGTCACGGTTAAAACCAAAATTGTCCTCCACATTTATAAAGCCCATAAAGCAACATCGTACCAGTTCTGAGCCGTTCTGCGCTCCAAGTGTGTTCGTCAAGCTGCACTGAAGCTGTAAACCACACCGTAAATCTTTCTTTTAATCATTCCTACAGCTGCTAGATGGAGGAGCCCCCGTCAAAATGATAAAACGTAAAATATTAAAGCTGAAGCACCAAAAGTCTATTTTTAAGCACCATATGCCTGATATGTCCACTTTACTGAATGTGTGAGCCCGAGAAATCCCGTACAGAAAGTCCCACAGAAAAGTGATCAATGCCTCTGTAGGCGGGCAGCCCAGTCCTGCTGTGTTAATCAGCTTACACATGGGGAGCCGGGCCACGGAGCGTTGTGTAAAACGCCTGCAGACATCAAGGTGCACAGGGGAGCGCTGGAGAGCCAGGCAGGGGGGCTAAGGTAAAACACTTAACGTTAGCTCACCGCCCAGGGGAGACCGACGAGGGTGAAGTGTGGATAATTTCCATTTCCTGAAGATTCCCCCTCTCCTCCTGACTGCGTGACCCTGCTCTCCTGTCGCCCCCGCACCACCCAGCCCCTCCCCTCCTCCTCCTCCGTCAGCGTGGAGATTCTTGGAAGGTGTCTGGTGTCTACAGTGTCACAACTAAACAAAACAATTTGAAAACAAAGTGGGCCGGTGAATCTGCCGCCGCAACCCGAGCTCGGTCCCTTTGTGGGCCCGCAGAAAGAGCTCCCTCTCAGGGTTGAGGGAGAGAGGGGGGGCGGGCACAGGGAGGCGCACCATTTCAATCCACAGGTCGGACCCCCCACACCCCTCGTCCCATCACCGCCACACCTCAACCCCCCCCCCTCCGTCTCTGCTTTTACAGCTCCCGCCGGCCCCACACACACCTACACCTTTAAGTGCACTCTTCAAAGGTGAACATGTGATCTGCGCCGGGCTATCGGGGTTACGGCGCTTCAAAGAGCCGCGCATTCTCGCAAGTGCATTCACGCCAATATTTTAACACTGTGTACTTCTATAAAAGAATATTTGATCATTTATCCATATCATGCAAGTTTGTGGTTTTTATTTTATCTTAACAAGCGCTCATTGTTTGGTTCATGCACTTGTCAACGCGGACATAATTCCTGTTGATAATACAGAGAAAGCGAAAACCGTCTCTGTGCATCAAAGGGAGCCAGGGCGAAGTCTTCTTATTCTTCTTTTCCCCGACAGGCAGAGTAAAAAAAAAATAGATGGCAGCAGCTGATGTGAATGCTCAGGCTTTTTGGAAACAGAAGCAAGCAAAGCACTTACAGCTGTCAATCAGAGAAGTTACAGATGTTTCTCTGATTTGTACTGTACAAAAACATGTAAGGGGGCCCAGAGCCGTGGGAAGAACTTTTAATTAGGGGGTGCTGAGGGATAAAGTTTAGGGTTACTTTTCTGCGCATATTTCCTATTTAATCATATTGCCTGCAATCGCAAACTATCCACCAGGGGGTGCTGCAGCGCCCTCAGCACCCTGGGTTCCCACGGCCTTGAGGAGGCCTTTGAATGATTAGCGATGGTTCGTCCACAGGTGCCCTTTGTTTTACTACTAGTTACTACTATAGATTATATACATTTTTTGGTGTTATTCAAAGTTGAATCGTGCTATAGACGTTATGAGTATTTGCATTTTAGGCCTATTTATCATGTTTAGCACATTTATTTATTTGTTGTCTTTTTCATGGCTGCTCCTTTTTCTAAAAACTGAAATATATTTAATGTTTCAGTATTTTTGATCGCATGATTGGCGACGACGTAGACCATTTTTTCTCTTTTATAACCTGCTCACAAGTTTCACATGTGGCCATTACTTGAAAACTCACGTGCTCGTGCCGATCCATGGAGCGGCGATAGCAGGGCTAGGTCTGCGTCACTGTGTGTAAGCCGATATCGCGGAGAAGATGTGAGTGAATCCCGTGTTCGCGTTTGGACAAGAGCCCGGTGATGGATGTGTGAGTCGCACGCACAAAAACATGGGAGGGTTATAGTAAAGGTCACCACGCGAGCGATTACTCAGGATCAAAACAATGCTGAGAGTGCGTGGGGGCACAAGTATATATGTTGCATTTTTCACAGAAGGGCCACATCGTGACAGCGCAGACATGCCACTTTCAACACAGTGCTGGGAATATTAAGGCACAACATATGAAAATGGATTGAAACTTAATTTGTCTCATCTCAGTTGGAGGCGGAGGGTGGTGGTATACGAGACCAGCCACTTTGCACAATAGTTATTTTAGTATGTCCTCGATCAGATCACCCTCAATGAAACTTATTTGATGGGATAATGCCTGCATAACGTATTGATTAAACGTTTGCGGCGATTTTATGAAGATAAGTCATGGTGTGAAAAGTCCCCCGCCCTTAGAGCTTTCTTCACAATGAGGAAAAACTCAAAAACCCAGTGGGAGAAAAGATAAACCTCGAGCAGAGCCACATTGAAGGAGAGAGATGATATAATACATTAGACTTATGTAGTGCATTTTCCAGATGCTCAAAGTCACTTTACAATTCCATATATTATTCATTCACTCCATGCTCTGTGGTGGTAAACTATGTTAGTAGACCGTCTGCTAATCTGCGCCATCAGCCTCTCACTCACTCTCTCTACATTCCCGGAGTCTCGTGCCTGTGCCCGACTGCTGCTGATGGGAAAGCGATGCCCGCCGCGTCTGACAGCCTGATGAACTGTCTGTCAATCACACTCACTCTTAATTATGTGGCCTCCCGCTGGGTGTGAGCGTGTGTCCCGCCCTTTGACCCCAGCCTGGGCCTCCCTCAGTAACCCCCCCCACACACACACACACACAGGGCAGTAGCGTCCAGACTGCCCCATGTGCCACCTGACTCTGCTGACCACCGCTGCCCACAGCTCTTCTGCAGGTTTGCACATTCTTTGATGTCAATTTCACAAAGGTTGCGCCCAGTCACTCATGCGCCACATTCACACTTGTGCATATTTGATTATATGTGGACAGAGCCTTGGAACAACAAACATGTTTTTTTTTTTGCCAACGCGTTTCGAATGCGTGTTTATTTTTACATTTCACAGATGTGGGCTGGAGAGAACATCTGCCTTGTGCCGTGCATCTGGAACGGGACGTCGGGCGCGCATCGGAAATATATCTTTATTGTTGCGAAATTTCCTTCAGCACGACTTTTCACTGGTGGATTTTTTGTTTGTTTTAGTGTTGGAAGGATTATGGGCTTATATTTCAGTTTTGCTTTGCCTATGCAGGTCTATTCAGATAGTTATTTTCAGCGTTGATGTGATAAGTGACTAAATGCTAAAAGCTTTGGAGTGCATACACAATTTTTTGGTGATGTTTATTATTTCACTTCCTTATTGGAGACTGGAGGGAACATGGAAATCACAGAAACGCCGTTAGCTAAATGCATAAGCTACTGTTGAATTTAGCGCTTTACCCCCATTGAAATGAATGGTGAAGCCAAACACAAAAGAAGACCGGGGCTATTTGTCATACGGGGTAATTTGTCAAGTTGCTTTTTATAGCCACGCTAGAGGGCGCTGTAGGTTGGTACTGATATATAATATGGTTATTGGAATTCTTCTTTTCTTCCAATAATAATTATCTAATTTGTTAGTGACATAAACAAAAGACACAGACCTAAAAGACAGAGAAGTTAGCTTTGATTTGAGCCATTTAAGAGCTAACATGCTAAAGCCGTTTGTTAGCTAGCTTATATTGTTCGCAAAGTGGACACTTGGGGTTATTTGTCGCATGGGTCTAATACGTTTTTATTAGACTTTAATTTAACATTAGCTTTTATAGAGGCTCTGGGTTATTTAAGTGAATTTGTAAATTTGACACCTCATAGAGCATTTTGACAACAGTTAATTCAAATGAGTGTCATGAACACATCTGGCATTGCAGTGCGACGGTTATACAGTGTATTTTTATCCTTTTATCTCAAAAAGCAAAAAAGTTACAAAGGTTCATGGAGTTATGATAAACAAATGACATCTGGATCATCATAATTTGGGATGCTTGATGGCTAAATGCTAACGGCTATAGGAAAAATACATTGAGCAGGCTAACGAACACTGAAAGGTTTTCCGGGCTAGCCGCCTTGCTAACTGTCTGCACACTTTGGGATCAAACGCTGCTTCTCCTTTTTTTGTTTCTACGTCTTTTTTAAAATAAAGCAACTTTATTCAGGATTAATACCGACCCCAGATATGATCAAACTAAGTCATATTTACAAAACAATTTAAACCTATCTTATAACAAATTCTAATCAATGAAACAAAGAAAAAGGTCCACTCCACTTATTGTAGCTTTTGTGTTTAATCTTTCTCTTGACTATAAGTGCAAGTACAAGCTTCTAAAGGTGGAAGCAAAACGTCTCCAACTCAATCAAGCCAGTGCAGTGGTGGAAAACTACTTCATGACTAAGAGCCGACACAAATCTTTTGGCTTTATGTTAATTTGTTGATAAGGCATAATGACATTTGAGGTTTTTTTGTGACTTTTATTCAGCGTGAGCACAAGCCGGGCCTGATACGCGATGCTGTCCTCAATAGCTCTCACAATGAGCCAGAGAGGAGAGAGACAGGGAGACACAGGAGTGGACGTCCCGGAGCAAGACCCCGGGGACGTGGCCTGGGAACAAAGATCGGCCCCTGGGAGCCTTCAGTGAGACCGGGGGACGCCTGGGGCCCCGCATTAACAAAGAGCCACACACGGCCATGTTCCAGGAGCTGGTTAAGGCAGTTTGTGTGTTTTTCTTTTGTCAGAGCGCCGTGTCGTGTCTGTCCGCCCCCCCCCCCCCCCAAAGACTGATGGATCTGAGCAAGGAGGAGGAGTCCAGCTCAGCAGAGGGAGCAAAGTGGGACCTGGCTACAATGATGCTGCGTCACTGGTTTGTGAAGATGGAAAATGCCACTTTCTTTTTTGGAACAGTAAAGGTTTTTCATAGATTTTTTTGCGATCTGTGCAACACTGGGCTACCTGGTTGATCCTCCCAGTAGAAAGAATGAATGACGTCAGTCTATCCCAAAGGGCAGCTGTGGCTACATACATAGCTTACCATAGCAATGCATGGAGTGACTGTAAACAAATACAAAAATTATTTATCCCATGTGAAGCCCTTTGTGACTTTCTCTATGAAAGGCGCTAAACAAATAAAGGCCTTCATTCCTTTCCTAGAGGACTGTATTATAATCACATGCTTGTTTTGTTGGTCTTGACCAAAAGTGTTAGGAACTCCTGAAGGAGACAATACAGGGAATCATAGGGAGTAGGGAGCTCAGTGTAGAGCTGCTGCTCCATCTATGTCAAAGCATTATCTTTGTGGCAGTGAACAGGACACATGGGAACCCTTCTTCAAATTATGAACTTGGATATAAAAAAAAATCGGATCTCACCACACCAAGCACATTGCTGTGAGAAGAAGAAGAAGGAAGAGTTTTATTTACATAAAACACATTCACACATGGTCCCTCTATTTCCATGGCAGAAGTTTAAAAGTTTGTTCTGAATAATACGGGATTTGAGAGAAAAATGACACCTGTGGTTGGATCAATGAAAAACGTCGCCGTTTTGGAATTGTCTGTGGGCAGAGTATACCAGACGGCTACGGCATCACTCATTCACACAGAGTTTGACAATTACTTTTCTATCCCTGGCTACTCTTACAAGGCCACAGGCTAACGGCTTTTTAACTCCAATGTGATTTGTAAAGCTTTGTTGTTAGATTTATAATTGTGCTGATTTTTATAGATTTTTTCTTTTTAAACAATTGCTAATTTATTGGCTCTACTAGCATTTGGCTCGTGTTCATGTGCAGCCCTCGATACATACATTTAAAAAGACCGTCATGCACAATACTTTATCAAGAGTATTTGTTGCTTGCTTTTAGGAATTCTATCATGAACACTAGCCCCTGAAACACGCAACAAAACAATAAAACCAAAAATACTTTAGGGCTACTTTCTCTGAGTCTGTAGGACTTGTGATCAGTATTCCAGGGCTCCACTCGACGACTTCCCACTCCGGCCCGCGCTAATCCAATCCCCTCCTCCGCACTCGGCTCCAACAGTCCGCTCCGGCCCCTAATCGAAACATTATTGCCCAACAATTGCATCTACAGCACCCGGCCTAATCCGCACAGATGCAATTGCAGCCGGCGTTAATCCGATAAGTCTCCCCTCTCCTTTCTCTTCCGACGCATTTTTCATCTCCAAAAACAAGGTGACAGTCTTTTAATTCTCATTGCTGCGTCGCTCCGGATCAATTTGGCGGAGCGCGATTCGGTGGAGTTATAGAGGCAGACACGTGTAGGCGCTGATGTTTGTACGAGGTTTAACTCCCACTGGGACGCCGAAGTCAAATCTTTCTGTTATTGTTTATTCACACCGTTTCTATTGGATCGGGTCAAAAGCTGCAAGTGTTTCGCGCTGGTCATCTAGATGTGTGTGTTTGTTCAGATCGGGGTTTGATCCGATATTGAGGAAATTAGAGGCTCTGGGGAGTTTTATGAGAAACATAGTTCACAGGGAAAGACGTTTTTGCAGGTTTGAAAATGCGAGTCAGTTCAGATGGGACTAACGCTGCCTTTTGTAAAGTCATTATTTGGGTGTAATTTTGACTTTGCACCAAATATGAAGCTAATACAGATATTCAGTTTATAGTTGAATGTTATCTTCAAAACAAATTGTTTTCTCCAAGATTTTAAACTTGATTATTCTTCTATTTCATATTATTGTTAAACCTGTTGCATTATCAGTGATGCTCATGCAGTAATTTCAAGTTTGGGGAATATTGGGGTAACGCAAGAGGTGGGTAGTACTTATGCTGCGTTTACACATAGGCACGATGCGTTACGAATGTCATTTTTCTGTCATTCGTGACGTTCGTGACGTGACTTAACGCATCTCAATGGGATTCTTAACAGAACGCATCAGCTCGTGACATTCGTGACGTTCGTGGAGAAAGTTTTTGTCTGTCAAAAAATCTTCCACGAATGTCACGAATCACCCTCTGTTCGTGGAGTTCGTAACGGAGCGTGTCCTTTCGTGAGGAGTAGTGGCGCTTCGTAATTCAGCGTGAGAGCATTCGTAGAGCATTCGTAGAGCGTTCGTAGAGCATTCGTGGAGCAGAATCACTGTTTTCACGCTCAAAATTGACAGAAACCCACGCTACGCCCAAAGTAAATGTTGGTACCTGCAGTCGCTATGCCAAGGAAAAGTGTCACAAAGTCGGCCAATCCGCGCTCCAAGCCACGGACAGCACCTGAAGAAACACTTTCAGCACCCCGAGCCACTGCCGCTCCTCGGGGTGCTGAAAGTGTTTCTTCCTCCTGCGGTCGTACCTGATGTTCGGGAGTTGGAGCCAGACGAGCCCAAAGACTCAGGGGAAAGCACGGCCTCTGCTCCGCCTCCAACCCGGTGGAAGAAGATCACTCCACATTCGCCCAATTCTTGACAGATTTCGGACAGAACGCGAATATTCCTAGTGACCCGTAACAGCGCGTGGCACCGCGGGACCTCACGCAGCAGCGCGCAACACCACGCAGCAGCGCGGGACGCATATTCGTGACCGTGCGTAATAATTCGTGCCATTAATCGTAACGCGTAGTAACAGGTCGCAACAGTTAGTGGCGGCGCGTGAAACCTCGACCCCGAATCATCACATTCGTGATCCTTGGCCACGAATGTGCATTTGTGGCATTCGTAACGCATCGTGCTTATGTGTAAACGCAGCATCAAAATGAAGCATTTACTGCTTAAATATTTACTCACAGTGGAAAAAGTAACTATTAAAAAAGTAGAAGTTAAAAGTACCTTATGATAAAAGTACAATTTCTTCAAAAAGTTACTCAAGTACATTACATTACATTACAGTGCCAATAACATTAGCACTGATATCAGTCGGGGATCGCTCCACTTTTGGAGCAGCATTTGCTACTGATTGGATCAAGCACATCGCAAATCCATCAAATATTTTGATTTGAAAAATATCATGTCTATTTGTAAAGTGTGTATGTAGAAGTTTACCCCATGTTAGTCCATTGTTGGAACGTTGTTCATTAGTACCCATTTAGTCTTTTAGTTCAGATTCAAACAGATCAGTGGGAGCAGCACAGGTTGGATTCTCCTGGAGCTCACGGTTACTCGGCTTTGTATCTGCACATGAACGAAACGGGCCAGGGTGGGTCGGAACCCCCGGGGGTCGTGGTACATGGAGTTTGGGTTGTGAGAGGAAAACAGTAGTGAAATTAAGCTCAAGAGGCACAAAGAGGCCCCCACACCTGCAGCACAGTGGAGGTGTCACAAGAGGAGGTATCCGGGCAAGACTCAAAGCTAAGCCACACATGCCTTCTGTCCTTGCTATTGTTCTGGCTAATGGACGTTCTTTGGAGAAATACAGGTTAACTGCTAAGCTCTTCCCAGAAGATGGTGAAAGACTGTTGTGGATCAGAGGGAGCTGCACAGGAAGAAGAGGAAGCAGCTGACCAGTGCAGGACACCACGCTCTTAAACATGGACAAAGCCAGGAGGCAAGAAGGTCCTGGGTTCGATTCCCACCTGGAGGAGGCCTTTCTTGTGGAGTTTCCATGTTCTCCCTGTGTCTGCGTAGGTTTCCTCCAGGTACTTCCTTTTTTCCTACCACAAAAAACATGTACAATAGGTTCCAGGACTTCCCTGATAAATAGATTCTCAGTGGGACTTCTCTGTTTAAATCAATGAAGGTCAAAAAGGGATGAAGGAGGCCAAATATGAGCGATCGGAGTGCCCGGCCTTTAACAGACATGTAAGACTCCAGTTTGAGCTGTTGTGCAAATCCCAAGAAACGATTTCCATTCAACGACAATAAAAACATGAAAAAATAAAACAGGATTATCCGATAATCATTGTCCGTTCCTCCATCAAAACATTTACTCTCCCCCAGACCCGAGCTCTCTGATTTCCACCTGACAAATTGTCTTATCGGCCTCAGCAGCGATCGGGAGAGTGAAAACATGACCTCTGCAGACAGGGGCCCGACAGCGAGCCCGCTACACTGATGCCACCCGATAACGGCGCCGAGGAAAGGATAGAGGACACACAACAGTGATCAGGCCTGATAAAGACCGGGGCAGGAGAAGGGGAGCACTGGAGTGGAAAACAAGCAACATTAGGCTTATTCTATTCATACCCAGGGAGACAGCCAGTTAAGTGGAGCCATTAGGAGCATTCAGGGGTTCAAAGTGTTGCTGGACAGACTGGATACTGGACAACAGAGGAGCGTAGCGGTGATGAGCTGAGAGATGTCTTTAAAGTCTTTAAAGACATCGCCTAAGTTATAGTGAGCTAATGCAACCGGCAGACTTGATAAGCTCCCAAATAGCATGGAAGTTGATGACTTTTTCTGCATTGGGCGAACTTTGACAATAATACTAACAACTCTCTCTGGGAAGCCACAATCTGCCGGAAAAGTACATCACAGACTTACAAGAAGGATTAACCAAAGATGACACCATTTCAAGGACTCTTAATGATTCAAGGTCTCAACAGCACACAGTCTGATTTATCCACACAATTCTGCTTTCAGTATACTTCTTTTTTACATACCCAGGATTACATTACATGTGACATTCTACTTTGCTGTTTCATGATTGCATGTTAGACAATTATCCTTTTTAGCC
Organism: Proterorhinus semilunaris; assembly: GCA_021464625.1. NCBI lineage: Eukaryota > Metazoa > Chordata > Actinopteri > Gobiiformes > Gobiidae > Proterorhinus > Proterorhinus semilunaris. The sequence continues at coordinate 7,202,552 of CM038345.1, forward strand.
TGACGAGCAACCTGACTTACCTTTTTTTGCTATTTTTCAAAGAGATGGAGCAACTGGCTTCTTAGGCCTGCTCTACAAGTTCCATCTTCTTTGATTACATTCATTATGTCTTCTTGTTTACAAAATGGTTTTACCTTTAAAGCCAAGTTCCATCTTGGTTCTCCTTGCACGTACGTACCCCGCTCTTACCCAGCAACAGTGCTATTCCACTCCAGAAAAGAGGGCAAGACGCAAATGTCAGCGGGACGTCTTATTAATAGTATCTGCTCTGCTTGCTTTGACCCAAGAGGGAAGGTGGTAAGTACCTGGTTTGAGTGGGAAACAAAAGAAAGCCATGCCAGGCCATGCTGTAGGGACAAGTGGACTGTTTAATAAGGTTGTCTTGTGGCGTCAACAAATGAATCTGTTTCTGTAAACAGTCATGTATTGGAAAAGGACTAGAATAAGTAAAAATAGAAAACTAGTTATAAAAAAACCCCAACACAGTATTCAAAGAGGTCAAAAGAGCCTTACTGTTATTGGGACCACAATAATGCTGTCCAAACATAGCTGAATGCACAGAGAAAATAAGGTGATGGAGACCACAGTGAAGGGGTAAAGGTGCAAGGGGCTGGGGGGTGCATACTGCCTCCCACCCCTCCAACCCCCCTTCGGCTCATGCTTGGCTGCTCCGGGACGAGAGCAGCAGTAGAATAGCAGGTCACTCAAGACAGTGGGGGCTTTGTGGGCACTTATCAGGGAACTGCTGCCCTGGCATGGGGCGTATACGTGGGGACATGCTGAATAGAGCTGATGGCAGTTTGTGTTGGGCCGGAGAAGTCAGATAGGGAAGGGGCAATGCAGATTAGATGGACCACAAAAGTTTGTGCAATCTCGCTCTAGGGAGGAAAGCAGAGCCGTTCCTTGCGGGAGTGTAAATATATCCACAGATCCCCGCACTCCTATCTGAGTAGAAACAATTGAACGACCCACATACGATATCATGCAAAATCAACTTTTCTTTTATAAGGTTTTGACTGTCGAAAACGTACCTGGAGTGCTGCTTTGTTTCATCTGTGCATGTTTCAGTAACCCTTTGTAGCAGTGTTCATTTTGACAACATATTTTAAATTTAGTCTTAGTCTTTTGACGAAAATGTAATTACATTTTAGTCGAGATTTAGGCAAAAAAATATCTTACATTTTCGTCTAGTTTTAGTCGACTAAAATTGCAAGTAAATCTTTGCATTTATAATATTCATTATAATCATATTTAATCAAGGTCCTCTGCTTCATGGAGCTGCTCCCACATGAACAAAGCTCAGAGCTGTTGTTTTAGTCGTAAAAAATATCACTTTGACTAAAATTAAGACAAAATATTTTAGTCTACGAAATTGACACCGCTTCGTAGTCAGTCTGTGTCCCTCTACAGCTCTCACGCCAGCCCACACTCTGATTTACCCCATGCGGAGATTTCCATAAAGCTCCTGTGTTTGAAGTCTTGACACTCTCACCACACTGTCTGATTAAAGATATGCCAGTGCATATCTTTAATGGAATGTTTAGTTTTTTGTGCCAAAGCCCTCATCACCAATGGTAGTGCATTTAGTGTAACTGCATTGGATACATTTGTCAAACATAAGGATATTTTCCAGACACATAAGGCGGGTCTTAAGCAGAATCGACTTTTCAGAGCTTTTTACAATGTAGGTCTCTCATCAAAAACATACCTGGAGTTGTGTTTCAACCGGCTAGCACAGCTTTGAGTAATCTTTGGATCTTCAATGGTGGTGATTTTTTAGCAGCACAGTGGCAACTAAAAAATATATAAATATAACTTGTGTTTACTGCAGGCTCGCCTCTCCTCAGACCAGACTTGTAACTTTAGTGGGGAGCGGAACATGGAGATGTTGCTTTGACTGCAGGTAGTCAATCGTTATGTTTTCATAAATTAGATCCTCTTCCAAATGCTTGATTTCAATAACCCGCTGCCTGTCTGGAGATCGGGGACAGTGCCTCTGGATTGGCAGACCGGGGTGGTGGTCCCTCTCTTTAAGAAGGAGGATCGGAGGGTGTGCTCCAATTACAGAGGGACCACACTCCTCAGCCTCCCCGGTAAGGTCTACTCCAGGGTGCTGGAGCGGAGGATCCGGCCGATAGTCGAACCTTGGATCCAGGAGGAACAATGCGGTTTTCGTCCCAGTCGTGGAACACTGGACCAGCTCTATACCCTTCATCGGGTGCTCGAGGGTTTGTGGGAGTTCGCCCAACAAGTCCACATGTGTTTTTTTTGGATCTGGAGAAAGCGTTCGACCGTGTCCCTCGTGGTGCCCTGTGGGGGGTGCTCTGGGAGTATGGGGTCCGGGGCCCTCTACTAAGGGCTGTCCGTTCCCTGTATGACCGCAGCAGGAGCTTGGTTCGCATTGCCGGCAGTAAGTCAGACCAGTTGGTCTCCGCCAGGGCTGCCCTTTGTCACCGGTTCTGTTCATTACCTATATGGACAGAATTTCTAGGTGCAGCCAGGGGCCGGAGGGTGTCCGGTTTGGGAACCTCAGGATCTCATCTCTGCTGTTTGCAGCCGAGTGTGAAGCGGCCGAGATGAGGATTAGCACCTCCAAATCTGAGGCCATGGTTCTCCACCGAAAAAAGGTGGTTTCCCCGCTTCAGGTCGGTGGGGAGTCCTCACCTCAAGTGGAGGAGTTCAAGTATCTCGGGGTCGTGTTCACGAGTGAGGGACGGATGGAGCGTGAGATCGATAGACGGATCGGTGCGGCGTCAGCAGTGATGCGGTCGCTGTATCGGACTGTTGTGGTGAAGAGGGAGCTGAGTCTGAGGCAAAGCTCTCGATTTACCGATCGATCTACGTTCCCACGCTCACCTATGGTCATGAGATCTGGGTAATGATCATAAGGACAAGATCGCGGATAAAGGCGGCCGAAATTAATTGCCTTTGCAGGGTGGGTGGGCGAACTCTCAGTCACCCGGGAGGAGCTCGGATTAGAGTCGCTGGAGGTGTGCGTGGATCGGGAAGTCTGGGCATCTCTGCTGAGACTGCTGCCTTCGCGACCCGGATAAAGCGGAAGAAAATTGATGGATAGATGGATGGAATGTATCCTTTTCAAAAAACTAGCTAGACCTTGAATGTGTTTCGAACTTAAAGTAAGCTAACAAGCAGCCCAAACAATTTACCTAAACCTAACATTCCTTAATGGTGCTACGGAAACACATACATCTACACTACATCTAATTTATTTTTACATGCATGTACATATACTGTATGTACACAATACATGTGTTAAACTGCTAATAATTGTGAGCAAACAGACAAAAGTACAGCTCAGTGGTTTCAGAATAGTATTTGGTTTGCTTCGTGATTACAGCAGGTACGATCAATTAAAGGCTTAGAAAGGACAGTATGTGTCAGTGTTTATGATGTCTTTCTCTGAACAGATTGAGGGATACTCATGGATCATCTGAGACGGGGGTTCTCAAATAGCAAGTAGGGACCCAAAAACTCAGGTAGAGTTACACACAGCGAGAAGGCAATTTTAGACTTAGCTGATCATCTAATTTAACCTTTAGTAATGCATTTCTAGTTAGGTGTTTTTAGACATGGTTTACACCCAGTTAGTCCAAGTAAGGTCAATTTTAGATTCTTTTCAAACCTCTTCAGTCCGGATTTGATCTTTATCCAGGCCTGGTGGTAGTTGGAAGGTCAGATGTTTGTTTGTGGTGTGAAAAGTTTGAGAACAATTGATCGAGCTCTGTGGTTCTCAGACAAACCATAGCCCCTCATCAAATATTGGACCTTCCAAGTAACACCAGGTATTGATCAAGTTCATATTGGGAGTAAACTGAGTCATAAATAGATCTGTATAGGCTCGATCTTTATAGATAGATAGATAGATAGATAGATAGACAGCATTTTTTTGCTGTGTGACAGAAATAGCACACACTTTATTGACTTCTAAGTATTAAACAGGCCTGTCAAAGGGGGTATTCTTCTATTATGTCAGAAATTAAACATGCAAATTAAATGACAAAATAAAATCTATTTTAAGACAAGGTAATGATTGATTTATGACTGCAGGTTAGTTCAGGTCACGGTGCTGTTAAATCTTTTATTAGTGTTAGCCATTAGCTTCAAGACACATGAACACATAAGTATCCTCCAGTCAGTCCTCTATAACCAGCATAATGGTTTTAACGTGCAGCCAGTGACTGTGGAAACGGTCATGATGGGAGCCCTGATGCTGCTTTGACCACCTTACTGAGTAGAATTTCTCTGTGTGGAACTTCCTGGCGACATTTTTCTCCACACTCACACACAGCGGGTCAGCGCAGACTCCAGCTCCCGCTGAGCGCCTGCCGAGAGGGTCATGTCAGACATCAGCTCCCGTCGCGTCTCCCACTATTCACCACAGAGGGGGTGTTCTCTTCCCCCGTGAGGCCCACAAGGACAGGCACATACACAGGGCTTTAGACAGCACCAGGGATATAGTTTATGTTCAGAGGCAAGGACTAAATCAGAAGTCAAGCAACACTGAGTTTAAGTGGACACACCATGCCGTTATAGCTTAAAGCACTTCAGCATTGTTATTTTACACTTTTTAATGTGAAATAGTGTTACGGTAATACGGTATGTGTTTGAGTAAACCAGGGAGATTTCCTCACAGTATTTGCCCGCTGATCAGGCCAAGGAGGGGCACGGTGTGGAAGCCGCTACAGCCTCCACACTGCACTGGGCCAGAGAGAGACAGTTTCGGGAAGGGCATCTCCGAGTGTCTGGACTGTTGCCTGTGCATAAGTAACATAAGACGACACAGTGGCGTGATGGTTAGTGCATTCACCTCATCGGCTTCCCCTTCCACTCAAAATATGTACAATAAATGGCAAAATACATGACCTCAATCTATATTGTGCTTTTCCACCTGCATTAGGCACTCAAAGTGCTGACCCATTTGGGATTCAAACCACCATATAAGAGCATAGAGTGGATGGTAAGTGCTTTAGCATCCGAGCTACTGTTACCCCAACAGGTTTCCGCCTGGCCAGGATTCTTCAACAGTTTAGGCCAGTCCTTAGATCTATAGATGGATCCAATGTAACTACTTCTACCACTGTGCAAAGCCTTCCCCAGCACATCTCAAAGATTATCAATGGGGTGAAGATCTGAACTCTGTGGTGGCCAATCCAGGTGAAAAATGATGTCTCATGCTCGTCATTCAGGATGTTCAGTTGAGCTCATATTTTGGGCAGATAGTTTTGTTGGACCTAGACCTGACAGACCTGACAGACCTGACAGACCTGACCCAGCCCCAGATCAGAACAGTTAGTCGCATCAAGGTGGCCACTTATGTCCAATCAGGCACTGTAACCAGGACCTAGGGGGTAAATAGATCTAATATGTCCTTCTATTAGTCAAAACAATTAATTAAAAAAAAAAAAATATATATATATACATATATATATATATATATATATATAAATAATAATTGTGGAATATACTGAACTAGTACTAAACCAAGACTAAGAGCGTGATCAGCATTCTGTAAAAGACCTGCATGCACACATGTAGCTTTAAGCATCCTTCACGCCTCCAAGTTTTGGTTATGGCGTAGTGCCAGAGGAGACAGAGCCCAGCAGGGGCCTCAGCGGGAGGCCAGTCCACTGCTCACCTCCTGGCCCTCAGCACATAGCGCCCTGGAGACACACACACACACACACACTCACATGCTGTCACTGTCGTCTTAGTCGTCTGCCAACTTTCCACCGGGCTAATGAGTTTCTTCTCTGGTTTTCCATCCCTGCTCTTTCCTTTCATGATACTCAACAACTTTGGAGAAAAAAGAAGCACCTCCCAGAGGTCATTATTTGTCAAATCTCCAAACCTAAGGTGTGGGGACATTTTAAAGTTATTTCAAAGCCAAAGCATTTTAGCTCTTTTCCCTTTAGAATCTTGTTCACATCTACTTTTGTTTTTTCTACTCAGGTACCAAACTTGGCTCTGGAGAAGCGACTTGGTTACTCACGAAACGTCGGCCGTCCATATCAAGAAATATCTTTGCTTGGATTTATTTTAACTTGTCTATCTCCTGTACTTTGATCCTTTCGACTTCTGCTCTGATTTGTACTTTCTGAAAGTTGTTGCTTAATAATTGGACCACAAACATTTTAAAAGCCTATGATTTATCACCGGACCCATGTGAGCGATCGATGTTGCCGTTTACTTCTGCGATTTTTGCCAGAGGTTTTGTCAAATGGGAGGCAACGAGCCAGGGGTAGTTTGTGAACATTGTTTTTGCCTGTTATAGAACTGTTTAAAACATTGAATTACCTACCACAGGCATGACGAGATCGCGATCGCTCAGGGCTTTCTGAGCAGTTTGGCGCTCAAAGTTTTCATCACAGCCCCATTGATTTATTAGCAGGTCACCTGCGAAAGTCTTGTATTAACCTGTTACCTGCCACCTTTTTAATATGTTAAAAATGTTTATATGTTGATTGATTTGATCTGTTTTTTTGTAATTTTATTTAACTGTGAAGCACTTTAAATCTCCTTGTGTATGAATTGTGCTCTACAAATAAACTTGCCTTGCCTTTGGTTAGGTTTAGGGTTAGAGTTAGGGTTAGCAATTGTGCATATCCAAATCTCGAAGCGTAATGACTTGAGACCCCACAGCTTATAGGCAAGCGTGATGCCTCATTTGAAAGCCAAGACCTTCTAGTTTCTAAAACTTTGTGCAAGATCTGTGTGAGTGAAACACAACTAACATCACATGTGTCGATCCTAACCCGAATCATAACCTTAACCCCCTGATCGGTGGGACGGCAAGTAACAGGTTAACTTTAACATGCCATCCCCACTGCTGCCTGCAGAGGGCGGTCCAGGCCCATTTGAAATCCTGACCATCCTAAAACTAGTTCAAATCCGGCCTTGGGCATGCAGCTTGCTTTGTGTTCTTTTCAAGTTAAAGGTGTAGAGGAGGATGTTCTTTTTCCGGGTGGATCATCAAGACTATTGGTCCTCCTGATTGTCAATCATTCTGGTGATATGTTTACGTAAGGACGTCGTACGTGCTCGTTCCTGGGTAGTTTTCGTTTTTTTGCGCATGCGCACTTTCAGGTGTATATGTTGAGCTTCGCCTTCAGCTTTTCACTGTAGCTCGCAGTTCTCACCGGGTGCTTTGAAAATGGCAGAGAGTCGCAAGAGAAAAAGTGTCTTCGAGGTTTATGAGAAGAAGAGAAAGGCTTCAGAAGAGAGAAACAAGACCAGAGTGTTTTTGGGAGATTCTTTCACACGATGGCGTGCGCTGAAAGCACACGTTGGGCTTCCCACTGACGCTTCAGTCGCGAAGTTTCTACTCGACAGGTAAAGTTTGGCATTCTATTTGGAGAAATCCATTTAAAATCACTTCTAGTAAAAGTGTACATTGTAACTGTATATTGTAACTTTCTAGGGTAGATTAGTTTATTTAGTTTGTAATTTGCATCGTCAGTAGTTATTACGATGGCCACAGGTCTGCTAACATTTCCTAATCTTCACCGCAGCCCCCAAACAAAGGCATGTCAAGATTTTTAAATGTACTAGCAGTCATTTTTGCGATGAAAGTTCTTAAACATAAAAATGGATGAGATGAGATCTATCTGAGTGACCGTCTTTATCATCGCGTACCCGCCGCCCCTCCTCCCTCATGGCTCGGAGCCTTTGCTAACAAACAAACAAACAAACAGAGTAGCAGCTCGTGTAGAACACCCGCTCCTGCATCCATTTACTAAGTAATGTCGTTTAAAAGCGGGCCAATCACTAACTGGAAACGAACTCAGAAGAGGATCGTTGTGATATGCTTTGGATTATGATTTGAGAATAATCGACCGAGTAGTTATTAGGAGAGAAGTTTATCCTAATGTAGGCTCTGATTAGCGAAGCCTTGGCACAGGTCACGCGCCGCGCAGACACGGGAAAGCTCTCCATTTGTCTAAAGTAGCCTTATGACAAATGGTAAAAGACATCACGCTGAAATGATCTAAAATCTTGTGTGTTCATTTTGGATAATCCCAATGGTCACCATAGTATAAATTAGACAAAAGCAACAAGCTACTTCTCCATTGTTCTTGAAGTCTCAATCAATCTATCATTATAAGTAAATAAAACATGGAAGGGCATTTGATATTTTGTATTGCATGACGCTGCTAGCCAAATTTGGATGCCCTTCCATACAATCTACTGTGATGCATATATGTGCACTAAAATATAAAAGATGTGTTATGCTTGTACTTTGGTAGAACAAACAACTAATGTGTATAATTCTATATTTGTTACAGCTATGATAAAATTACATCCACTCCACTGACACACACTCAATGGGCCAGACCCCGGCCTCCAGCTGTGTCCACAATTCAGGAGTCACTGTCTGATCGGTAAGTTATTGTCATATTTATCATCAAGCTACATATTTCTTAGTAGAAATGATTCCTTGTTTTTGTGGCTGGATTAGCAACATTATCTATATTCTGTATTTGTGTAATTTACAGAGAAGGTGATTTCTCTGTGAAGGGAGTTGAGAAAATGGCCAGCAGTAGTAGCAGTGAGGAAGAAAGAAGAACTATTCCACAAGAGGAAGCAGGGTAATTACAATTCAACATCTCTGTGCAGATAGCTGTTATTTATTTTTGCTTTATATTTGGTAATTTACTGAATATATTTTCTAGGGCCTCAACTAGTGTAAATATAGTTGACATTGAAGAAGATTCCTTCAACAATCTACACAATTCAATGTAAGTATTACTGTTTTTTGGGTTTATTTGGGATGGTACTGAAGGGGGCACTAAAATTACTTTATTCAAAAGGATTGACTGGGATGACGACACATGGGATGAAACTTGGACTCCGGATACAGAGACACAATCACAGTCATTCTCAGAAGATGAGACAGAGGAGGTAGATTTCTCAGAAGATGAGACCAGTGAAACCCCAGCTGATGTGGATGAAGAATACGACCTGGGTCCTCATATTTGCATAAGGTATTATTATTATTTTATCATTTTGTAATGGAAAATATGTTGATGCGATTTTCATTGGGGTAAACCTTATTGTTGCATTTCCAAAAGAACGTCTTCCTGCAATCAATCTCTGAAAGCAATAAAGATGAAAAAAACTGCTACTAGAGCTATCACCTGTACGTAAAACCCTTTGTAGGTGTTTGAAAGGTCTGTCTGACATTCCGGGCGGTGTCTCCAACACATGTAAATGAAATGTCTCTGTCTCCAGCATCCTATTGACTTGTAATAGTTGTTAATTAGCACAGGAGTGGCTGGCAGAAGCTTTTGTTCTTTGGGTGATGTGTGACACATCTTTTTCTTTACATTTGCAGGTCTGGTGTTGCTCTCCCAAATGGACTGTCGTTAGAGGATTATCCTGTGATTGGCCTTGATCAGACAGTGCACGATGACCCGGAAGGTAATGAAGATGAAAGCCAGGAAGTTGCCACTCCACCAGACGCACCAATGGTCCTCACAGAGGAAGACGTAATCGGCAGGCCCGCATCCATAGTCTATCATGACATTATAAAGCAGTTGCTGGACTTCCTTATTCTTCCAATTGAAAAATGCACAGTGAAGAATTCAATCACAAAGGCACCCTGTAATGCAGCTAAGCCATTTGAGGTTTCTGTAAAATCAAGGTGCTCTGCAGTCATTGCGGAATGGGTGAGTATCACATGTTTACATTTAAATCTCAAAATCATTTCAGTAGTGGCATTTTCTGCAGTGGCGCTCAACTCTTGCACTCTTACAGATATGTCCAAATGGTCACACTGTTTGGAAGTGGAGTTCACAGCGATATTTCAAATATGGAATGCTCGCTGGCGATTTTATGTTGGGTGCAAATATCCTCCTGTCTGGTAACAACTTCCGGAAAATAGCTCTGCTCTTCAAGTTTATGAACTTGGGGATGATCGACCCAACAACATTCTACAAAATCCAAACCAAATTTTGTCTGTCGAACATTGAAGATTTTTGGAAGAGGGAGAGTAGCAATGTCATCAGCCAGTTGAGTTCAAAGGACTCTGTTGTGCTCCTTGGTTAGTATATAACATCTCTGCAACTTGCAATATTATCTGTCGTTATTGTTTTATACATTAACAAAACATTGAACCCATTTATATTTGTCATTATAAGGTGATGCTAGGATGGACAGTCCTGGGTTCTGTGCCTAATTCTGCACATACACCACCATGGAGAACGACACAAAAAGTATTGTGTCGATTGTCAATATGGACGACAGGTCGGAGGGAACTCTGTAGCTATGGAGAAGGCGACAATCATCGAGACCTTAGACACACTCCGTCCAAAGTTGGGGAATGTGAAGGAATTTTGCACTGATGCTAATATTCAAATATCAGCACTTTTTAGTACGTGGCTTTATGCAATATTAGTTACATATAGACAGATTTGATGTTCAATGAATAATAATACTGCTTTAATGTTTGACAGACAATGGCCAATACAAAGACTGTGGTGTGAAACACAGTTTGGATATCTGGCACGGTGCAAAGAACCTAAGTAAAAAGATTCTGGCTGTATGTTTACTGTTATTGAGACCTTTTTTTGTTTTTTTGGCAAGGAACCAGTTAATCTAATTCAATAAATTTGTTTTTTAGGCTGGACATGAGAAGGACTGTGCACTACTTCTGAGTTGGAACAGAGACATTTGCAATCATTTTTGGTACAGCTGTAAGGAAGCAGAGACCTTTGAAGCTTTCAACGTAAGTTTTTATTTACTGTATATATTTCTACACAATTAGAGTATACTAATATATAAAGGGTGTTTGTCAAATGTTTTTTTTTTTTTAATAGTACGCATAATTTACTGAGTGAAAACATTTGATTACAGGATCTTTGGACAGGAGTTCTGCATCATGTAACTGGCAAACATGAGTGGTACTTTGGGGCCTGTCGACATGGTCCTTTGGAGGAAGACCGGAATAAAGAATGGATTCCAAAGGGCTCTGCAGCACATGGAAGACTCCAAAAGATCGTTTACGATGCACGCTGGTTGAAAAATATACCCAAGTATCTCTCTTTCAGGTAGACATTTTTGTAGTGCAATTGCATTCCAAACCACCAATTTGCTTTATCAAAATTTGGAAAATGCCAGGTTCACACATTGTCTTATTTGCTTCTTTATTTTTGTTTTATAGATCAACCTCAGACCTGGAGTCCTTCCATAACCACATACTTATGTACGCCTCAAAGCGCTTCTGCTTCAAACCACCAGTGTACTATGCTCGGACCCTGTTGGCAGGGCTGGATTATAACTACCACCTAAACCGAGGAGCACGAACAAATGCAGATGGCTCATATCAGTAAGTTATCACTGATCTATAATCCATAATTTATACTATACACGCAATGGCAATATTGACATGTTTTTGTTTACTCCTCCAAGGTATGGCAGAATTTTTAACAAAAGATCAAAGATGTGGCGGCTGTACACCATCAAGAACCCAAAAACCTACAAGTACATTACAGATCTACAGAGTGTTATTCTCCATTCAAGACTGTCGGCTCCTAGGGGGATGGCAGGAAAGCAGCCTCTTGCACTTCATGATCCACGAAGGCTGGGGCTGTTGTCCGGTGGCCCTGCCCCAACAGTACAAGAATTGAAGGAAAAGAAAGCCCGCAGAGGGCTAGGTGAGTTGTATTCGAGTCAAGTGCCTTATTTTGTTGAATTCAATCCTCTACAGCAGGGGTAGGCAAGTTTGTCATTGAGGGACAATTTTCTTCATTGCCCAAATGCCAAGGGCCGAAAATTACAAATCTCGTCCAAAATAAAGCACAAATATTAGCTTTGTACATCATTTATGATCTAAAGGAGTGCTTTGGAAGGAAATGTGAAAATATTGACAGTATTTTCAACATTTTTGAGTGCTTTATCAGGTATTTGGTCTCCTATTTATTGAATAATATTTCTTCATAATGATCTTGGGGGCCACATGTTTTATGCAGGAGGGCCAGATTTGACTCCCTTGGCCTGATGTTGCCTACCCCTGCTCTACAGTGTATGCTGCTGTTGCATAGGATAAAGTCCTGATATGTAAACTTATTTTATTTATATTTTTTTTTAAAGGTCAACCATCTCACACATGACCTGTAGATGTGGTGCTTCAAAAGGAGTGACATACGTGTGCTTCATTTCCCCTGTACATAATGCGCAAATCAATAATTTTTATGGTGAATGTATGTCATGTATAAAAGAACAGCATATAATTTTATACATTTGAGCAAATAAAAGACAAAATCTGCATATGGCTATCTCAAATTGCGTTGATATTTGTATATGTAAGTTCTAAACCGTTATCACATACAGCACATGTTTATGATAAAGAATGGGCCGGTTTACCATTAGATTATACAGAAAATTCTCCACAATGACCACAAGACTACAAGCTGTCATTGATGCTAAGGGGGAAATACACATTATTAGGAACAGGGGTGTGTAAACTTTTGAAAAGGGTCATTTTATTTAAAAAGAGCAAACACTGTTTCACCATAAGTGGCTTCACACAACCACTGAGTGGGAAAAAAAAAGTAAAAACATTCTGCCAGGATATGTAAACTTTGGAGCACAACTGTACAAGCCTACATACATTGTCCTTTGTGAACTTTTTAAAGCCACGTACAAATATTTTAGAGAAGTATGGGAAACTCGATGGAAGTACATGGACAAAGATATGCTTTGTAAGAAACTTTATCAACATCAATCAAAATAGTACATGTAACAAAAAGTTAGCATAAAATACACACATGTATTGATCCAGCTTATTTTATGGTGCAAGTTTACCTGATGAGGTATCTTGGAATAAAGCACAAAGAATTACGTTGAGTACACAAGGTTTACACTCTGGCCGGAATAAAGCCTACATAATTACCATTAGAATCCGGGAAACGATCTCTAATTTTCCACACACAACATGACGTTATAACAATTCTAACTCCTGGTCCCAGAACACCATATTGCCAGACAATAAAGTTCCTATATGCAGCATAGCGGAACTGTCTGTGACTTTCTCCTGTCTCCTGGATGTCCACCTCTGCCCTAAGGTCATTCCAGATTCGCCTGGCCAGTCTCAGCACACCTTCCTCCAAGATGTACAGCTCCATGTGTGGCAACAGTGACGTGCAGTTTTGTGGTTGTTGTTGACAGCATTTCTGTTCCAGCAGTGTTGGCATATTTCTGCAGGTTCCACAGACACACCAGTTGGGTGCCTGTGGATTAGGAGGGCCTGGTGGAGGGGGATCAGGGGTGAGACTCATGAGGTCAAAGATGAGACTCGGTTCACGACTGAGGCATCTTTGTAGAAGTTGTTGACACTCCTCTAATGTCAGTCTCTTTATCCTAGCCTGTTAAAACAAAATCACACTTAAAAAATGTTCTATTTAGCCCTTTGACACACAGCTTTCTAAACCATTGAACAGGCGAAATGTGAACACGTTTTCTAATAAAAGGGAAAAGTGCAGTACATTCACTCCAGTTTTGAGTGTATTCACTGTTCACTGTCTGCCTCGCAATGTAGGAGGGAGCATTACAATAACAAAAGGAAAGATCACGTCTCACACTGTCTGTCTGACACCCTGGACCAGTAATATTACAATAACAATAGTAATGCTTTGTACTGATAAGAGTTTGTAAGTTAGCCTGTGACGTATTTTGCGACAAAAAAATGACAAGTTAGCGGTTATATGTGTACACATACCTCCTCAGTTGCAATCCTCTGTTTATGAAGTTCTTCAACCCTTTTGAAGTCCTCCCGTGACAGGTCAGCTAGCAGACGGCCACGGGCTCTAGCCCGACCCTTGCCTCCCCTTCTCTCTCCTTGCTCTTGGCTGGTGCTGGCTCTTGGAGGTCTTGTGCTCTGAGCTCGTCTCCCGCGGCCTCTAGGCGCACCCCCCCTCCTCCTGGATCTTGGTCGGGATGCACAGGGAACGGGCTCGTAGTCCATATCTGATCCCACAAGACTGTCCTCTTGAAAGCTCTAAACGGACATAAATGAAATAAAACAATTTAGATGCTAAATGATAGCTTGTTTATGCTCGTAACGCTACATAGACACGAAACATTTTGTATTCACAATCCCTGATTACGATTGGCTTTATACATATTCTTTAAAACAAATTTTGATGGTTGTAATAGATTTTCACTTACCGGTGGGGAGTCTGACATTGTGGAAAAAGTGCAAATCTTCTTGGAAAGTGAGCTTGTGTGAGCGATGCCGACAGTGACTTGTAAACAGAGCGTGCACGAGGAGAACTGGGCTCGTGCATGTCTCTCGCACACGTTTTAGAAGGCGTTCCCTCTCGGGAGCAGGTAGAGCGTTGCGCATGTGCATTTTTTTCAAAATGTGGAGAGGGCGGTTCTTTCCTAAAATTCGGGAAAATCCTCCTGTATACCTTTAAGTTACTTGCAATTGAATGTGTTTCTATGTGACTAATCTTGCCGCTTGAGTGCAAAAAAACAATATAATTCATCATATCACACTCTTTCTTTGTCCCAGTGAGTATTCTTTAAAATGACACCACTCTTTGACGTGGTGAAAATATATCTAAATTGTAGGAGTTAATTAATCATAGCCGAGATGATTAAACGTCAAAATGACACGGACATCACTGGCATCATTGGCCTAATACAAAGGGAGATGGCGGGACAATGCAAGGGCATGCAGAGCCGACACAGAGGAGAGTGAGAGGGCTCTCAGGGGGAGGGCTCCTGGGGGCCCCTGTCGCTCCTATGTCACTCTGTGTTAATTATTACACTCTGGTAACGAGACGACCAGAGTACGAGCGCCGAGTTTGTTGTTAGAAATGTTGCCTCTGATTTAAAAAAACATAATATGCCTGCTATTTTCCAAAAGTGTTTCCAATGACACTGGGAATAGATGATAACGATAATCCCCACTCCATGTTCTTTACGGTATTTTTTTTTGTATTCCACCTCTGTTTGATACGGAACCCAAAAAAAACGCAAACAATTGCACACACTTTATGACAGAAAGAAGAAATTTGGTCCAAAATATCACAAGAAATCAACACGAGGATAGTCATTAATTAGAATTATTATGTTTTCACGAACATCATCAGCATCAGTTTTAGCGACTGCAGTCTAATGAGGCAGGCTCGGGGAGTTCCTTGCTTTAAGCCCTAATGGACTTTTCATTCAAACTTCATTATTGAACACAGGCTTGTCATTCTTGCCTTAACATCATCCTATTTTTTGCTATTTTTTATATTTATTTTATTTTCTAAATATAGGAGCTGGCTCTAAAAACCCAGCCAAACTGCTAGCATGAAGGAGCTTCAGTTAGCCTGTGCTGAAGGCTAAGGGAAGCCCCTCTTGTAGTCCATTGATATTCTGCAGTCTATGACTAACATTAAACATTTGACCAGATGACAAACTGAATTTTCTGAAAGAGCAAACGTTTCTATTTATAAAGTGATACATGTTTTTGCCTTATCTGCCTTTACTAAGCAACAAATATAGTGATACAGAGCTGAATAGGCTCCTACTAATATTGTATTACATAGTTACACAATAGACGATATTGTATAACTATTATCTCGCGACACAATTGCAGCTGGATAATAGTTTGAGGGGAGATACTCACCGAAGAACAATGCAAAGGAATGCAGAGCAGACAAAGCCCGGTTTGACTGACGTTGTGCGGCTGCCGACTCCATCAGTCACTCTGACGCTGTGATCGGTCCAACGTCTCGCCGGCTGCTCAGACTCACCTCCCGCCAATCAAAGCAAATCTGCAGGTATGTTTATTGTGCTGAAATACATCAAATAAAAAAATAATAAATAAAAGGGTTGAAGAGGCATGTGGATTATAGGAATAGAATTTGATGGTGGTCAGTATCTCTTGAATTATGTCTGTATGTATAAGCCTGGAAGTTATTCATGTTGTGTCTAGTTTCTTCTTTTTTTTTGTGTGTGCTTATTTTTTATTTTATTTATTTTTTTAAACCTGGAACAATAACAGTAACTTTATAATTATTCTCCCAGTCTCTCCTGATTTCCTGATAAGCTTAATCCTCTCATCGAGAAGTAAAAACACTCGCCGTAGCTTCACTACAGCCACACAGGACGCCAGGTCTATTTTTTTCTCTCTTTCTTTTTCTCTTTTAATTTTTGAAAGAAGAGATTTTGTTCCTTGTCTTCACTTTTTTATTTGTCATATTTTTGACACTTTTTCATCACGTTTTTGTTGCATTCTTTTAACTGTTTGGTTGCTTTTTTGTTGTTTTTTATCACCTTTTTGGCACTTTTTCATTGTTTTTTTGTTGTGTTTTGACCCTAGTTTAAGTCTCGATTCTGTCACTATTTTGACTCTTTTTTTTCTTTTTCTTCCAAGAAGCTTTTAGATTTGGGTAATGCCGAACTGCAGAACATGTGCTCGGTTCAGGCGGGGGTTAAGAGGTTAAACACTAAATGCTTTTCCTGCAAGACATAATTATGATCGGCCAATGTCAGAGTCCACACAATCACGTGATTTCTCTCTTCGCCCTGTAGGCTGGAGTGTTTACATTTCTCTGTATGCAGGGAGGGGTTCGACATCCCAGTCACGTTGCCACGGCGACAAGGTGCTCCTGCCGCCGTCGGGTCTCGGCCAAGTTGGGCGCCATGGCGACTGTGGGGACAGACTGTGGGACGGCCTCTGGGACTCTGCTGCTGGAACAGGCCGGTTTGGTGACGTGGTATAGGCCGGGCAGGTTTGAAGACTTTTCACATCGCCTCCTGAAACATCTGACCTTCCAAATGAAACATCCTGAAACATCTGACCTTTTTAATGCACCACACTATGCAGGGCTACAGCATACTTCACATATAACTCAATTAAATAAATATATAATAATGATGATGATAATTAAACCCAAATTAAAATTATACTGAGAATGGTAATGACAACTGGAAAGTATCAAGATCTCAGATTATAATATCTATTAATGTACCTTTATACCATAAAAGTAACTATGTAATCACGGGTAAAAATATGCAAGCAATATATTAAGTAACACATTTTTTTTTTTTTACTTGCTTTGTTCTAGACATCGTATATGAAACTAGATTGTTGTTGTAGCTGTGCGTTGTTTCAATTAATTATATAAAGAGTTAATATATTTTTGTTGTTTGTTGTAAGTTGGTCTGTATGAATGTAGCTGCTTGAAATGTTTTGAAATGTTCTTTTTTTTTATTTTATTGCACTTGGGGGTGGGGGCTCATAAGCTTTTTGCTTCAGCCCACTCCTTTTGAGCACAATGTGTATTGCTCAAATAAACAAATAAACAAATAAATAAACAAATAAACAAATGCCTCCAGGAGTAGATCAAGAGCAAATCCGTCCTTGAGCGTTTTTTTTTTTTTTTTATATATATATATAAAGGTCTAGTGATGATGGTATGCCTATTTATTGTAGGCTATATTAAATTAAAGGCACTACCTGATTTTTGTATTATGAAATTTGTGACCCTGAAAAATGGCCATGTAAATTATATTATATCCGCATTAGGGCGACAGGGTGGCACAGCAGTTAGCGTTCTCCACCGCTAGAAGGTCCCTGGTGCAATCCCCAGACCGGACAGGGTCTTTCTGGGGAGTTCGCACGCTCTCCTCGTGTCTGCGTAGGATTCCTCCGGGTTCTCCAGTTTCCCTACCACTAAAAACATGTACAATAGATCAGTGCTACAGCCCAGCTCGAGCTGCCCCCTGCCCCTACAGGTTGCCCCAGCGACACTGAAGGATGGGTCAAATGCGAAGAAGAATTTCCCCACAGGGATCAATGAATTATACCTTATTTTTTTCTAGACTCTTTAACTTAAACTAACTTAGATGATCAAGAGGACAATACCACGCAAAACACATTGTAATCTTTGTTCCCTCTTCAAAACCTACTTTGCAGTTTGGAGTGATGATCCTATTTACATTGGTCGTTTTGTCCTCTACAGTTAAAGGTCTTCATCCATATTTAACAGGATTCTGTTGCGTAATAGATAGACCATGGAATCATCCTCCATCCCATTTTTAAAGCTCATACATAATCAATGTTCTGAGCGGTTCTGCATCAAACTGTGTTTTAATAATGGCTTTCCTTTTTTCCCTTTCACTGCCGCCTGCTTGGTCCATAGTGATTAAGTGATTTGTTTTCTTCCATACACAGAAATTATCTTTAAAGAGACTAGATGCAAATTGTATGCTCACTACTGCCGCCTCAGGTCTTACACGTAACTGCAGTCTCTATATCAAGCTCGTGCACGACGGCACTTCAGACCCGAAGTAACAACTTTTTGAGTGACAGTGCAGGATTTTAGAGGCAGTTGTGGTGAACAGGTCTGGGCTCATTCTACACATTAGGACATGGCTGGAGCATGTAAGGGGTAGGGGGATTAAAATACTTATAGTTTTAACATGTTTAAACTCCGTATAGGCCCTTTAAGCTTAACTTAAAATATCGGAACAAAAAATATCAACCGGTTTATAATACATGATCCTGGATCACACCAAAAGCATAGGACTTTTAAAGTGGTAGTACAAAGGAAGCTGCAGCCAGTGAAAAGTAATGTACTCCCCCACTTGAGTAAAGTTACTGTATGTTTCCATAGGATACCTCATACTGTTTACTCTAAAGCCATATACGCATCCTTCATGAACTCCTACTGTATTACAAATCACCTTCCGATCACCGTTTGACATGGACGAGAGTGTTTTAAATAACCCACGATCATAACCTAATATTTACATCTTTGACTCTTGTACTCGCAAACATTTCACTGAGCACAATAGCATGAAAGTAAAACGTTCTCCTTTACTCGCAGACATGTAAACCCTGCGGGAGGACAGGAGAGGCAGGAGCCAGAGCTAGGGCATCCCGCAGAGGGAGGTCGTGACCCCTATCAGACTCTGTGTCAGTACGCCTATTGTGTTCCAGGACTGCACACACATAGGGTACACACACGCATGGATATAACTTACACCGTCCCCATAGAAACGACACTGCTGCCCACTTCGACTTCAAATATAAACTATAGACTACTGTAAGCAAGAAGACCAATAGGAAAGGCCTGTTTGTTTCACAGCACAATACTGGGGCTAGCAGTACTGATGGCGACGTTTAAACAGGCGGCAACCTCCCTCTCTCTTGGTAAAGCTACATTTTTTGCCTCCCCCCCTCACAAGAGGAGCTACAGGAAACAAGTAAGGGACAAACAAGGAGAAGGTGGTGAAAGACTGTTGGAGCGGAGGGAGCTGCGCAGGGGGAAGAGGAAGGAGGAGGTGGAGGAGCTGACCAGTGCAGGACACCACGCTCTGAAACGTGGGGACAAACCCAGGAGGCGTTGCACCGTTTCAGAGGAGCACTGAGGGCAGCCAGGTTTCCTCCCGGTGCTACAGTTTCCCCAACCTCCGGGTCAGGTTGGCCCGCTATGGGAGCGCGGCTCAGTCGCAGCGGCTGAGGACTAACACCTGAACACTATTTTGTTGTGCGGTTGTACAATGACAAATAAAGCACTTACTTCCTGATTTTACTTACAGTATTCACACTGGAGTAAATGTTAACCCCCCCAAAAAATCCCATTGACAACAGAAATAATAGTTTCATTATACTTTCAGCCTAGAATCCAAAATGGTCCATCTATATGATATTCCCCACTTGATTTATTCTTTTATTTGACTCATTTATACACTCCAAACATCACGTTGACTTTAATAGAAGAGCTAAAGAAATTGTAGATTAAATAAAAAATGAATACATAAATAAAACAAATATTTTGTTTACAAAACAATTAGGAGGATCAGACATACTAAGTGTATTAAGACTCAATATATTTGGAGTGTCGGCTGATTAAATGAAGATGACAGGCTGACAAACATGTGGTTGTAAACAGAACCAATGGTCTCCAAAACAAAACTGAAAGGTATAGCTCAGAGATCTGCTGCCATCCTTTGGTCATTAGCTATGACAGTAAAGTATTACTGTACATTTTACAGTAATACTTGTTTTAATGCCATAATTTGGTCATTAAACAAATGAACAATGTTAGAAATATATATTTTTAAATAGATACATTAAGTTGAGAGAAACTCAGTGATTTGAACACAGCAAATGTTATGGGGGAAAGAGGTTTACAGTTATACTGTGTCAGCGACAGTAGGAAACTATTTTCGCAGGAGCCACCGAGGCTCTTTAAAGCTTCTGGTGTGGCTCTTTGGAGATTTGATTAAAAAGTAACTTTATAAAGATATAGAAGTTATGAGCTGCTGTAGAATTAGGTTGCATCTGAGGCAGAATAAAGGCAGTGACAAATGTGTTCAAATTTCCCCCGTGCCCTCTACATTTTACAGTAATACATTTATTTGCCATCACACAGTCAGTGAAAATGCAGTAAGTTCTTCTGTTTGATAAACGGATCGAAGTGGCTCTTTTGATGGCGTTGAGGTTTGAATGTGTGTCTGTTGCCATCGTGTGGTGAGTTTTTGCCATAGACGTGGCTTGTGCAAAAAAAAAAAAAAAATAAAGAAAGGAAGGTATGTTTCTTTAAGATAAGGTTCTGCGCACACTCAGTTTATGTATTATTTTGCTTTTGCAAATGTTTAACTGCGTTTGCGTCGCCAGACCCTCGGGGAAAAGTGCCATAATTGTACTCTAAAGCCATATACGCAGTAATGGCTGCACTTCCGCTTTTGCACAAAAGCGGAAGTGCAGCCATTACTTCTCTTGACTCTTCACTCTTTGAAAACTTCTGCAACAAAAACGCACTTGCAGCTCACACACCGCTGGCCAGGACCACCACCACTGTCCGCGGGAATGCAAGGATTTGGTGCATCCAGCGGATTGGGGCTCGCATTTTCTGCAGATTTCCTCTAAAAAAAAAAACTATTACACTCCACCCAGTACCTTTTTTCTCCAACTTATCGAGGAATGAACCAGCCACACTAACAATGTAACGCGTGCATCAGGGCTGTGCTGATGCTAAGCCCCTGGGACCCGAGCTGACTGCAAAGTGCACCCGAAAAAGAAAAAGAAAGCATCTATTTACTCCGACAGGCAAAATGAACATGTTCAATTCAGACAGACTTCGGTATGTGGAGAATGTAAACTCCCCGAGGGAGCAGGAGCAGAGAATAGACCCCAAGAGTCCAGAGTCAGAGAAGGAAAACAACCCAGGTAATCGGACAACAACCCACATGAGGCTAACTGTGGCTAATGTCGCTTTAATGTTGTATCTGCACTGTATGAACAACATTCTCCATGTGTCAGTATTACCCAGTAATGTA
Organism: Proterorhinus semilunaris; assembly: GCA_021464625.1. Lineage (NCBI taxonomy): Eukaryota > Metazoa > Chordata > Actinopteri > Gobiiformes > Gobiidae > Proterorhinus > Proterorhinus semilunaris. Next base: position 7,223,858 of record CM038345.1, read on the forward strand.
ATTCACACACAACACAAGAAAGTTAAAGTTGTTTACATAGTTTTGTCTCTTAAGCTGATCATAATAAAGCAAAATGAGCGCCATAATGTGGGTTGCCAGATCTCATAGGATAGATCATTATTATAATCAGATTGCAATAAACATGAAATGACTGTGCAGCCTCAGCATTAGGGTCCTGGCTTCAACAACTTGCTGAAAGTGTCCCTCACTTAACTCGCCCTGTGCAGTCAGAAAAAGAGTAAATGACAAAATCCTTAAACAATATAACGACTGATCTGATTTCTGATGTAAACTCACTTGTCAAATCTCAGCCCCTAGTGCAGATAGAGAGATACTTTATTATTAGTCATTTTCAGGAAAATGTGCTGTTGCAGAAACTCGCATAGGCATCATACATATATATAGAGTGTATGTATATATACATACATACACAAAAAAATCATTAGCCCTGTTAAACAGTATAAAATAAATAAAATCATTCAAAGGCCTTCAGTAGTTACAGCTAGTTAAAAACTGATTTTACGTTTTTAGCTGGACAAACCTTTACTTTTTAAATGTATATACCTCCCAGCACATGCTGCATACACTGCTTGAAAGATTACAAGGCACTTTGTATGTCTGTGGCAAAGGGGAAAAGTCTTATTGCCAGTGAAAAATTGCCACAGTAATGCAATAATGAAATTAAGTTTTCCTGTTGGATGTCCTGATGAGCTCCCGATCTTAAGCTCTGATCTTTTTACACTGGCCAGTACCAATCCGATACTGTCTTCTTTCTGTTTTATTATATGATATATTTTATGTTTTGCAGACCCCTGGCCAACAGGAGTCATTTCTTACTTGTCACCAGCTCTTTATTAGTTTATAGTTTATTTGAGCAGTTTGGTATTTGGTATTTATCAGATGCCAATAGCGCCATCTCAAATTGCCAGTGAAATTATCTGTATACGATTTCCTCTTGGCGTTGCGTTATGTTCAGTTCAGATTGCTTTAGTTAAACCAAGTTTAGTCTAGTCCTATGCCTATAAACGTGTAACATATTTGGAATTTAGATTTAAATTTCACATGAAAAAGTAAGGCAAGTCTGATCCGGTCCAATACTTTCAAAATGCCAAGATCGCCAGTCGATATCGATAGGTAGAATTGATTGGGTCATCCTTATTATCCAGAAAGTTTGGGTCTTGTTCTTGCCAATTTCAAAACTCATTCATTTTTATTGTATTTTTTTCAGCCCAAACCCAGCCTCCAAACAGCCCGTCACAGCCCAGCGACGAGGGGGTGGTTTTGCTCGATTCGGACAGTGACGGAAATGATGACATCGTTTTTGTGTCTGAACTAGCTTCACCGAACCACACATTTAAAAAGAAACCAACAAAATCTAAGTGCGTATTCTTAAAAGCTGTACGTTTCATTCTACTTAAGTATCCATTTTTTACTCTGCCTTTTTACGTGTGTTTTCAGGGATCTCTCTAAACGTAAACGAAAGAGTCGGAAGGGGCGCAGTCGAGGGGAGAAGATCAACACGTTACAGGAAGATCAAGACCAAGAGGTGAAGAATAACATTTTCAGGTCATGAGAATTTTAGTGCCCATTCACACTTTGCATTATCGTTGTCTTGAAGGATGCCAGCACACAGGACAAAGCTGCTGGTACGTGCTCGGCAAAGTTCGTCCATCGAGGTAAACGCATTCATTTGAAGTCGAGGAATTTGTCAGCGTTATCTTTTGCTTGAAATGTTCCTCTCTTGAACTTCAGACCGGGCCCGGGGTACAAAGAGGAAGATGGACGGATCCTCGAGTTCTCAAGACAGTGGCGTTGGTCAACTGACCAAGAAAAGGCAGCCGTTAGTGGTGAATAATATTATTTGTGAATATACGCGCAAAGTTCATGGAAAAGAAGCTCAAATATTACCCAGTCGAGGAACACACCGTCGACCGAATTTCAATGTACTGTGTGGTGTTCATTTCGTCGACTAAAATATCAAAGTGATATTTTGGCTGAGTAAAATTGTACTAAAACTAAGACTAAAATATCCAGATATTTTTGTCGACTAAAATAAGACTAAATAAAACTTCTACTGACAGTTTGAAAGAGCCTATCATTTCAATTCACTGCCAAAGGAACAGCTCTGAGCTTTGTTCATGCGGGAGAAGCTCCATGAAGCAGAGGACCTTGATTAAAAAAGGTTTATAATAAATGCAAACGTTATTAATGCAAAGTCGACAAAATGTACATGCAATTTTAAACAAACATTTAGACAAAAATTTAAGATAATTTTTTTTTTTTTACTAAATCTCGATTTCATTTTCGTCAAAAGACTAAAACCAAATAAAAATGTTTAGTCAAAATCAACACGGCCTTCGACAAGACATTTCACTCACCTTGCCTCCGGTGTCTGCCTACACTGGTGTATGAATGAGAGAGTGAATGGGTGACTGATGTAAAGCGCTGTGAGGGCCTAAAGCAGGTAGAAAAGTGCTACATACCATTTACTGAATAAATGTTCCAATTTGCTCTTTGTGTTCTGACCTTTTGTGTCTTATGTTGCAAAAGGTGGATCTTGAAGACTGGGAAAGCCAAGAGGCAATGGTCCAACGACTGCAGGAAAGGTTTCCAGACAGAGATAAGGAAGTAAGCAATGGAGCCTTATATTGGCTTTCGGACAAAGGTTTGTTAGTATCTAACCTGGGCCTGTTATACCCTGTTTGAAAGCTTAGATCAGGGTTCTCCAACAATCCGGCCCACGACTTGTAGAGCACAGATTCCTGAGTAATTGAAAGAAAACAAAACAAAAAACTAAGTCTCTTGCCCATTCCTGTGCGGAATTATTATTTTTTTTTTTGTAAGAAATAACCAGAATGCTCACTCTAGCCACTAGGAGGCAGCTTAAATTAAAAAAGGAAAGAATTCCACATGTGTCCAGCAGAGGGCACTGACATAATTACAGCTCAGGATACATTATAGGCACGTGGTAACTAGTCAGTCTGCCCCAGGGTGGCTGTGGCTACAATAGTAGATTACCACCACCAAGTGTGGAGTGAATAAATATGAATAATGACAGTGTAGTGACACAGGCTTGTAAAGTGCAATATCAGTGTAAGCCATTTTTATGAACCTATTATTCATTGAAAACAGTTTCCCCAATAGTGTTTTCTCAATTAAAAACATATTTTACTGGAGCTTTTGTTTATGGCAGCAACACACTCCCAATATATTTTGCCCCCCAGGGAAATTTACTCGGAGACCCCTTTACAGTTCAATGGTTTAAGTCTTTTTGCAGACAGAATGAGCTAAGGACATAATTGCTACGGCTATGTTTAATGTTTGTGTATAATAAAAGAAAATCTCCCACACTCTGTCAAACTTGCAAAAAGTGAGAATATGTATTTCTCAAAGGCCTTTTTGTTGCCTACAGTGCATCCGAAAAGTATTAAAGCCCCTTAACTTTTTCTACACTTAGCATTTCAGCCTTATTCCAAAAATGAATTGTTTTCCTTATCAATCTACACAATAACCCATAAAGACACAGTGTAAAGTTATGCAGAGATGTTTGCAAATGTATTAAACAAAGACAAACTTTATGAGTAAGAATAAATCATTCTTCTGATTCCTACTGTTACCAATATACTGTATAGTTATCAGTAACTACCCTACTCCAAATTCACCCATCATTCAGCAAAATGGTCATCATCAGATTTGGTATTTCTTTATATGTTTTAAAGGAGCTGTGGTCTGTGCTTCAAGAACATGACTGGGAATTTTCCAAAGCCCTGCAGAACTTCTCTGACCCAGGTGGGTCTATGTTTAATCTTGTCATTTTATTACTTTTCAATGTTTTCCAATGTATTTTTAACCCTATTTTTTGGCAGAAAACACAAGCTGCAACTCCCAGGAATCTAAAGAGAATACAGGCAACGATCAAAAGCAAGACAACAGGGGGCAAGATAAACCTGTTACCGACGAAACCATAGAAACTATAGACAGTGAGGAGGAAATTGCGTTTGTTTCAGAAATTAAAGGGAGTCAAGAGAGCGAGTCGTCAGAATCTGAAAAGACTCAACCAAAAACGGACAAAAGGAAGCCAGAAGTAGTCGACCTTGATTCAGATATGGATTCAGACCCTGATGGGAAAGCCCCGAAACCGAAAGCTGGAGCGTCTGTCTCCAAACTCACCAGTGCGATCTGTTTGGCCAAGGAGGCGGCGGTGGAGCGAAAGGAGCGAGTTCGGGAAGGATCCAAATACTTTAGCTCAGAGGAGGAGGATGATGATGATGATGATGAGGACGATAGCACTGATTATGAAGACGACGAGGTGAAGAGAAAGTTGAAAATATTGGCGAGAAGAGTTCAGGCCAAGAAAACCACGAGAAAACCACGAGAAAGGAAAGTGTCCAGGTATTTTAGCTCCGGCGAGGATGACGAGGATGAGGAGGATTATTATGAAGATGAGCGAGAAGTTAAGCAACCAGTTAAGAGATTTCAAATTAAGGTTCAGTCTAAAGGTAAGAGAAACGTTACGCACGAAGATAATGATGAGGAGGAGGAAGTTGAAAGGAGAGTTAAGAAAACAAATACAGTTCAAACTATAAGAAAAGTTATGAAAAAAATTCCAATTCAAACGCAGAGACAACATTTAAAAAAAGCTCAAATTCAAACGCAGAGAAAAAATGTGAAAACAATTCCTATTCAGAGAAAAAATCAGAAAAAAATTCAAATTCAGCAAAAAAATCAGAAAAAAAATCCAAGTCAAATTCAGGGTAAAGTTCAGAAAGAAATTAAAACAAAGCGAAAAGTTGTGCCTAAAGCTCTGGATGAAGATGAGGATGATGAGGATGAAGAAGATGGCAACGATGACGATGCGGACGTGAGCAGCGACGACGAGTCCGACGATGAGAAAGGAACCAGGCGCAGAGCCGGGGCCGCGACGGACGTGAAGACGGCGATTCTCAAGTTCATCAACCGCTCCACCATCGACGAGCTCACCCTCATCTCGGGCTGCTCCATCAAGAAGGCGCAGATGATCGTGGGGCTGAGGCCCTTCAGGAGCTGGCACCACATGGTAAAGGCACAAACACAAAGGGCTCTTAGGATGAAGGATTTAGGGGGGAACATATCTTATTGTGAGTATTGTGAATTTTATACTCACTACTGCCACCTCAGGTCATACGCGTAACTGCGGTCTATATTAAGCTCGTGCATGACGGCAATTCATCTGTATAGTCCCTTTTAAAGACAAAATATAACCCAATGGAGACGGAGAATGTATTATTCTGAACATCTTAACACCCACCTGAACCAAGCACATATTATTTATTGGTTTATTTGGAAGGGACAGTGCATGTTAATGAACATACATGGGTCTCATGCATGTAAACACGCCACACCGGATTGTAGCCTTGGGCTAATTTCCATCCGTCGTCCCCCATGTGCACTCTCAAACACACTCTCATTCATCCTGGCCTATTGTACATGTTTTTAGTGGTAGGGGAAACTGGAGTACACGGAGGAAACCTACGCAGACACGGGGAGAACATGCAAACTCCACACAGAAAGGCCCCGTCCTGGTGGGAATCGAACCCTGGACCTTCTAGCTGTGAAGCACGAGCGCTAACCGCTGTGCTACCGTGCCGCCCATTTTCTCCAGTTTGACTTTACCCAAAACCTAAAAGCTTAAAAACAAAAACCGACAAGGCGAAACCGCGATAAAAAAGCAACAAAAATGTGACAAAAAATGCAAGGAAAAGGTAATAAAAAAATGACAAACGTTTCAAAAATATGACAAAATCGTAGCGTCAGTGTGACAGCAAAGTTACGATCACTTTTGTAGGTCTTGCCTTTCAAATGAGGAGTTACACTGTTGCTCTACAGTTGAGAAGCTTTTAGGTTTGGGTAATACCGAACTGGAGAAAAAACACATGGTTCAGGCGGGAGGTAAGAGGTTAAAATAATTGCTGCCTCTGCAATGTGTTGGACCCCTAAACATGTTGATTGAGTTGTGATAATCTTCCAGCCCCTATGCAGCTCACATGAAGGGTTTAATCTGTCGTAATCTCCTAAAGTGTCAATCGTTTCATTTTAGATGAAGCTCATGGAAAAAGAGAAGGGGCTTTCCGAGGATCTGGTGTGGGGTTGTAAGGATGTCCTCAAAGAGAGGAAGGTTGTGCAAACCCTTATGACAAAATGCCAGAACATTTCTTCAAAGCTGATGAAACGGGTGTCAGAGGTGACCAAGAGTCGCACAAACAAACGACAACCCAAACTCCTCAGCGGCAGGTAGTCCATGTCCATGTGTAAAAATGATTTCAAAAAGACACTTTGTTTAATGTTATCGTGTTTTAGACTCAAGTTGAAGCCCTATCAACTTATCGGGCTAAAGTGGCTGATGCTTCTGCACGAACATGAGCTGAGCGCTATCCTGGCTGATGAAATGGTGAGGAAACCAGGCCTCTGTGGATGCCTTTAGTGATCGAAGTATTCCTGATTTAGATTCCTCATCAAAAAGTGTCAATTTCTTCATGTTTATATTCCTTAATTCTTGTTCCGTCTTGTCATTTCAATTTTTTCAGGGTTTGGGAAAAACTATTCAGACCATAGCATTCCTTGCTCAGCTTTATGAAGAAAAAGTCAAAGGGCCGCACCTCATCACTGTTCCATCTTCCACACTGGGTGAGGATACTTTTCATTTTTGTCCAAAATGATAACGCACAGCATAGTATTCTCAATCATTTAATGTGTTTTATTTATTTTTTAATTTGTAGATAACTGGGTCAGAGAACTGCAAATGTGGTGCCCCACATTGGCGGTCGTTGTCTATTATGGCGAGTACCTGGGGCTCTCTGACATCTTCAAGCTCCGAGTATGAGACGAACCTTTAATCCTCTTTGTCGTGTGCAGGTTCTGTTGAGGACCGACGCTACCTCAAACATGACATCCTGAATAACAAAATTAAGTTTAACGTCATAGTGACCACGTGAGAAAAGGCCCTACACACACACACACACACTCACACTCACAAGATGGTAGGAAATTACTGAAATACTGCCCACCTTTGTAAAAAATAATTTTCTTTTTTGAAAGTTTTCAAGCTCTGTACTTTCATTACAGCGTTAAACATTTACACAACTGGAGTGATGAGCTGATCATTTTCTTCTTTGCCTTTTATTACCACTGATATTTAGATCAAGCTTGTCTTTTGAACAGATATACTGTGGCCATGGGGAATGAGAGTGACCGAAGCCTTTTCCAGAAACTGAAACTTGTCTACGCCATATTTGATGAAGGCCACATGCTGAAAAACATGAACAGTCTGCGGTATCGACGCCTTATGGATATTAATGTATTTCCTGAATAAGTGATCCATCATTTTGTTCTGTCGTTCTATTGTCTGTGAGTGACGTCACTGTCCTGCAGGCGAAGCATCGGCTGCTCCTGACGGGAACGCCTTTACAGAACAACCTGCTGGAGCTCATGTCTCTGCTCTACTTCATCATGCCTTTGATGTTCTCCAGCTCCATCACAGAGTTGTCCAAAATGTTTTCCGCGGTGAGTGACAATCGAATGTACCACTGAGAGCTTTAGTGTGTAGAGAATGTAATATTTAGAGTTTTGAATGGGGTATGGAGCACGGATCCTGGGTAAATAATTCACTTTTGTATCTTTTTTTGTTTGTTTACCAGTATTTTAACAATACTTGGTTTTACGATACCAATACTACATTATTTGTCATCTAGAACCGTAAAACAGATCAACAGATCAGTAGACAGATGACAAGCTGATACCAGGTCAGTGTTCACGTGTGTAGCTGTTGATACTGACCCTAACTAAACAATAGAGGCTATTGAACGAGTGAAGAGGTGCCTTTTATAATAAAGATGGGTGGAAATGTATAAAACAATAATACGGGCCCAGCCCTATAAAAAGTCTCTGTAAGCTTATACACTTTACACGATCCTTTATACAAAATTAAATCTATAATAATGCATATTGTAGGAAAACTAATTTTTCCTTCTTTGGTTACTTCGAATTTGTCTTTCAGAAATCCTTCGAGGTGCAGAGTAAATTTGAAAGGCAGCGTATTTCTCAAGCCAAACACATTATAGAACCTTTCCTCCTCCGAAGAGTGAAGAAAGACGTAAGTTCACTAGATTTCACGAAAGCAGACCTAACAATGTATGTAATAAACGTTCTGTGGTATTAGGTTCTCAAAGAACTCCCTGCCAAAGAGGAGACGGTTGAGCACTGTCCCATGAGTGAAAAACAGGAGGAACTCTACAAGGAGCTTTTAAAGCAAATCAAAGAAACTAAGCTAAGCGAGAGTGAGCTGCATTTGTGCTCCTTTGACATTTTTCTAACCAGTTTCAGAGGGGAAACATTTCTAACTGGGGATTTATTTGTTCTTTCCTTCTAGGGCATAATATGTCCAATGCAATAATGCAGCTGAGGAAGATGGCCAACCACCCTCTTCTTCATAGACAGTACTACACCACAGAGAAGCTCCAAGTCATGAGCCAACTTATGCTAACGGTCCGGCAGGGTTGCTGCTCTGATTCATTGTTGTTGTTATTGTCATTGTTATCAGAATCAGAATCAGATCAGAATCAGAATCAGATCAGAATCAGAATAGGTTTTATTGCCATGGTTTGAGAACAGGTTCACAAACTAGGAATTTTTCTCGGTGCAAACGTGCGACCTAAAACATTTAACACAGAGTGAAGATAAAAATAAGCTAAAAAACTTTAAACTATAAGGCTATAGGGGCATGCATACAAATATTAAATAAATAAGATAAAACAATTTAACATTGAACAGCAGCGGGATTGTATTTACAGATGTGTAGGCGTATAAAGTGATTAAGTGATAAGTGACAGCAGCGGGTCTAAGTGTGGAAACACCACACAGTGCAAAAGAGCAGAAACATCCATGAGTCTGTAACTAAGTTATTGGGTCTTGTTATTGTTCATGAGTCTGATGGCGGAGGGGAAAGAACTGTTCAAGTGGCGGGAGGTATGGGTCTGGACCGTAGCCTCCTGCCTGAGGGGAGAGGGGTGAATAGTCCGTGTCCAGGGTGAGAAGGGTCGGCTGTGATCCGACCCACACGCCTCCGGGTCCTGGAGGTGAACAGGTCCTGGAGAGATGGGAGCTCACAGCCGATCACCATCTCTGCAAGGATGCACAATGCGCTGCAGTCGGTGCTTGTCCCGTTCTGTAGCGCCGGGGAACCACACGGTGATGGAGGAGGTGAGGATGGACTCGATGATGGCCGTGTAGAACTGCACCAGCATCCTGGTTGGCAGTTTAAGTTTCCTCAGCTGCCGCAGGAAGAACATCCTCTGCTGGGCCTTCTTGATGAGGGAGCTGATGGTCGGCTCCCATCTGAGGTCCTGGGTGATGGTGGTGCCCGGGAAACGGAAGGAGTCCACGATGGAGATGGGGGTGGGAGAGTCTGTCAGGGCGAGGGGGGGGGGCTGTGTCTTTCCTAAAGTCCACGATCATCTCCACTGTAAGTATTAACGATACTTACCGTGATTGTGTTCACAGGAGCCCACACATTACAACGCTGATGCGGCTTTGATTCTCGAGGACATGGAGGTGATGTCAGACTTTGAGTTGCATAATCTTTGCAAACTGTACAACTCCCTCAATCCCTACCAACTTGAGACCAGCACTATACTCGACTCGGGGAAGTTCAAACACCTCACCGAGCTGCTGAGCACGATTAAAAACAAGGTACACGCAAGAAAACGCTTATTGGTTGGTCTAAACTACTGGTTTACTATAATGTTGATGACACAGAAATGCATACGTTCACAGGGCGACCGTGTGGTGGTGTTCAGTCAGTTCACCATGATGATGAACATTGTGGAAGACTTTCTGAAACACAACAACCATGAATATGTTCGTCTGGATGGCACCACGCCGATTGCAGACAGGTCAGAGCACTTGGACTAAAATAAATACCACTGGATTAATCCCAGCATGCAAAGTACATGAAATTTCAACAATTAGTGGGGTTCCATTTATTTCCTTGAGGTTACGTTTGGTCCTTACTACCTAAATGTACTGAATTACACTAATGAATGTGTAATCTGACTATACATGTGCCAACATCAAGGGAAATGAAAGTTCCCGACCCTTTGTTTTTACCCAAATCTAAAAGCTTCTTAAAAGAAAACTTCAAAATAGCAACAAAAACGAGGATGAAAAGGCAACAAAAATCAGCAAAAGAGCGACGACAACATGCCGGAAAAAGCAACAATTGCACAATAAAAAAGCGACAAAAACATGACTAAAAAGGGATTTTAAAAAAAGTGACAAAAAATGCGATGTAAAGGTGACAAACACGTTAAAAGAAAAAAGCAAATGCAACAAAAGAGCCACAAAAAGGTGACAAATAAGGCTGGTCTATAGTCTATAAATTCCAGGCAAGTAGCTTTTAGATTTGGGTAAAGCCCAGTTGAAGAAAATGCACTCGGTTAAAGCATTTATCTATTATCTCTTATTGAATTAGACTTTTCTGAGCACTGGATCACCTTGAAACGTTGTGCATGCCACTTTCCGAGCATTCGTATTTTATTATTTAAATTGATGATGGAACGTAGTCTTGTGATCCGTTGCAGGATCGTGTTGATTGACAAGTTCAACACAGACCGAGACATTTTTGTGTTCCTGCTGTCGACCAAAGCCGGAGGCCTGGGCATTAACCTCACCACTGCCAATGTCGTCATCCTCCACGACATCGACTACAATCCCTACAATGACAAGCAGGCCGAGGACAGATGTCACCGCGTGGGACAGACCAAGTAAGGCACTCAAGTAAAATGTGTGCTAATTTACGAGGCAGCCAAGCCAAGTTTGTGGTGTTTGAAACAATGGATTAAAGAGGCTTAAAGTGCATATGACACATCAGATTTATATTTAAGATTTTGCTAAAGATTGTACCCAGCTTTCTTTAGTTTGACCACTTTTGTGATGTTTTTAGTTCCTTATTGTACACTGACAGGAAGTGACATAGATAAAGGGCAACCATTTTAAACTGTTGCCATGCCAACCACGTTAGGTCAATGGCAAATGAGTGAGTCAAACTGCTATGAACTTTACCTTTTATCTATGTCACTTCCTGTCAGCAGCTTAAAAATTCAAATAAAAATAACTTTTCTGTAATTATTTACTTACAGCAGATGTTATTCATCTAAATAAGTCATATTTTCAAAAGCATTAAAACCTGTCATATGCACTTTAACTAAGGGTGGGCAGGTTGGCTCGGTCATGGGAACTTTTTTTTTTTTTTTTTACACGTTAAGAGTGAGACCATTGTGCCAGCCCTTGGTTGTTCACAAGATGCGCTTTTGGTGACGGCCTCGATTTAAATGATCTCTCCGTGTTCTCTGTTAGGACTGTCAAAGTGATCAAGCTCATCAGTAAGGACACAATAGAAGACGGCATGCTGCAGTTGGGCCAAAAGAAACTCAAACTGGAGCAGGACATGACCACAGCAGACACAAGTAAATTGTCTTTACTATACGTGATGTGCAGTATGTACCAATAAAATAAACGGTATTATTAACAAGTGGTTTGTATTGTCCCAGATGCTGAAGGCGATATTACAGAAAATATGGCAACACTACTGAAAGCTTCTCTCGGACTTTGATCAATTTGAAAGATATTGACTTGCAAGATATAACTGCATCCCTGTGACTCTGAGGTGCTACACTGGAACAAACCTGTGCCAAATGCTGCAATTCTGTGCAACAAGTCAACTGTGCCTGGGAGAAGCAGGGTGGAAAAAAAACCTCCACCAGTGCCATCTGGAAATACTCAGGCGATATCCACTCAAAGACAATATAATTACAAAAATGTTCTGTATATTCACGGAGCCAGCTGAGTAAAAGTGCGTGTCCACTTAGAGCCAATGTGTTTTAAACCGCTGTAATTCATCTGCCGAACCTGTGTCCTGCAGTCAGGCTTAGGTATCACAAAATCCTCTTCACAACAGGCCTGGATCTACAGGGGTGCAAAAGGATGCATTTTCAAATGTTTGCACCCTGAGTTTTAGTGGCATTCAGTCCTGGAGTCAAGTGTGTGGATGTGCTGGAGGCGGGACCGTGCAGCGGTGCCATGTTTCATTCACTGTCATATTTGTGTCATTTTGCAATGGGAGAAAGTCCAGCTATTGTTGGTCCGGCCCTCTAACTCAACTCTAACTCATGGTCCCCTTGCAAAAAATGTGCTCACCACTGCTCTAGTGGGACTACAGTATATCCGGGACTGCTCTCTCATGGTTCATATAAAATACCTCACTGATGATATACCTCAATTACAAAAAGCAGTGCAAATCCCCGATGCTTGCCTCATCATGGCGGTCCCCAAGGTTCAGTTCTTGGCCACCTCCTCTTCATTCATTTACACACTTCCCCTTGAATAGTATTTAATTTTGTGTGAGGTGTTGCAACTGTAGAGCCCAAATGTTTATTGAGTAATATGTCTTTGGATTTTATAATCACAAAACATAATTGACATAACATGATTTATTTTTACTATACGTGTTTTTGAATGTAAAAAGGAAATCTTAAACTCTGGATACCTCATGTTTTACAGATGACATTTTTATACACAGCCGAATAATGTTTTCAGATATGCTGCTGCTGAAGTTTTTCAGGTCTTATCTCGGATAAGGAAAAGAAGCGAGGCTCTACTGTTGCCTTCAATTAACTAGTTTTGTAAATGTTACTACTTTTTATTTTACAAAGTGTTAAATATAAATAAAATGTTGACTATATGTATTTTGTGTCTTTATAATTGCCTCACTTTACACACCCTCAAGCCTCATGTCTGACCCTGTACATATTTCAATAAGTACAAATTTGGAAGCACATTATCAGGAAACATATTGATCATCGTAGTAATAGGCTGAAATGAAAAGCTATTTTTTGTCAATTAGAAACAGTTGGCTTATATAATATCTTAGACAAATTGCCCGTGATCAATATGAAAATGAGGAATATTGTGATTTGCTCATTGGGAAATGGATGTTATTTATAAACCAAATTATATTTAAGTCATTATTTCAATTTCTCAACTTTTTGGAGCCATTAGACTTTATTTATGTATTGCAACCTTCATAGATATTTTTTCTGCAGCAGGTGATGTGCTGCTGCAGATTAGATCCCTTCCCTTAATGACGCACTGGAGTCAGGACAGTCTCTTGTAAGTGTTTCAATCCATTCTTTTTTCCAGTTTAAAGCAACATTGTCCTACAATCATTTAAGGCTTAATCCAAAATGTTCCCTTTTTTCTACTTTTTAAATTCCTTGCAGGATTTAGTGAAGAATGTTCTTTGTTTTCCATTGCATGAATCTCATCCTCTTTGCCCAGTGTAACTAAAAGGAAGATTGAACAATGTTGCTTTACTATATTGACATATCCATAGTTCTAACTGTTCAATGTATTGAATGATTGTTAATTAATGTATTGATCTACCTTCAGCTCAATGATGGTCAAGTCCAGGATGCAGCGTTTCATCTCCACTCACTTCAGTCTGATTTCTTCGCGGCCTGCGGAGGAGTCTGAAGGGACTTTGGCCAGAACTATGGAACCACTCCCTCAGGCTGATGGGTTACATGAAGCTGTGAGCTCCACCAGCTCAGAAGAACGGCCTTCAGGTCAGTGGAGCACGAACTTTGACCAAGCCGTTCATCAGAGACAGGACTCACTGGATGTTCACAAACATTTGGACAGCGGCCTCATGCATGCTGCTGAGGTGCACATGGACAGTTCAGGTGTATTTAAAAACCAAGTCCCAGATTCATATTCCACATAAACATGAGAATGTATATTAATAATGATTATATATATTTATTTAAGACCTGGAACCTCTACTGTAAAAGCTTCCTAAGTGTAAGAAACATGTGCATTTAATCTGCTGATGTTTTGTAACGGTTAGTTATAGCTTAGGGTGACCAGATGTCCCAGTTTACCCGGGACAGTCCCAGTTTTGAGTCCTCTGTCCCACGTCCCCACACCTTCCTCCAAAACCATTCATTTGTCCCAGTTTTACACAGGATCTGTCCCAAGTGTCCCAGTTTTTGGCCAATATGATCCACAAAGTACAAACTTCGCTTTACATTCATGTCTTTGGGCCGTGCAGATGTCCATTAGAAGTAGAAACCAATAAAAAAATATCAAGTCTACCGTGATAATGCTGATTGGTGCATGGTGTAAGACATGAACACGCATATTTAGCGTGGGACGGCTCCCTGATTGTCCCAGTTTTTTAGTCAGAAAATCTGGTCACCCTATTATAGCTGTCAATGGTGTGTGCTCTTGGGCAAGACACTTCAGTCACTTTATGCAAATTCAATGAATAACTGAGTGAATGAGGGATTGGCGATTGTTGAAGAATCTGTGGCAACAGACTTTGACTCCATAGAGTAACGTGAAGAGTGAATGATTTAAATAAACTATACTTTATAAGTTACTTTATAAATGTCCAATAAATCTAGTATATACATAAAAAATGTAAATTGCGTTTTGATGTTTATGATTCCATCAGCCATCATTATGGTCTTCTTTTCATGAACGCCATGGGAAGTTTATTTTGCCTGGGGATATGTTTGTGTAACCCAAAGGCGGAAGCGAAGTGGGTTTCTTCTCTTGACTTGACTCTCTTCTTCGGCAGTGACTGCCTGGACCAATGAGCGCTGCCTCCCGCCGTCCACCGCTGGCCTGCACCACCACTGTCCGCGGGAAAGCAGAGATTTTGAGGCGTCCAGCCGAAGGGGCTCTTATTTTTAAGAATTAACTCTCAGTGAATTACCCCACATCACCTGGGATCTCTTTTCCCTAGAAGCGAGCCACTGTCAGATGATAACTGCCTCTTCTTTCTTGAATTTGGCTAGTTACGCTAACAATGCTAGTTAGCTGATTGTGCCTCACTGAACGATTGCTGATGCTACCTGACAGCACGTAACAGCCAAGACTCAAAAGCAGAACAAAGGCTTGGATTTCCTCGTCAAATTCTACGTACTGCCAATATGAGTATGTTCAATTTAGATCGTTTTCGGTTTGACAAGAGCGCGAGTACACCGGTGAAGCAGGAGCAGAGCTCAGACCCCAAAACTCCTGAGTCTGAGAAGGAAAACAAACCAGGTAAAAAGCCGGCATAGCTAACTGCATTACTGTAGCTAGCTAAGCGTGTTTGACGGGTGTAATGGTTATGTCACGTTGTGCATTGTCCATACAGTCACTGTAATGACTCAGTAATTCATAACTAAAACCATTTTCAAATGACCGCTACAAGAACTTCTTTCAACCTCTCAAACTAGAGGTTGTAACTTTTTAAATTGAGCTGTAGCTTCTTTATAGTGTTTTCTCCTTGTCCTTGTCTGTGAGGATGTGGTGTGTCTGTGTGTGAGGAGTCGGGAGGCCGTTGGCTCAGATTGGCTGCCACATCTGTCCGTCAGCCCCAGGGCAGCTGTGGCTACAGATGTAAGAAAGGAGTGAATAAGAGTGAATATATCATTGACTTTGTTTTTTGAGAAACCTTTAGGCTTGTTAAGCACAATCGCTTAACGCCACTTAATGCCACATTTGGTCGACTGGGCAACGCTATACCAGGGGTCACAATATGGAGCCTATGTCGTATGACCTTTCCACATCCCGGGACGTCCAGCAGCAACTGTTAATTACGTGTCTCCGAAAGAACAATACGAGTCCAAGTTGCAATGGGGGAAAAAAAAGGTGTCTTCTTGCCCATGACCCTCATTCACTGTAGATTGATATTGACATAATAATGCAATGCCTAAAATTAAGATCTCGAAAGAGTCGTTTTATTGTTGCCAATTTAAAAACTAATTTTATGTTTTTGCTTTTCAGCCAAAACCCAGCCTGCCAAAAACCCGTCCAAGCCCAGTGCCGAGGGAGTCGTATTTCTTGATACAGATAGTAGTGATGAAAATGATGACATCGTTTTTGTGTCAGAAGTGGCTACTCCAAACTCCAAAAGCTCATCTAAGAAATCCAAGAAGTCAAAGTACGTAATTTCAAATATTCCTAAAGTATTCCTATTCTTTTAGTAATACACGTTTTGTCATGTTTTTTTTTCTGTGTGTGACTTTAGGCATTCCTGTAATGGGACTGGAAAGGAGAGTAATGTCGAGGAGAAAATCAATAAATTGCTGGCAATCTTCCCACAGTTGACCAGAAGTCAAGTTCTTGAGGTGAGGAGTCATTGATAAAAATGCCTGTGATGTTTTTAAAGTTTCAAAATATCAACCCTCCCGTAAACAAATATGATTATAAACCACCACAAAATGGTTCTTTATAGTGGGGGCTTGAAATGCTTATTGTGTGAACCCTGCATTTAATCTATTAAAGGTGATTGAAAGCACAAGCACACTGGACGGAGCTGTAGCTTCTTGCCTGCTAAGGTTCGGTGACCGAGGTAAATACAATCATTTTGTGTCAAAAATTGGTTTATCTGTTTAGTATTATTTATCTGACCAGTTGTTATTGCCCGTACACTCAGACCGGGGTAAGAAGAGGAAGGTGGATGAATCCTCCAGTTCTCAAGGCGATGGAGATGCTCAACCAACCAAAAAAAGCAAGCCATTACTGGTAAGTATTTTTTGTCTGTATTTAGATGAACTGACAAAGCCTCTTGAATGAGAAGCAAAACACCTTCTACTCAGATATGTCCAGGGTTATATTAATTTAGCTTTATTGTGCGGGATGTTCTTCACCGTTCTCTGTGCACTGACCTCTTGTTTCTTATGGCGCAGGAGGTGGAGCCTGTCGACGGGCAGAAACAAGAAGCTATGGTCAGACGCCTGCAGAGAAAGTTTCCTGACCAAGATAAAGAAGTAAGCAAAGCAATACATGTTTAGTTAGTGGAGAAAATGCAGAAAGTAAACGCAAATAATTGTTAGTGAAGTTTCTTCTTTTCATACTCTTGATAAAGTCACATTTTACGTTAAACACAATCTTCAAACATTTAAGTAAATCCAGTTAAATATAAAGAGAAAAGTCCAACCACCCCTAAAGCCCGTCGTTACACAAGTGTCTTCCAAGCTTCAGCAGCTCTATGCTCTTTCTCTTTTTTGCATGAATGTAGCTCACAGGTTAAAACAAGTTGAACTGTTTTAGGATGAAAGCCTCAATAGTTGCAGCACATTAAATACAATTATTTGCATGCCTTTCAATCAGTCCTTCCTCTCATAGATTGGGTGAAAACAAACATTGATTATATACGGGGACAGATACAAAATCTTGGATCTTTTCTCGTTCTGGAGATAAAATATTCCAAGCCAGTGACCAGAACTGCAGGAAAGTGCCCAGTCTTGCTCTCGAACACATCAGTTCACTTGCAATAAATGATCTGTGGATTTTTTATATTTTAATGGAAATATTGTTTTATCGATTGCTACTTTCTGCTAATGGTCATTATTGGGGAAACACTCCACACAGTGTCCGCGTATCATGTCCTTTGTGACTTCTTTAATCAGTAAATATTCAGGCTTATTAAACGTTCACAGCATTAGACCTAATTAATGATTCTCTTGAGACTTACAACGCACGTTAACGTTAGCAATAGCAGCTTGTAGGTTAGCTCCTGAATGAACCATGTATATTTCGCGCTTACAGTCTGGAAAACTACATTGAAGGCTGCATACATTTAATGTAATAACAATTTAAAATGGACACGATAAAAGCTGTAATTCTCAGTTGCTCAGTTTAAAAGCATTTATTGCCTTCTCTCCCATCTGAAGCAACAGATCTCTTCCTTTGCATCCGTTTCACATTTGACAAATAAATCAAAACAGATGTAAATGATAAGATCTTAGACAATCTCTAACCATTCATTTTACTGGACCAAAAGGCTTCCGTTTCACCCACAGGGGGCGCCAACCTCAGTACTGTAGATGTTGCTCCCATTTATACTGCAATTACATTTGAGAGGAAAAGCGTGTCCTGTGCAGGCAAAAGGGAATAAAATCACGCATCATGTCGCAGTCAATTATGTTTTTTTTTCTCCACTGTGTTTTAGGAGCTGCGGTCAGTGCTTCAGGAACATGAATGGGAATTTACAGAGGCCCTGCAAGCTCTGCAGATGTTCGCTGACCCAGGTTTGACGGTGTTAAAAAAAACTAAATATTATTCAGGTCATTCTCTAACCCTTCTTCCTTTTGACAGAAAATGACTTCAGCTCTCAAGAGTCCAAAGAAAAAAGCAATAAAGATCAAAAGCAACGAAAGACCGGCCAACAGAAAGACATTAGTGACAGCGAAGATGCCCTAGACAGCGAGGAGGAAGTTTCTTTTATTGGAGAATTCAAAGGGAGTGAAGAAAGCAAGTCTTCAAAATCAGAAAAGAAAAAACAACCGAAAAAGGAGCAGTCAAAGAAGGAAGTAGTGGACTTCGACTCAGATGGCACAAAGGACAGTTCGGATTTGGAATCGGAGTCCGAGAACGAAACCCCCAAACTTCGAAGCCGCACTTCGTCCAGGGACGGTGAAAACTCTGCGGGAATAGAAAAAACTGACTGCAAAATAGTGATCACCAGTGTGATCAGTTTGGCCAAGAAGGCGGCGGTGGAGCGGAAGGAGCGAGTAAAGGACAAACACGTCAGCTCCGGAGAGGACGAGGACGACGACGATGATGATGATATGGGAAGCAGCGGGTTGGACGAGTCTGACGAGGAGTTGGAGACCAAAGGTGCCGCAACCGACCTGAAGACGACGATACTCAACTTCTTCAATGACTCCACCATCGACGAGCTGAATCTGATCTCGGGCTGCTCCGTCAAGAAAGCGCAGAAGATCATCGAGCTGAGGCCGTTCGACAGCTGGGACGGTCTGGTGAGGAAGGAGAATCACTCGCAGCACAACAAAAATGCTAAAGTCTGTCTCAACGGATCTTGTCTCTCCAGGTGGACCTCATTCACAAAGGCAACGGGCTCTCTGAGGATTTATTATTGGGTTGTAAAAGTGTCCTCAAAGAGCGGAAGGTCGTGCTGGGCCTCATGTCGAAATGTGAGACGATTTCCTCAAAGCTGATCAGACGGGTGACGGAGGTGATGGCGAGTGGCACTGGCTCGAGCGCACAGCCCGCACTGCTCAACAGCGAGTGTGTACTCAGAGGTATTCTTGGAACGGTTCAGTGAACGTGTGTTTACTCACGCCGTGTTTACTGTCTCCTAGCTTCCAGTTGAAACCCTATCAGTTTATCGGTCTGAAGTGGCTGTTGCTTTTGCACGAGCACAAACTGAGCTGTATCCTGGCCGACGAAATGGTGAGGGAAACTGACGGGCTTCGACTTTATTATTTATATCTTTTTAAATGTTTCTAGGCTCATTTCAGTCCGTCTTGCTTTCCGTTTTGTCAGGGCTTGGGAAAAACCATCCAGGCCATTGCGTTTCTTGCTCAACTTTATGAAGATGGTGTCAAAGGGCCCCACCTCATCACTGTCCCAGCCTCCACTCTGGGTAACGGCACATTTTGTCTTCTTTCCAGCAATATTATGTTTAATTTATGATAAAGCAGAACAGAACTTTGTGATCAAAATGTTACTTCAAAGTGTGGGCAAAAACCTTCTGTGTGGAAGTCTGCGTTCGGGCTGCACGATTTTTTTTTTCTCACAGATACTGCGATTGCAATTCTATTAGCGATTTTAATATTTTCGGACTAGCCTATGTTTATGGGGCGACAGTGGCGCCGATGAGAGAGCGGCGGGTCTCATGATCGGAAGATTGGGGGTTTGAATCCCGGCTCCCGA
Organism: Proterorhinus semilunaris; assembly: GCA_021464625.1. Taxonomy (NCBI): domain Eukaryota; kingdom Metazoa; phylum Chordata; class Actinopteri; order Gobiiformes; family Gobiidae; genus Proterorhinus; species Proterorhinus semilunaris. The sequence continues at coordinate 7,243,622 of CM038345.1, forward strand.
AGGTTCACACTGTCGTTGTGTCCTTGGGCAAGACACTTCACCCTCCTCGCATGCATTGGTGTATGTAGTTCCTTGCTGTAAGGTGCTTTGAGCGCCTTATGTAGGTGGAAAAGCGCTATATAAGTTGAGACGGTTTACCATTTTATTTTTCATGCAATTGAGCTTCGAGTTGCTTTTAAACGTCTAAAACGGCTGTTAAACATCATGGTGCTCAGTTATTGCATTTCAGCTTCATGTTGTAACAAAATGCAAATCTGCGAGAGGCAAGGCACGTTTGTATGTAGAGCACAAAACATACACAAGGCAATTCAAAGTGCTTCACAGTTGCATAACATTACAAGAAAACAGATCAAATCAATCATTAAAACATCAACATAAAAATTTATCAATTACAGTAAAAGGCAAGAGTGCAGATAAAATACTTTCAGTTTTCATATGCTCGGGTAAAAAGAGCTGTTTTCAGCCTGGATTTGAACATTTTTTTTTACCACCCGCTTCGCAAACAAATGATGATTCCGTGACACAACCCGTCCTGCCGGTCGTGAAGCACTCGTCGTATGTTACGAGCGGGTGTGAATAGTTCGCCGTTGGGACTGCGTGAGTTTGTTTTCCGCGACTGACAAACATAGACAAACATGATTCTCCGGCAGCCACTTCTGATCGGCAGCAGCCAAAGGAAGCGAGGCTCGATAATTGTGATGGGCAAACATGTCTATCACTTTAATGGTGGAGGCGCTAGGCAGGAAAAACAACCCTCAGCGCCTTGAGGTTATCGCAGTAGCTAAAACCTCAATTTCGATTCGATAAAGGTTAATCGTGCAGCCCTGGTCTGTGTGCTGGTTTAGAATAGCCTTTTCTTACACTCATTGTTGACTCATAAAAAAGTAAATACCTGTTACCTTTATCATATTTATTTCCCTTTTCAGATAACTGGGTCAGAGAACTGAAAACATGGTGTCCGACTTTGAATGTTATTGTTTATTATGGTAAGAATTTGTTTTCTTTGAATTCCTGCACAGACACAAAGTTTGAGATGGACTTTTCAAAACGTTTTCCATCGTACAGGTTCTGCTGAAGACCGACGCTACCTCAAATACGAAATCCTCAATGAAGAAATTGACTTTGACGTCATAGTGACCACGTGAGAAAACACTGTGTTCACTATTCAGACTGTTTACCGTCATTGGAGTTTTCTTTTTACGGTCGTTTCGTCTTGTGTCGTATTCTTTCACAGATATAATTTGGCCATCGGGAACGACAGCGACCGAAGCCTCTTCCGTAAACTCAAGCTCGCCTACGCCATATTCGATGAAGGCCACATGCTGAAAAACATGAACACGCTGCGATATCGTCACCTCATGGCTATTAACGTATTGAACCTGAATAATGTCACTGAAGTCGTCCCGTGGTCTTTTCCGTAAGTGACATTAGCGTTTGTCCTGCAGGCGAAGCATCGGATGCTCCTGACGGGAACGCCGGTACAGAACAACCTGCTGGAGCTCATGTCTCTGCTCAACTTCATCATGCCTTCGATGTTCTCCGACTCCACCACACAGCTGTCCAAAATGTTTTCTATGGTGAGAACTTTTGCCCCTAGAGACCACAAGCGCCACAGCAGCTGTTGTAGCATGTTGCGTTTATTTTTAATTTTTTTACTCATTTAATGTCCGTGAGAGTAAATACTACGCTAAGAAAAGACAAAGGGAGAGACTGATATTATACATTGTGCCACAACTCAGTTATACAATGGAGATGTTTTTTTTTTTGGCTGTAAATACTGATAAGGTGGCGCTAGCCCACAGTTAGCTTTGCCCGTTAGCCTGTTAGCTTCTTCTGATCGTGATAAACCAAATCACAATGTTTTGCAAAATGTTCATCAACAAAACGGAAGCTATAGACACAATACAGTCAGGACTTCTCTGTACCATGTCATAAACCTCAGAAATATGAAGGAGCAGCTAGCACATCAATGACAGAGTGACAAAAACACTTGAACTGATCAAATCCCATGATGAATTATGGGCCTTTAAAATGTGGAGGGCAGTTTTGGGTTTCCTCTTTGACGCAATGTAATCCAGGGAATGCAGATCGGAGCTTCAGCAGTTGAAGAAATTACCAAAGTCAACAGGGTTACTTAAAAAAATGGCATGAATGTTTGAATTACTGCTCAGGGTATGGTGGAAAGCTCAAAAAAGTCCGTAAGCCAATGCATCTATTAATTTAACATATATACTGTATATGTTAAATATAACATTATGTTAACATTGATAAAGGAGTTCAGTAAAGAACTCCCATCTTATTTATCATCTTCATATTATTATCCTCATTGTATAGAACACAATTATGTTTGTTATTAAAATAGAAGTTTCCTCTCCTGCACTAGTGTGAGCAGAGGTGAAGGTGAATGCTGGTTCAAATTATTTGTTTGGTCGCTTAATCAAGACAAAAGGGAAGCAAAAAAGTAAAAACATTTTCTCTTACAGAAATCCCAGGAGGATCAGAGTCAGTTTGAAAGGCAACGCATTTCTCAAGCCAAACGCATCATGAAACCTTTCATCCTCCGAAGAGTGAAGAATCAGGTGAGCTGGTGTTATCACTATACCACAGGTTTGATTAAATGTGTGTGTGTTAATTAGACGTTCTGCGGTACTAGGTTCTCCAACAACTCCCTGCCAAAGAGGAGACGGTGGAGCGCTGCCCCATGAGTGAAAAACAGGAGGGACTCTACACGGAGCTTTTCAGGAAACTGAAAGAGACTAAACCGGGAGAGAGTAAGCTGACTTTGAATTCCTTTACATTTTTATTAATCGAAGAGTTGTTCTGAAACTTATTTTTTTTCCCGGAAGAGCGTGAGATGTGCAATGCGATGATGCAGCTGAGGAAAATGGCCAACCACCCCCTTCTTCATCGTCACCTCTACACCACAGAGAAGCTCAAAGCCATGAGTAAACTAATGCTAAAGGTAGGGCATTGATGTGTAGTGTCATTTAGTTTTTACTGCTACAAATAATAATAATAATAATGATAATGATTTGCATGGTTAAAGGAGCCCACGCATCACGACGCTGATGCAGCTTTGATTCTCGAGGACATGGAGGTGATGTCGGACTTTGAGTTGCATAATCTTTGCAAACAGTACAACTCCATCTGCTCCTACCAACTTGAGACTAGCACTATACTCGACTCAGGGAAGTTCAAACACCTCACCGAGCTGCTGAGCACGATTAAAAACAAGGTACACGCAAGAAAACGGTTTCCAATGTACTCACTGGGAATTTCTGCCTTTTATGTTAATGAAAATGTAATGAATAAATGTGTTTGTTTACAGGGCGACCGAGTGGTGTTGTTCAGTCAGTTCACCATGATGTTGGATATTGTGGAAGTATTTCTGAGACACCTCCAACATGGATATGTTCGTCTGGATGGTTCCACGCCGATCGCAGACAGGTTTGTACACTCCCTGGCCAGAAACCAGAAACTCCTGGATTTAAACTTTTTTTTTTGGCCTCATAACATCCATGAACATTAATTTGTGCTGCTAGGAAGTGGGTTTATTTCAATCCTGGAGGTGTCTCTTGGCCAGGCACTTTTGTACATTTTAGATGAATGCTTTTTGGTTTACCTTTTGCCTGATTGAATGTAAACTTTGTTGCAGGATCGTGTTGATTGACAAGTTCAACACAGACAGAGATATTTTTGTGTTCCTGCTGTCCACTAAAGCTGGAGGCCTGGGCATTAACCTCACCTCTGCCAATGTCGTCATCCTCCACGACATCGACTGCAATCCCTACAATGACAAGCAGGCCGAGGACAGATGTCACCGCGTGGGACAGACCAAGTAAGAATAAAAAGAGGAAGATTTAAGGAACATTTCAAATTAGATTATCACTTTTGTGGTTTGTGTATCATATCCATCGTTTTCCTCTGCATGATGGCGCAACAGTTCACACTCGCTCCGAACTGTCTAGGCTTTTCTGTGTAGACGTTTACGTTTCCTCTACCATGGCGCCAACATTTCCTGAAAGTGAATCCCACTGTGTTTCATCTCGAGGCTTAGTAGAGGATGGATTCTGGGGGGGACACACCCTCAGGTCAAGGTCCATCACCTTTGTCGATCTCGGCAACGTATCAGAATCCGCTGTGTCATAACTTTGACCGATGAGACGAGCGTTAAATTGTACTTTATTAATCTCCGTAGAGATTCCTGAAAACTTGATCATTTACTTTTGAAATCTTTGTCTCCTCCTCATTTTGCAAACTAGGAGTGACTTTGTGGTGCAATTAGGACCTGAAAGGTTCATTTTGCAATTTGTCAGACTGCCCCTTTAAGGACATATTTGAAGCATTAAATAAACACTTATATTGCTAGGCAGCTGAGTAGTGTAAAAGTTTGAATTAATAGTTGACATATTAGCTTTAATAAAGGCACTTGAGTCATCGTCTGTAGTAGGTCTGGGTGATTTAGAAAAAAAAATTCATCGATTTTTGATTCAATTAAATGTTTTCATAATAAATTAAATAAATCCTGCTGATTCATAAAATTGGATAAATCTTTTATTCAAACCTCAGCTCAAACGAAAACAAATGCTTTTCATCAAGTCTAATTTAACGCACAAAGGTCTTTCATTGTCTCGTCCAAACTCTGTGCTGTTTGTGCCAAAGCAATGTCTGTAAATCTGTCGGTTATAAAGTCCCATCACGATTATTCATGTTGGTCAAAGTAGAGATTGCGATTTCGATTAATTGCCCAAACCTACTGTATGGTTTTGAAGTTTCAAACGTTTCGCCTCTCATCCAAAAGGCTTTGTCAGCGGACTAAGGTTCAGCTCAGCCCGCAGCTCAGATTAAGACCACAAGGAGGCATTGGGGTTGTTATTAGAGGGCTCCTCCCCTCTAATCACAGCTACTCTCACCTGTGGGTAAACAACCTTTTGAAGTAGAGCGTCTCTAATGAAACATATTTACATTATCATAATTATTACTACTGTGCAATCTTTTTTTATTTTATTTTACGTGTTGAGAGTGAGACCATTAGGATGCGCTTTTAGCCAATGGAGCCGGCTTTGTTCCAGAGACGCTGATACAGTTTCACATACAATCACACTTGCAGCGACAGGTAAGTTACGATGCTAGCTGTGAAAACTGCACTCCTAAGTTTAGTGATGTGTTCTGTTTAGTTGTTGTTTTATTATGTTACTGTTGTCCTCCACTGGGCTTCTTTTCAAACATTGTAATAGTTTTAGATTTAGAATATAACCTGTATGCCGGTCCAAGGGTTAGAAATGATAATATGTTGCCGAGTTTGCTTAACATTGAATACAACAGCGAAGCACACAGTTCTAGCACATTTCAGGACACAATGTTCCATTGTTCAATCTCTCGCCTGACTCTTGTATCTCCGTATTCTCTGTTAGGACTGTCCAGGTGATCAGGCTCATCAGTAAGGACACAATAGAAGACGGTATCCTGCAGCTGGGCCAAAAGAAACTCAAACTGGAGCAGGACATGACCACAGCAGACGAAAGTAAATATTCTTTGCAACTAGAACTAGTAAAATACTAAATAATTATGGCAAAAGAAATCCAATGAATATATCCATCCATCAAAAGTGTCCCTATTTACTATGAAAATGCACAAGAGTTGCATAAAATGTTGTAATTAATCACAAATACTCGTGTTTTTGCAGCTGTTGAAGGAACTATTCCAGAAGACATGGCGACGCTACTCAAAGCTACACTCGGACTGTGATTTTTTTTCTTCTTCTTAATCTTTACCACTTGAGGAATAAAGTGGCATTCCCCCGACTCCGAAGTGCTACATTGGAACAAATCTGAAGACCAAATGCTGCAAATCTGTGGAGCACTGTGGAGAACTGTGCCTGAAATAAAAACAACTTGTTACAGAAAAAAAATATCCATGATTTTCCAGTGGATAGTGTACAAACTTTTCATCCATTTCTGCCTCCAAAAACAAAACTACATTTTATTTCTTAGTGCTCCAGTATAGTAATGTTTACATTGTAAAGTGGGGATTTGCAGTAATGACACAAGCAATAGTAGTTGGATTTTAGACTATTTACAAGGAAAAAGAAAAAGCTACAAATTAACAAGTGTAAATTCACTTCCAAGCTACGAGCCCAAGTTTATGTCAAGAGCTGAATCGAGAATGAATTGTTTATCTATAGCTTGGGCCAACATATACTGCAGTCAAATAGTACCAAAACCTCAATTCTTCCTGTTTTCTTAAAACTTTCGCAGTTTATTGCCTCATGTGCTCTGAAATGAAAGCACAGAATAAATGTTAGAAAATAAAGTAATGTATTACACAAAATGTATTCTAGACTATGAAGTAGCCACCTTTGGCAAATACTGTATAACCACTGAAAACACTTGTGGCATTCTTCCCACAGTATATATTAAGAACGTTTTTCAATACTCGCCAAAGTTCCCATAAATATGCAGCACTGGTATTGATACAACTTTTATATAGCACTTTTCATGCGTTCATGCAGCACAAAGTTTTCAGTGTGACTAAACAAAGCCACACACTTGCACTGAATATAGGAACGCTGGTGTTGTGAGAGGGTCTTGTCTGTTTTCGATAGTAGTGTATTCGAGCACTTAAAGACTCCTAAAAACTGTTAAAAATAAATAAATAAAAATCCTATAGTCCCCTGAAATACACCTGTAACCATTTTGGTTCAGGGTGCCTTTCACGCTGTACAAACCTACTGCTCCAAACAACACACTTCCTCCTCCTTTGTGAGTTAAAGTTTAGAATACATTTTGCTTTATAAATGTAATAATTTATTTATGTACTTGTTCTCTGCTTGCATTTCAGAGTACAGTAAGGCATTAAATTGCGTATTTTCCAGAAAATTGGGTTGGATGTTCTAAAACTTGACCTGTCGTGTAGATCAGAAAAAGAAAAGACTTGGTTTAATTTTAGGCATTGAAATAATATGGGTTAAGATACTTTTCAATTTCTCTCAGAATGTTATTGCAATGTGTGTCTTTAAGACCCCTTTGTTTATTTAGTAGTATTGTTAGTTCGGTCTTGTGCTGTCAATTGCTGTTCAACTATTTTTCACTTAATATACTGGAGGTGTTTTTTAAAAGTATACAGTAAAATAAAACTTGAATCTTCAACTCTGGATACCTCGTGTTTTAGTTGCCTTTTTACAGAAAGAAATGTGTTAAAAATGAGTGTTGATGGACGTCCTAAAAGACAAAAAAAGTGACGCAAGAATCTCCTGTTGCCTTCAACTGTGTGTGTTATGGTAATACCCGTTTTTAAAGTCTGTTAAGTAAAAAAATAAAAATTAATGTAGGCAATGTGTGTCTTTTATTTTAATAAGGCTACAACTCCAAACTGTTTACACATTTTTAGATATCTTTAAATACAGTTTGTGTACATATAATCACCAGTAATACTAATTCATGTTAACAAACTTAATGACACTAGTAAACTCTGTCTGGCAGTAAGTGCTTTACCTAGAAAATACAGTGGGCTAGTACAACACAAAAATCGTGTTAGTGCATCATTTATTGTATAAAAACATGTACAGTATATACGATAACTTCATATACAATGAAATGTTTAAATTAAAGTTAATAAAATGCTACTTAAAGGGACCAGAGGTAAGTTGGTAATTTTATACTCACTACTGCCACCTCAGGTCATACGCGTAACTGCAGCTTCTATATTAAGCTCGTGCATGACGACGATTCGGACCAGAATTAACAACTTTTTGAGTGACAGTGCAGGATAGGTCTGGGCTCATTCTACACATTAGGATATGGCTGGAATATGTAAGAGGAGGAAAATACATAGTTTTTTTTAAAACTCCGTATAAACCCTTTAATACAACACTATAAACTGCGCATGATCTAAACTCCATATTCAAAATATCACAGTCCTCAACATCGCTGAACCTTATCAATCCCAAGCCCAGTCTTGCCCAGGCCACCAAATTGGCAAGGGCTCATCCCGTTTTGAATGAATTGGATGTTTCGTACACACTCAGTGCCTCTGTGGCCCCCAAGTGGGCCCTAGACCCCACTTTGGGAACCACTGTTCTAAAATATCGAATACGAATCACAGCGATCTACTCTGCATTGGGCGAGTATCGACCGCATCTAAACCCTGTAAGGTGTTCATCGCATTTAATGTTATACGTAAAGTAAAGCACTCCTTTCTTAAGCTGGCAGCTCAGCCTATGGGTTCCTCGCTCGGGGAACACCAGGCACCTCCCAACCATGTCGTTGTAGAGCACATCCCTATCCCACACCTCGAACCACATCTCCTGACCCAGCTCTACAGAGCCGAAGACGTAGCTGGCATTCCACACTGGATTGTTGTCATCCATCACTGTCGGCGTCTCCTCGTACATACCGTTGTAGAAGATCCTCACGTACGCGTCCGTCTTGGTGAAGGTGTCCGCTCTCAGGCCAGACGCTCTGTGGATCTGCAAGGTGAGCGTTCCTCTTCCCGCTCTCAAGGGACAGCAGTTGTGATCCAAGTTGGGCTTCGGCGAGCACTTCTTCATGCCGAGCTGATCCACTTGTAGTTGGTTCTCCTTGATGTACTCTGTGACAGAATTTTTCAGGTTTGTGCTTACTTGCGGGTCGTCGACGAGGTGGTGCAGGGGGAAAATGGCGTAGGAGACCACGTCCGGGTTGTCTTGGAGGCTGTTCATCCAGCTGTGGTACGCTTCGGATGGGTCCTGTTGGTACAAGATGTCAGGGAAGTAGCGCTCTCCTCCAAAAACCTCAATTTTATGCGTCATGAAGCCCTGGTAGAATCCCATACTCATGTTGCCCTTCAAGAGGTGATCACAATTGTTGTATAGTGAGGCATTTGCAGGGAGGAACCCCAGTGCCATGCGAAGCTCTATGTTCAGACATTTCTTTATATTGGTCTCTGTGAACCCTTTCAGTGTTGCTAAGCAGGTTCTGAAGGCTGTTATTCTCCTCACTTTACCTCCAAGCTGGACCTACAAAACATTCCAAATGGACTAGATTATTGTTGTTACCTTTGCTACAAAATAAGCATTGATGTACTGCACTGACCTGATGTATATAATGAGTTCCATACGTGTCTATGAGGCGTCTGTATAGTGCTCTGTCCTGGCTGGTGTTCAGGCTCTGTGGGAGTCTCTTCAGATGTTTGGTGAACTCTGTGCTCAGCTGAGGATGGTCAGCCAGTCTGTAGCTGAAATAACAAAAGGCAGCCAATATGAAGCAATAAAGAGGTCATGGTTTATTTATATAGCACATTGAAAAACAGAGTACTGCCCCGAAGTGCTTTCCATATTCAGTGCAAAAATATAGACAACACACAAAAAACATATGGAATAATAAAACAGAAATCTAGTACTGCAACAATGTACAACAATGGCTTGAATTAAAAGCCAGTGCAAAGAGACAAAGACTTGAAATTGTCAAAAGAGGAACATGGTATAATTCCAGAGAGGAACAGGGGCTCATTTCATCCATAGTCTTTTTTTTTTTTTTTACTTTCAAATAACTACCTCAGCAGTCTATTGCAAGGATTTTAATTGCTTGCCCAGCAAATAAATGACAACATTTTACTTTTACTTCCTTGTTTAGGCTTCCACTTCTACAGAGAAAGCTATTTTTAACATTTTCCCCCCCATGCCTTACCTATAATAAGTGCAGCTTATTTCATGGATGGCAAATGTGGCCCTGTCCACACTGTGCTGTGAGCGGGCAAACTTTGCCAAATCAGAGCGACTTCCTCCCAGCACGACCTTCCCGATTTCATCCAAGCTTAAGCCTAGACCCCAGTTGTTGCTGACTAGCGAGGTGGAGCTGCGCAATAGTGAGTCCACAGAATGGTGAAGTGCACTAGACAGCTGCTTACTGCAGCGGCTGAAAGGACGCCAGTCCAGCACTGCCGCTGGAAGCCTTTGAATCTGGAAAACAGGACAAGAATTTACACTATAGTTCAGGGGTTCAGGCACACGGCTGCAGGTCACGGGATGACTTTTAAGATGCACACACAACCTTATAGTGAAGAAGACAGCTAATTCTACTCAGTTACATTAAAACACGCTTCAATCGGCTGCTTGAAATCATTCTAAACACCAATCCACATCTTCAAAATGTTAATTATGCCGAGCATTTCAATGTTTATGAATAAACGTTGTTACCTGTCCTTGCTGGAAGCGGTTTGGGCACAGTGTACAGGTGCGGTTGTCGGACAAGTGGGCTTTGACATTGATGACATATGCCCCGGTCCGTCGCAGCCGTACCACATCGAAGCCCTCTCCAGCCAGGTTGTGACCAGGGACAAATGAGGCTTTTTCACACTCAGACCCTGAGCCAGTGTAACAGCCCTGGCAGACCTCAAACACCACTGAGAAACCGAGTATTAACAGAAGCAAGGTGCCCATGTGCAGCTGGTCTCCTGGCATTGTTATCTAAATATGAAAGAAAAAAAATAAGGAACTCAGTTGCTGTGCAAAAAAATGCTACAGTGCATAAACTCTTGCAGAGATCAACAGCAAGAAGCATGTCTGTTTTGACAGCAAATGTGGAGTATTTGCTAATCCTCTTGACAATTGCAGAGTGTAATCCTCCCACAGATGTTGACTCAAATCAAACGTGACTTAGGAAGGGCTTTTCTCTTACCTTGCACTGGAATGTGTCTTGTGTGCAGTTGGAGTTGCAGATTTTTGTCCTCTTCAGTTTCTTACTGTATTTATGCAATTGTCACAGTTGTTTTCAATCTCTTTGCACAGCCCCATCAACTGGACAATTTACAAAACTAAAAGCTCCCTGTAATGAACTAGTAATGCAACACTGCCAGTGCTTTACAAAGTTCTTTCTGTCTTTTCCCCTACTTTATGCACTCTCTATCTCAGTCTCCTTCCACGTTTCCTCTCGCTCACTCACTAAAGCCCTTAGATAATTTCCTCGGCATGACTGGGTTTGTTTTTATGAACATGACCTAGCTCTGCACAGCCCTCACTGTCGTGTGCGCATGTGCACGTGTGGGGGAGGAACAATCTTTTATAGTCACGAGAGACGAGACTTGCCTCTTTGAGCCCTCTTTACTGGAAATGGGTGTGCTGTAAAGTGCCATGTGTATGTGCGTCCATGGCGGTGACTGTGATTTGCTTATACAGTGTCTAGGCCGACCTGTCAATGTGCAGATAACCTAACCAAACTTCTGAGTCATCTATGCCTTTGTCTGCTTCTGGATTGGAGTGAAATGTTTGTTGTTAAGGTCACCAAATTAAAAATGTTTGAGACTTTGCAGAATTGTAGAACACAATTTTAAATTGAATTATTTGCCTTTAACAGATTAACCTAAACTTGAGGAAATGGTTGAAATATGGTCAGATTTGTGATCACTAGCACAAACCTGGTAATGATGTTAAAACAATTTTGCATAATTGTTTTTTGCAAAATTTTTATTTATTTTTTACTGTAATTAATACACAAATAAGTAGTTACTGTAAATATTGTATTTGGACTGTTGTTGAGGTGATCCTTCTGCCGTTTTTTTTTATTTATTTTACCTTTATTTAATCAGGAAAGCCCCACTGAGATTAGGAATCTATTTTTCAGCTGAGTCTTGGCCCCAGAGGGGAACTTATTGTACATGTTTTAGTGTTCTTTTAGAGAGAACACGCAAACTCCAATGGTGCATTTAATTTAGTTTAATGTATTGATTTTATTGAAACTGTGCATGTTAATGGACAGTGAATACCTTATGTTAATGATCTTTATGGCCGTCATGAATTGGAATAATCTGAGACCTAGTCTAAAAGTGCATTATTAATGTCACACTGACACTGTATAGTGGCAATAATATGATGAGGAACATTGTATTGTATAAAATACACTGGGGAGAGTGGAAATATTTGATAATTTTTATTTATTGATTTTAACAAAATACACAGTGCAATTTGTAAACTTCAACAAAACAATTTTAAAGCTACATAACAAAAGTGCTGCAGTAAAGGCAAGCTTAAGCTACAGGCATGAGTTAACTTCATTTGAGCTTATTTCACAGACTTAATTGTAAAACAAATTGGCTCGTAGTCGCCTCATGAGGGTGCTGTTGGTTCTCACAAGTTTTCACAGACCTCTGTGTTCTCACTTCAAAGTGCTGTTTTATGTTTCACTATTAATGAGTGGAGTGGTGGGTTATCTGAGAGTGTATGCATGTATAACACAACATACTGAGGAAAAAAAAATCACAAAGATCTATTTCTGTTTGCAAATGTCTTCATCTGAGGTGCATTTTCTTTCATGCTGGTTGTTGCGTTAATCTTTCTGTTTCCTCTGCATCTCCTTGAATCTCCTCATAACTATTGGTCATGTGAAATCTTGGCAGTCTTCGCCTTTTCTTAATTAGCACTGCCACCACAATTACCAAGGCCACCAGGGCCAGCACCCCAAAAGCTACCCCGGTCTTTTCCCCACTGGACATTTCATTGGACTCGGAGTTCATCATCTTCACCATGTCCTGGATTTCCTCTGGTTTGGCCAGTTTCCACAATTTGGTCGTTCCCACTCGCACCCAGCTTTTCTGGCCCTCAGTCATGACCATCACGGTGTTGGTGGCCTGCATGCTGATTAGAGGAGGTTTGGTGAAAGGTGGTAGCCGGATAGGTTTCAGCTCTCCTCCGGTGAATAAACCTGACTGGACACAGTAAAGGATCTCACACCCATCACTCACTATTGCCAAGTGTTGGCTAAATCTCGGTGGGCATCGACTTTGACCATTTGCCAGAGGGTTGGTTGACTGACAGCTGAAGAGGCCCCCAAATTGCACAGCGTATCTTGAGCCTGTTTCATAGTCACGACTAACACACAGCATCATACCATCAGAGAGAAATGTCTCTGCGATAAAATTTGGAGGGCAACCTTTGGAGTTAGTAATTGGATTAAGCGTGGAAGGGCTGTACAGACCACCAAACAGATACCCAGAGTTATCGGGGGCTTTCCCATTCACTGAGCACCAATAAGTGTTAATGCGAGCCGAACGGACATAATAGTTGTCCTGACAAATCTGTTGATGGCAGGTTTTTAAGTGTAAAAACCCACATTTGTATCTATGGTCATGGCACTGATATAAAGTGTAGCCCTCCTGTCTCACTTCAGATCTCAGTAAAGTGGGTGTATAGGGAGCGCGGCAGGAGAAGTCCCCAGTTTCTGGGTTTCTTTGGGCCAGTTTATCGCACAGTGGTCCTGCATCTTGTGTCAGCTGTTCACACTGTTGATAGACACCTCCAAAACTGAGGTTTGTAGCAGGACCTTCACATGATGAATCATCAACATTGGCCTGAAAGTTGTAGTTATTGGAGCTGACATCCACACAGCCTGGACGAGTGTTGACCTCATAATATCTCTCTATGGCTTTTTGTAGAGACTGAGACACCTTTTCCACAGTGGGCTGTGGCAGATCAGGTAAGGTGTTCTGGTTGATAAGATGGTGTAGGGGGACTCCTGAGCGATCAATTGCTACCAGATTGTTTCTTGTACTTTCCTGCCACTTCTGCAGACTGATCCCTGGATAGAAAGGAACACCTCCATGACTCTCAATATTGGAGTCTTTTCTGTTCGATTCGTATGTTTGATGGGTAGAACTCTGTTCGGAATTCTTGATGCCAATGCCAATCTTAAGGTCTTCAAACTTAAATGGGTTAAAAAAGTGAAAACTGGCCTCTGCTTCTGTATTGACACCTTGCTGTGCATTATCTGAGACATACTTTGAGTCGAGGTAGTCTTCCTGCACTAAAGTGGCTCCTGCATCAACAGTCATGATCACATGGGTTCCATAGTCCACCACCATCTTCTCAGACAGATAGGCTGCATTATTCATCTGGCCATTGTCAATGGCCTCAGCTATGCCTTTGACTTGCTGTGCGAAGCGTGAGTCTAGTGTGAAGTCGGGCGAAGCTTTCACAATGTAGAGCCAGTCACGCACCTATCAGGAGAAATAATGTATATTAGCTCAAAGCCAAAACCACCTGAATAGTGACTTATTCAAATTTAAAATGTGCCCATATCTGTATTGTATTTTATTCTGATGTTAGAAATGGCTTTTAAGTTAATTATAAGTAATGATGGTATCTCCTTTTCAAGACAAAAAATAAGCTAACTTTGTCTTACAACATAAAAGTTATATTAAAATGTTATCATTAAATAAGTCACAAAACTGACTTCCCACGTCAAATACTGGTGCGTAGGAGATGAAGGAGCAACCAAATGTTCATCAATCAGGAAAAGCCCCGCACAGTACATAACTTGCTAAATACATTATGTAAATCGGACCATTCTGATGAAATAGCTCAAATTAGTATTGTATTATTATTAATATTATTATTATTTAACAAAAAGAAAAACTTGAATCTGCACTAGTGACTCATCATATGAAAATGTTCATTGTTTGTTGTAAGTTGGTCTGTATGAATGTAGCTGCTTGAAATGTTTTGAAATGTTCTTTTTTTTATTTTATTGCACTTGGGGGTGGGGGCTCATAAGCTTTTTGCTTCAGCCCACTCCTTTTGAGCACAATGTGTAGTGCTCAAATAAACAAATAAACTAAACTAAACTAAATTTAGTCACCGCCCTTTCACTTTTGTATATTGTACATAACCCATGAAGTTAATATGTTGTTCCTTTTTACAATTACAAAGAACTGTACATAATTTTTGTTATAGATAGTTTAAAAAAAAATAAAGGTAAAAAATACACACATGGTCAAGATGCAACACACACAGTCATCATATTGCTCATTACTTTTACAGACATAAAGTAATAACTGCTGTAAAACCAACCTGCACTCGGGCTGTTTGTGCTGAATACTTGATCTGCTGTGTTTTCATCCTCTGGTTCTCTGTAGAAAATTTACCATTCAGCACACTAAAGAAAGACACCTCTGCATTTATGGATCTGGATGTGACGCTCTTCTGCTCCAACCATGAGCTGATAATCTCTGAACTGTTCTCCACACCGGTCTCCTTTTGGGGGATCACGAACACCTCGTCTGGGATGAGGTAGAACCCGTCCTCAGTGGTCTGGCACTGGAAGTAGCTTAGGTTCATCACTCGGCCCATGTCCATGTTTCTGAGGTTGTCCCAGCCGCCTCCGGGCAGCACCTCCAGGGCAGTTAGGTTTCTGGATGTCTGGCAGTGAGTAAACCAGTTGTATTGATGAATAGCAAGAGAAGTGCAGGTCTGAAGAAGTGCAAACACGAGAGAAAGCTGTGTCGGCTTCATGGTGGCTGAAGCCCGTTGAATGAAAAATGAATCAATGCAGCCTGTGGTTTCCTTTTTATTTTGGAGTCTAAGTTTCATTTTCGTATTAGGTTTTGTTTTCGTGGAAAACTCTGGGAATTCACCTTCTTTGTTTTCTAGTGTTGTACGTAACCAACAGTAATTAGTTTTAAATTCCAATCAATCAATCAATCAATCAATCTTTATTTATATAGCGCTTTTCATACATTTCATGTAACACAAAGTGCTTTATAGATTTAAAAACATTCTCTCACACCCACCTCCTCCCACAAATACAAACAAAGTGGGTCCGAAGAAAGATGACAACAAATCCAGACCTGTCATCATCCGTTTCAACACCAGAGACACGAGGGACCATGTCTGGAAGGGCTCCAAGGAAGCTGAGGATCTGCTCAAGGCCCGGAAACTGCGCTTCAGTGAAGACCTTAAAGCCAAAGATAAAGAAACGCGCGCCGAGTTATGGCCTCAAGTGGACGAGGCAAGAAAGGCTGGAAAGAAGGCTTACTTCGTGGGAGCAAGAGCATTCATAGACCTTAAAGAGATAAAAGTTGATAAATAAATGTAGGCCTAAGAGAATATTCTCCCATGTATAACAACGTACAACAGGCCTATTTGCTCATAAAGTCCTTATGTCTTATAAACTTTTGGAAACCGTAAGAGGTTCCCCTTTTTTGTTTGGTCAAAAAGTGGAACAATTACCAAAACTTAAAGGAAGGATGTAAAAAATAAAATGAAAAAAAAATGGGAAAGGAAATTAGGGGAAACCTTAAAACATGGACCTACAGGTGCAGGAAGATTAAGCACTCTACTTTAGTTGCACTAGACTTTCATTTTGTTTTTTTCTTTCAATTCCTTCTTCTGTTTGTTTTGCTTTTCTTTTTTTTCTTTTTTCTTTTGAATGTGTTTTCATCAATGACAAATTATTTCATTAAATGTAAGAGGCATTCGAGACAATACCAAAAAGAAAAGCTACTTTTATTTTCTGTAGACAACAAAATCCGGATATTGTGTTCCTACAAGAAACTCACTCAGTTAGTAATGATGTCAAATGCTGGAGATCCCAACGGGATGTTTCTTTAGCCATGCATCTACACAGTCAGCAGGGGTCGCCATACTTCTTAGTAAATTCAGGGGAGATGTTAAGGAAACAATTACATCTGAAGACGGAAGATGGTTGATTATCATACTTAAATTGGACAACTCTTTCTTTTGTATCTGCAACTTATATAACTAAAATAACGCATCACTTATTTTTTTTTTGTTCAAATCAGCAATAAACTGAAAGAGATTCAAATAAAATACAACGATGCATTTTTAATTGTGGGTGGAGACTATAATGATGCTCCAGATGACAATGTCGATAGAATACCTAGTAGATCACTGCAAAATACAAGATTTAAATGTACAACATTTATCTCTGTTCAGCTATCTGTTGTAGATGCATGGCGATTCTTTAATCCACAAACAAGGGAATACTCATGGAGCAACGCTAACAAGTCTTTACAATCCAGAATAGACATTTGGTTTACTTCTTCTTCATGCCTTCGATTTATTTCAGAATTACACTATAGTTATGCTCCATTAACAGACCACAACTTAGTAACTATTCATTTAAAAGGGACAAAACAACGTGGGGAAAAAAACGCGGTTACTGGAAATGTAATTCTAATCTCCTAAAAGGACACTATGTTTTGTGATGCTGAAGAAAACTTATTTAGAAATGCCTTCAATGGCGACAAAACTAATCAAATCCAAAAATGGGAATACTTTAAATTTCAGATCAGATAAAAAGCAATTCATCAAAGTAAGGAAATAAAGAAACAAAGAATGCAAAAAGAATCTAAAAAATTAATGGAAGAACTAAATAATGTATTAACAAAACACACTTTGGTGGAGAAAGAGGAAATTAGGATGAAACAAATTCAAGAAGAAATAAACAACATCTATATAGAGCTTGCTAAGGGTGCTTATGTTAGAGCTCGTATTAAATGGCTTGAACAAGGAGAAAAAAACTCCAGTTACTTTTTTTCACTTGAAAAAGAAATCATTAAAAAAATTACGCATTTGTGACTCGTGATTAAGTCAAGCCTATGCTTTCACAGGCCTACCGTACTAAGAGAATACCGTACTAAGACTTCAATAAGTCTGGGTTCTTATTGAACTCAGACTTTGCAGAATTGTAGAACACTATTGATTTTCATATAATGTACTTCATTGTATAGTTTGCTTCAGTGTCAGTGCAAACACAATTTTAAATTGAATTATTTGCCTTTAACAGATTAACCTAAACTTGAAGAAATTGTTGAAATATGGTCAGCTTTGTGACTAGCACAAACCTGGTAATCATGTTAAAACAATTATTTTGCATTATTGTTTTTTGCATAATTCTTTTTTTTTTTACTGTAATTAATACTCAAATAAGAAGTTACTGTAAATATTGTATTTGGTTGTTGAGGTTATCCTTCTGCCGTTTTTTAAAATTTATTTGACCTTTATTTAATCAGGAAAGCCCCACTGAGATTAGGAATCTATTTTTCAGCTGAGTCTTGGCCCCAGAGGGGAACTTATTGTACATGTTTTAGTGGTGTTCCTTTAGAGAGAACATGCAAACTCCAATGGTGCATTTAATTTAGTTTAATTTATTGATTTTATTGAAACTGTGCATGTTAATGGGCAGTGAATACCTTATGTTAATGATCTTTATGGCCGTCATGAATTAGAATAATCTGAGACCTAGTCTAAAAGTGCATTATTAATGTCACACTGACACTGTATAGTGGCAATAATATGATGAGGAACATTGTATTGTATAAAATACACTGGGGAGAATGGAGATATTTGATAATTTTTATTTATTGATTTTAACAAAATACACAGTGCAATTTGTAAACTTCAACAAAACAATTTTAAAGCTACATAACAAAAGTGCTGCAGTAAAGGCAAGCTTAAGGTACAGGCATGAGTTAACTTCATTTGAACTTATTTTACAGACTGAAGTGGACAAATATATATATATATATATACATTTAGGAATACCCATTATAAAACCCATGAAAGTTACCACTGTGATTGATCTTGTTGTGGCTCGTAGTCGCCTCATGAGGGTGCTGTTGGTTCTCACAAGTTTTCACAGACCTCCGGGTTCTCACCTCAAAGTGCTGTTTTATGTTTCACTATTAATGAGTGGAGTGATGGGTTATCTGAGAGTGTATGCATGTATAACACAACATACTGAAAAAATCACAAAGATCTATTTCTGTTTGCAAATGTCTTCATCTGAGGTGCATTTTCTTTCATGCTGGTTGTTGCGTTAATCTTTCTGTTTCCTCTGCATCTCCTTGAATCTCCTCATAACTCTTGGTCATGTGAAATCTTGGCAGTCTTCGCCTTTTCTTAATTAGCACTGCCACCACAATTACCAAGGCCACCAGGGCCAGCACCCCAAAAGCTACCCCGGTCTTTTCCCCACTGGACATTTCATTGGACTCGGAGTTCATCATCTTCACCATGTCCTGGATTTCCTCTGGTTTGGCCAGTTTCCACAATTTGGTCGTTCCCACTCGCACCCAGCTTTTCTGGCCCTCAGTCATGACCATCACGGTGTTGGTGGCCTGCATGCTGATTAGAGGAGGTTTGGTGAAAGGTGGTAGCCGGATAGGTTTCAGCTCTCCTCCGGTGAATAAACCTGACTGGACACAGTAAAGGATCTCACACCCATCACTCACTATTGCCAAGTGTTGGCTAAATCTCGGTGGGCATCGACTTTGACCATTTGCCAGAGGGTTGGTTGACTGACAGCTGAAGAGGCCCCCAAATTGCACAGCGTATCTTGAGCCTGTTTCATAGTCACGACTAACACACAGCATCATACCATCAGAGAGAAATGTCTCTGCGATAAAATTTGGAGGGCAACCTTTGGAGTTAGTAATTGGATTAAGCATGGAAGGGCTGTACATACCACCAAACAGATACCCAGAGTTATCGGGGGCTTTCCCATTCACTGAGCACCAATAAGTGTTAATGCGAGCCGAACGGACATAATAGTTGTCCTGACAAATCTGTTGATGGCAGGTGGACCACCCAAAAAGCCCACAATCGTAGCTATGGTCATGGCACTGATATAAAGTGTAGCCCTCCTGTCTTACTTCAGATCTCAGTAAAGTGGGTGTATAGGGAGCGCGGCAGGAGAAGTCACCAGTTTCTGGGTTTCTTTGGGCCAGTTTATTGCACAGTGGTCCTGCATCTTGCGACAGCTGTTCACACTGTTGATAGACACCTCCAAAACTGAGGTTTGTAGCAGGACCTTCACATGATGAATCATCAACATTGGCCTGAAAGTTGTAGTTCTTGGAGCTGACATCTACACAGCCTGGACGAGTGTTGACCTCATAATATCTCTGTATGGCTTTTTTTAGAGACCGAGACACCTTTTCCACAGTGGGCCGTGGCAGATCTGGTAATGTGTTGTGGTTGATAAGATGGTGTAGGGCGACTCCTGAGCGATCAATTGCCACCAGATTGTTTGTTGTACTTTCCTGCCACTTCTGCAGACTGATCCCTGGATAGAAAGGAACACCTCCATGACTCTGAATGATGGAGTATGTAATATTGGACTGGTATGCCTGAAGGGTGGAGCTCTGGGAGGAACTACCTCCACCAATGTCAAACTTAAGTTTGTCGAAAAAATTAAATCCTGCCTGTGCTTTTACATTAGAACTCTGTGAAGCACTATCTGAGACATACTTTGAGCTGAGGTAGTCTTCCTCCACTAAAGAAGCTCCTGCATTAACAGTGGTGATCACATGGGTTCCATAGTCCACCACCATCTTCTCTGATAGATAGGCCGCATTCTTTGTCTGGTTGTTCTCTATAGCATCAGCTATGTCTTTGGCTTGCTGAGCAAAGCGTGAGTCCAGTGTGAAGTCGGGATAAGCTTTCACAATGTAGATGAAGTTACGGACCTGTAAACAAAAACAACAATTGTAGGTTGTTTATCAGGTATTCACTGTATTTATCTCTGCAACATTAACATTGTTTTTATCTTACATGGAATCATAGACATTATATTTCATGTTTAATCATCTTTTTGTTTTAAAAATAAAATTGCGTTCCTTTGTTTTGTTCTACTTTGTTGATTTAATGCCCTCATAACTCCTAATAATACTCATATCTATCTTTGCGGTAAGCTGCCCGTTGAACCGGTTTTGAGGCATCCAATGGCTGGTTAGCTGATGTTAAGGGTAAGATTATACACTGATATGTTTCCTAGTATGAATATCTTATTGAATCACTTGTAGTTGTAAAACATACCTGCACTCTTGTTGTTGTGGCTGAATCTTGGACCTGATGCGTTTTCATCCTCTGGTTTTCAGTTGAAAACTTCCCGTTCACCATAGTCAGGAAGGACACATCTGCATTAATGGAACTTGAGGTGACGCTCTTCTGCTCCAACCATGAGCTGATAATCTCTGAACTGGTCTCCACACCGGTCTCCTTTTGGGGGATCACAAACACCTCGTCTGGGATGAGGTAGAGCCCGTCCTCAGTGGTCTGGCATTGGAAGTAGCTTAGGTTCATCACTCGGCCCATGTCTATGTTCCTCAGGTTGTCCCAGCCACCTCCGGGCAGCACACCCAGGGATGTGATTGAGAGGTTTGTGGAAGCGCGGCATTGTCTTAGCCAGTTAGAAGGGCGGCCCGCGCAAAGACAAGCACCTGTTAGGAGGAGGATCAAAGCCACATAGAACAGAGCTGACTTCATCTTGACTGTGACAGAGAGAGACCTGCTGGCAGTATTTATAAAGTTCCAGGCTACTTCCTCTTTGAGTCAGAAAGTTCCTCACGAGATGGGAATGTTGGGGGAGGAGCCCATTTGTACTTTCCTATGCATTTTAGTTGACCTAATATACGGATGGTGGGCAAAAAAAGGTTACTACTTCAGTTCCTTTTTCGAAGATTTGCATGTGTGTGTGTGTGTTCACAGAAAAACTAATGCAACTTTTACTTTTGTCAGTCCATAAATAAGTTATTGTTTTTTTGACGAACTAAAAAAGACTACCATAACTGCTAGTTAGGGAAGTTGGGCAGAGGTTTGTTGATGGGAAGCTACTGCCCTTTTCAACTGGCCTGCTCAACACCCAGGCTTTTTAACGCATTACACTATGTAAGGCCTACATAATACATTGTACACAAAAAAAAAAAAAGAACTCCTGATCACGGAGTATAATGTGATGGTAAATGTATAATGTGTGCAATTTTCAGTTTCGGTAACGTTACCATTGTTTGGCAGTGGTAACAAGCTGAAAGAAATATATTAATGGTTGCCATTTGTTACTTGCTTTATACTAGACATCGTACATTAAATGAGACCTGTAATTAACCACTGTTAATTACAGGTGCTCCTCCTATAATTAGAATATCATGAAAAAGTTCATTTATTTCTCTAACTCAACTTAAAATGTGAAACTAATATATTATATAGACTCATTACATGCAAAGTGGGGATAACTGTAATTTGCTATAGGATTAAGTTATTTCATGAAAGGATGCAAGCGCATGTACATTGTGTGTATGTGTATGTGCTGCTTACGGTTCATTATGTAGCTTTATCTGTGTTACTTCGTAATGAGTTCTACTCCTTTTTGGGAATGTATTGCAGAGTTTCACTTATGTAATCTTACTTAAGGTAAATGCCATCTTGACTGCATAATTATAATTTTTTTTTTTGCTGTTCTTTCTTTTTTTTTTTGTCATTTAAGTTTTTATTGATTTTTCCTTTTTCCAATGTACAAAAACATAAGCAAACACTGATAGCATTAATTATAAAAATTAAATCATAAAAACAAAACAAAAAGAAAAAAGAAAACACACACATAACCACCTAACATAATAAAATGGTGACAATGGCACAGTTAAGATATTTTAATGACAGTAGAGTCTTGTTTTGTGATGAATGACCTAAAACATATCCATGTTTTGTTAGTTTTGTCCTGGACATTGTGAACTTTGGAAATGAGTGTCTCATAAGCGGCAGTCTCAGTCATCAATTTAACCCATTCCTCGATTTTGGGTCTATGAGGGCTCTTCCATATCCGCAGGATTAACCTGGCAGCTACTACAAATGCAGCCACCACAAAGGCAGACATTTCTTTTGTAAACACAGGAGGCAAAAGCGACTTGTCCCCCAGCAGGCACAACTGAGGCACTGCTGGGATAGACAACCCTGTCCATTTTTCCAAATTTAGTATTACTTCAGTCCAAAATGGAAGGACCAAGGGACACTCCCAGAAACAATGAAGGTATGTACCGGTATCTGTTCCACATTTCCAACAAGTATCACTTTGTAACAATCCCATTTTGAATAACTTCGTTGGTTTTGCTGTTCTTTCTTGTTGTTTTGTTCCTTTTGTACTATGTCCTTTTGTATTATTGTGAAGTGAGAATTTTTGTTGTGTTGAGTTTGGAGGTGGGCACTCATAAGCTTTTTGCCTCAGCCCACTCCTTTTCAGCAGAATGCTCAAATAAACAATTACACTAAACTAAAAAAAAAACTAAAAATTAACTTTTTATATAATTAATTTCACTGTGGTTATATACTGTACTATATACTGTATTTTTTATCGCCGTGTTAATATTAACATTGAAAATCTCACACTATAATTATGTACAAAATAGTTATAAATCGTTAAGCTTTTTGCTTCAGCCCACTCCTTTTCAGCAGAATGCTCAAATAAAGAAGAAGAAGATCTTTATTTATATAGCGCCTTTCACAGACATGGTCACAAAGCGCTTTACATGAGAGCATTTTACATTCACTCCATACTCGGTGGTGGTAAGCTATGTTAGTAGCTTCAGTTTCCCCTGGGGGAGACTGACAGAAGCGCTGTCGCGACTGCGCAGATGTGTAATTGTTTACACTAAACAATTACACATCTGCACCAACGGTCCCTCAGACCTGTGGCTGTGTAATTGTTTAGTGTAAACAATTACACTAAACTAAAAAAAAACTAAAAATGAACTTTTGATATAATTAATTTCACTGTGGTTATATACTGTACTATATACTGTATTTTTTATCACCGTGTTAATATTAACATTAAAAATCTCACACTATAATTATGTACACAATATTTATAAATCGTTAGCAAAATTTTGCCCCGAAGAACAAAAACGCGTGTCTGCTTTTAAGACCAAAGACAGGCTTGTGATCGTCTCATGTGAACACTGGACAAGCATGTTTGTACTTGCTCTATTGGGAAATTCCAGCTCAAGTCTCCACCCATGAAAAAGGGGCAATTGAAAGCAAAAATAATCTCTGCTCCTGACAATCCACCGCCATTACCTGAAGTGATGGCGCGGACTGCAGTACCTGTGCTCATGTGCAGTTCTTATTCTTTAGTACAGGGTATCCACGGGGTCTTAAACAGTATTAAAAGTTGATATAAGAAAAATTACCAAATTGATCTGCTGGCCGTGTTTATAAGGTTCAAGGCTACTTCCACTTTGAGTTAGAAAGTTAATCACTAGATGGGAATGTTGGGGAAGGAGCCCATTTAAGTTTACCTTAGATACGGATGGTGGGCAAAAAAAGGAGACTTTCTCAGTTCCTTTTCAAAGATTTGCATGTGTGTGTGTGTGTGTTGTCTTCTGAATTCACGAAAAAAACTAAAGCAACCTTTACTTCTGTCAGTCCATAAATAAGTTATTGTTTTTTTGACGAACTAAAAAAGACTACCATAACTGCTAGTTAGGGAAGTTGGGCAGAGGTTTGTTGATGAGAAGCTACTGCCCTTTTCAACTGGCCTGCTCAACACCCAGGCTTTTTAACGCATTACACTATGTAGGGCCTACATAATACATTGTAAAAAAAAAAAAAAAAGAACTCCTGATCACGGAGTATAATGTGTGTATTAATGTGCCATTTTCAGTTTCGGTAACGTTACCATTGTTTGGCAGTGGTAACAAGCTGAAAGAAATATATTAATGGTTGCCATTTGTTACTTGCTTTATACTAGACATCGTACATTAAATGAGACCACTGTAGTTGTACTTTGTTTCTGTTAATTACAGGTGCTCCTCCTATAATTAGAATTTCATGAAAAAGTTCATTTATTTCTCTAACTCAACTTAAAATGTGAAACCAATATATTATATAGACTCATTACATGCAAAGTGGGGATAACTGTAATTTGCTATAGGATTAAGTTATTTCATGAAAGGATGCAAGCGCATGTACATTGTGTGTATGTGTAAGTGCTGCTTACAGTTCATTATGTAGCTTTGTCTGTGTTACTTCGTAATGAGTTCTACTCCTTTTTGGGAATGTATACAGTGCAGACTTTCACTTATGTAATCTTACTTAAGGTAAATGCCATCTTGACTGCATAATTATAATACATTTTTTGCTGTTCATTGTTGTTGTTTTGTTCCTTTTGTACTATGTCCTTTTGTATTATTGTGAAGTGAGAATTTATGTTGCGTTGAGTTTGGCGGTGGGCGCTAATAAGCTTTTCGCTTCAGCCCACTCCTTTTCAGAAGAATGCTCAAATAAAGAAGAAGAAGATCTTTATTTATATAGCGCCTTTCACAGACATGGTCACAAAGCGCTTTACATGAGAGCATTTTACATTCACTCCATACTCAGTGGTGGTAAGCTATGTTAGTAGCTTCAGTTTCCCCTGGGGGAGACTGACAGAAGCGCCAACGGTCTGCGCCAACGGTCCCTCAGACCGTTGGCGCAGATGTGTAATTGTTTAGTGTAAACAATTACACTAAACTAAAAAAAAACTAAAAATGAACTTTTTATATAATTAATTTCATTGTGGTTATATACTGTACTATATACTGTATTTTTTTTATCACCGTGTTAATATTAACATTGAAAATCTCACACAATATTTATAAATCGTTAGCAAAATTTAGCCCCGAAGAACAAAAACGCGTGTGTGCTTTTAAGACCAAAGACAGGCCTGTGATCGTCTCATGTGAACACTGGACAAGCATGTTTGTACTTGCTCTATTGGGAAATTCCAGCTCAAGTCTCCACCCATGAAAAAGGTGCAATTGAAAGCAAAACTAATCTCTGCTCCTGACAATCCACCGCCATTACCTGAAGTGATGGCGCGGACTGCAGTACCTGTGCTCATGTGCCGTTCTTATTCTTTAGTACAGGGTATCCACAGGGTCTTAAACAGTATTAAAAGTTGATATAAGAAAAATTACCAAATTGATCTGCTGGCAATGTTTATAAGGTTCAAGGCTACTTCCTCTTTGAGTTAGAAAGTTAATCACTAGATGGGAATGTTGGGGAAGGAGCCCATTTAAGTTTACCTTAGATATGGATGGTGGGCAAAAAAAGGAAACTTTCTCAGTTCCTTTTCAAAGATTTGTATGTGTGCGTGTGTGTTGTCTTCTGAATTCACGAAAAAAACTAAAGCAACTTTTACTTTTGTCAGTCAATAAATACGTTTTGTGTGTTGTTGAGAAGTAAAAAAAAGAAAAGAAAAAAGAATAACCTGAAATGAACTTTTTTATAGAATTAATTTCACAGTGGTTTTATATTGTACTATACTGTATTTTTGCACAGTGTTAAATTAATAACATTAAAAATCACAGTATAATTATGTAATAAATATGTATAAATCTATAGCAAAAGTTAGCCCGTAAAACAAAAATGCGTGTGTGCGTGCAAAGACAGGCTTGTTATCATATCTGGTGAACACTGGACAAGCATGTTTGTATTTGCTCTGTTGGGAAATTCCAGCTCAAGTCTCCACCCACGAAATAGGTGCAATTGAAAACAAAAATAATCTCTGCTCCTGACTATGATTAATCATCAATCGCAATGTCCAAATTCACAGCCATTATCTAGCAGGGGTAGGTAACGTCAAGCCCAGAGGCCAAATCTGGCTCGACAGCACAGAACCTCAGGCCCTGCAGAGGAATTTGAGAAATATTATTATATTTCTCAAATTCAAAAAATATCATTTGAATTATAATGTTTGCCAATAACAGATAAAATACCTGTTAAACCTGCGAGAAATAGTGTTAGTTAATTTGTTAATTTAAAAAATTTCATGGCAGAGCATCTCACTATAATGTAAAACAGTGGTTTTCAACTGGTTGGTTCGGGCCCCAAAAGTGGGTTGCGGAACGATTGTCAGTGGGTCGCAAGCCTATAGGGAACCTTTTTTCAATATTTTCCATCTGAAACGGTATGGAAACATACGGGAGTCTTTTAAAAGTCATGTTATTGGGTTGTTTTGATCTCTTAAAAGCATATCTACTGCTTGTTAAATAAATTGCGGTTTTATTTGGGTCCCAGCTTGTCATCCTATTGGGTAATGGTGGGCCCCGAAACCATACCACTTGAGAACCACTGATTAAAACATTGGCATTTGCAGAACATTTTTATATGGTGAGGTTCGGCCCTTGGTGTTTTGGCAATGATGAAAATCGGCCCACCATGATGCAAACTTGCCTACCCCCAACCTAAAGTGATAGTGCGGACTGCAGCACCTGTGCTCATACGCAGTTCTTATTCTTTAGAAACCTTATACCTGTGTGAATCTGTTTGACCAGTTCATTGTTCCCTTTTATTAAAGATAGCACTTAGCTGCTTTTAAGTTCATTTGGGGAAGTGATATTTATAAGTCAAATGAATGTGCGTCACTGGAAACTTCCCCGCAATTTTCTGGTTGCCATACTTTCATTTATGCGCTGTCTGCAATTGTTATTCTAATACATTACATTGAAATACAAAGTAATTGCAATGTTGTTCATTCAGTTTCACTTTTATTTATAGATTCAGAGTGCAACAATCTCTTCATAAGTCTTTACAGAAATATAATAATAATAAAAATAAGTAAAATAATATAGAGCAGGGGTGGCCAAAGTGGATTTTGTACTATATTGCTGCAATTCTACTAAAATTATGCGTTTGCCGCAGTTAACATTTGTTTTAATGTAGCATGTTACTTGCATAGATAGAATCATATGCAAATGTATAGACTACCAAAAACTAGTGTTTCACGCTTGACATCGCCGTGTTTGGCCCGCGACCCACAAGCACTTTTTAATTTTGGCCCTCGGAGACAAAAAGTTTGGGCACCCCTGATATAGAGACAGATAAATCATGAGATGATTGTGCAAAATATTACCCCCTGCAATTAATCCTCACAAAGATATAAACTGATGAGTGCTTTGAGGTAAACATTTCTTTTGTAAAATAATGAATTTGGACGCGAAAAATATGGGGCGCCGATTGTAAAAATTCGGAAAATATTTTTTTGCTGAACATTTTTCAACATTTAGCTCCTCACATTTAGCACATTTTCCTCACATTTAAGACAAAAATTCATGTAAAACAACACGTTATATGTAGTTGTCGAATACATGTTAAATATTATATATAAATGTTATATCTATATCTAAATGTTAAATGTTATATCTAAATGTTAAATGTTATATCTAAATCTAAACTTTATATCTAAATCTAAACTTTATATCTAAATGTTAAATGTTATATCTAAATGTTATATCTAAATGTTAAATGTTATATCTAAATGTTAAATGTTACATCTAAATGTTAAATGTTATATCTAAATGTTAAATCTAAATCTTATATCTAAATGTGTCGCCAAGTGTAATGCTAAATATATAAAAAATATTCAAATCCCCAAGGAAACCACGCCCACTGCAGTAGCTTCAAATCACTTTTTTTTCTGCAAAGGCAAGTGCAGGACACCATCGATCATCTCTGGGTGGAAACCAGGAGGATACTTCTGCTTCAGGTAAGTCGTTTTCTCCTGCCAAATAAAAGCTTCTTCCACTGTAACTCCAAACTAAATGTTTATTTGGCAATGGGGAAGGTGTTAGTGTGGTGGGACTGAAATGCTAGTTAGCACTTAGCATTAGCTCCGATTTGTTTTGATAGAATAGCTTAAGGCTAGCTAACCTTTCTCACTTGCATTTTTGACCAAAAACATTGCATGGGAGAAAATGCTTATGCCTAATGTTTACAGAAAACTAATGTGTTTTTAAGGTCATACTGTACATATATGAGTCTTCTGTGTAAACGGAGCTACAGTGTTATGGTTGTTTGGAAGAGTAAATAAACACTACTCAGGCCTCATTGACTCTCAAAAAACATTGCACATTCACTATAAAATATTGAAAATATTAAAGGGGAATAATAAGAAGGAAACAAAATAACAGTACTTGGTAAAGAATAACCACAATATGACCGATTAATTATGTTCCATATTTCAGTTTATTGACTATAACATTTAGATATAACATTTAACATTTAGAAATAACATTTAACATTTAGATATACTATTTAACATTTAGATATAACATTCAACATTTAGATGTAACATTTAGATTTAGATATAACATTTAGATGTAACATTTAACATTTAGATTTAGATATAACATTTAGATATAACATTTAACATTTAGATATAACATTTAGATTTAGATATAACATTTATATATAATATTTAACATGTAGTTGACAACTACATATAACGTGTTGTTTTACATACATTTCTGTCTTAACGGTGAGGAAAACGCGCTAAATGTGAGGAAAGTGAGCTAAATGTTGAAACATTTTCAGCAAATTTTTTTTGTACAGAATGTTACAATTGGCACCCCATAGAAAAATACATTTAGACACTTTTTTTTTAACCTAAACCATAAAAATGTACAGACCTGTACTTATAACAACAATATGTAGCTCAATGAACAGTGAGATGGAGGAAGAGAAGCGTGTGTGTTAGTGTTCAAGCAAGATTTACATGAGTTTATTCACTGTTACAAGTGCCAGCAGAGCCAGTGCACCAAAATCTACCCCAGTCTTTCCACAGTTGGAAGTCATCCTCATCATGTTTTGGATCTCCTCTGGTTTTGCCATTTTCCACAGTTTGGTATTACCCACTCTGACCCAGGTCTTCTCTCTCTCAGTCATGACCATTACAGTCAAGTTCTTGGTCAACTTTTCTATAGCACATTTACAACGGCTGCCCAAAGTGCTTCACATAAGATAGATAATAAAATCTAGGAATACAAAAATACAGAACAAGGCCCAGAAAAAGTATAACTTCAAGAACAATAAGAGTGGCGTTAGCTTCCATCCTAACAAGAAGAGGTATGGGGAAAGGAGGCAGACTGACAGGTTTCAGCTCTCCTCCAGCAAAAGACTTTGACTGAATGCAGTAAAGTATCTCACAGCCATCACTCACTGTAGCTGAGTGTTGGCTGAATTGTGGTGGGCATCGACTTTGACCATTCGCCAGAGGGTTGGTCGACTGACAGCTGAAGAGGCCCCCAAATAGTACAGCGTATCTCGAGCCTGTTTCATAGTCACGACTTAAGCACAGCATCATACCATCGGAGAGAAACTTCACTGGGGTAAAGTTTGGAGGACATCCTTTGGAGTTAGTAATTGGATTAAGCATGGAAGGGCTGTACAGACCACCAAACAGATACCCAGAGTTATCAGGGGCTTTCCCATTCACTGAGCACCAATAAGTGTTAATGCGAGCCGAACGATTGTAGTGGTTGTTTTCGCAAACTTGAACATTACAATAAGACCAACCAAAAGGGCCACAACTTTTCTGTTGATTGTGGCATTCATACCTAGTGTAGTCCTCCTCTGCCACTTCAGATCTCAGTAAAGTGGGTGTATAGGGAGCGCGGCAGGAAAAGTTACCAGTGTCAGGGTTTCTTTGGGCCAGTTTATCGCACAGTGGCCCTGCATCTTGTGTCAACTGTTCACACCGTTGATAGACACCTCCAAAACTGAGGTTTGTAGCAGGACCTTCACATGATGCATCATCAACATTGGCCTGAAAGTTGTAGTTCTTGGAGCTGACATCTACACAGCCTAGACGAGTGTTGACCTCATAATATCTCTGTATGGCTTTTTGTAGAGACCGAGACACCTTTTCCACAGTGGGCTGTGGCAGATCAGGTAAGGTGTTGTGGTTGATGAGATGGTGTAGGGGGACTCCTGAGCGATCAATGGCTACCAGATTGTTTCTTGTACTTTCCTGCCACTTCTGCAGTCATCCCTGGATAGAAAGGAACACCTCCATGACTCTCAATATTGGAGTCTTTTCTGTTCGACTCGTATGTTTGATGGGTAGAACTCTGTTCGGAATTGTTTATGCCAATGCCAAACTTAAATGGGTTAAAAAAGTGAAAACTGGCCTCTGCTTCTGTATTGACACCTTGCTGTGCATTATCTGAGACATACTTTGAGTCGAGGTAGTCTTCCTGCACTAAAGTGGCTCCTGCATCAACAGTGATGATCACATGGGTTCCATAGTCCACCACCATCTTCTCAGACAGATAGGCTGCATTATTTGTCTGGTCATTGTCAATGGCCTCAGCTATGTCTTTGACTTGCTCTGCAAAGCGTGACTCTAGTGTGAAGTCGGGCGAAGCTTTCACAATGTAGAGTGAGTCACGCACCTATCAGGAGAAATAATATACCGTATATTAGCTTAAAGCCAAAACCACCTGAATAGTGACTTATTCAAATGTTAAAGCTGGGGTACCTGATTTTTTCTGCACAAACTCAGACATTTTTTATTTGGACCAAACTAATTTCTAGCTCATAATCCCTCTTGCATGTCCGAATTGTTCAAGCAAGGGGGGACCACCTCCAAAATAAATTTCACTGATTTAGGTTCTACTTCTATCTTCTATTCCTCAATAAACAAAATAGGTTAAGACCATGCAACAAGGTCTGTTTTTGGTTAGAAACATGCACGCACACACACACACTTAAATACTGTAGTCGAGGTGCAACACACACAGTCATCATATTGCTCATTGCTTTTACAGACATAAATTAATAATTGCTGTAAAACCAACCTGCACTCGGGCTGTTTGTGCTGAATACTTGATCTGCTGTGTTTTCATCCTCTGGTTCTCTGTAGAAAATTTACCATTCAGCACACTAAAGAAAGACACCTCTGCATTTATGGATCTGGATGTGACGCTCTTCTGCTCCATCCATGAGCTGATCATCTCTGAACTGGTCTCCACACCGGTCTCCTTTTGGGGGATCACAAACACCTCGTCTGGGATGAGGTAGAGCCCGTCCTCAGTGGTCTGGCACTGGAAGTAGCTTAGGTTCATCACTCGGCCCATGTCCATGTTTCTGAGGTTGTCCCAGCCGCCTCCGGGCAGCACCTCCAGGGCAGTTAGGTTTCTGGATGTCTGGCAGTGAGTAAGTCCGTTGTGTTGAGGAATAGCAGGAGAAGTGCAGGTCTGAAGAAGGGCAAACACGAGAGAAAGCTGTGTCGGCTTCATGGTGGCTGAAGCCCGTTGAATGAAAAACGAATCAATGCAGCCTGTGGTTTCCTTTTAGCTCGGAGCCTTAGTTTCGTTTTAGTGTCAGGCTTTGTTTTTATGGATGGGAAAAAGGGCTGACTCATTTATGCGGTAATGCATTTACAATTATAGTATGTATCAAATGTCTTTATTTTACAGCACGCACTTAATTTAAAATCTACACTCACCCTTTGCACAAGGAGCAAGCAACAAAGGAAATATAAATAAATCAAATCTATTAAATAAATTAAATCTATTAACTGAAGGCAAATGTATGTTACTTAATAAGTATGTTACTTAATATTACACTAATCTTACTCCCTTAATATACCTTTTTCACCAGTGCGACTCTCACTCATATCTAGTGAAATAATGTGGGCATATCTCTAACACTTGAGCACATCCCTGGACCCTGATATTCGACCTTAGTGAGAAAATATTAATATTGATTGGCTAAAGTGCTTTGCCCACTTTTCTGCAGATGTAGTTCGTTTCTGTTAGCGATAAGGGAAAGTCTAAACGCTCCCGCCTCCTGCAGCTGTAGATATAATATCAACTGCATTAGATGCTGTAATGTTGTGCGTGTCATTATTGTTATAACAGCACTTACGAGTTGGAGTGAGAAAGGAAATCCATCAGGCCTATACAGTATGCACCACTCACTCCATGAAAATAATAATAATAATAATGCCTTACACTTATATTGCGCTTTACAAGCCTGTATTACCAAGTTTCTCAAAGCGCTACACTGTCGTCATTATTCATTCACTCCATACTTGGTGGTGAGCTGCTGTTGCAGCCACAGCTGCCCTGGGGCAGCCAGTCTGCGCCATCGGCCCACCACCTGCCACTCACTCATACACCAGTGTACGCAGACACTGGAGGCAAGGAGGGTGAAGTGTCTTGCCCAAGGACACAACGACAATGTGCACCTTCAGGAGGCGGGATTCGAACCCCCGACCTTCCGATCACGAGACGACCCGCTCTACCATCTGCGCCACCGTCGCCCCAACAAAGACAGTTGAAAACAACTGTCTTTCTTGTCACTGTAGCCTTATAGCATTTTACTGATACTGTTATCTTCTATAAATTCTTAGTTTTATAGTTCCTAACTTTTCCTGTAGCAGCTAAATATTGTGAACATACTTTACTTTTCCCTTGCTATTTTATATTGAAACCCAATAACTGAAATAGGAATACTAGCTCCTGCTACCTGAGATTGTTGATCTTAAAACTAGTACTACTCACTATGGATTTATTGATGAATCAGAAAATACATACAATTCCTAATTGTCAAGTTTTAACTTCTGCTGCAGGAGTTCTGGATTCCTGCCTCAAAGCCAAGGCACACATTTACTATCTCACTAGACCAGCATATTTTATACGTATGGCTGGGAGACTAGCTAACGCCTCAAAACCCACAATTCCTTTAAAATACTGTGTTTGGAACATGAAAATACTTAACCAGGCCTACAAATGCAGCAGTTTTTAATCCTTGGTTATTTATTAAACTGGCAAAAAGTTCAGAAATGCATTTGGAATATTTTCTCATCTTTTTTGTTTTTTCTTAAATGTAAGGGACCCAAATGTGTTTAAATCATGCACAATAATGTTTTTATTTATTTTTTATATATATATTGTGGGCATGAAAGGCCCCTCCTGGAACCGCCACCTTAACGTGGTGGAGGGGTTTGCGCCCCCGAATGATCCTGGGAGCTCTGTTGTCGGGGGCTTCGTGCCCCTGGTAGGGTCTCCTGGTAGGGTCTCACATGGCAAACAGGTCCTAGGTGACGGGTCAGACAAAGAGCGGTTCAGAAGCCCCTCATGAGAGACCAACAGGCCCGGTTAGAACCATGAGGCCGTCCTTCTGTGGACCCACCACCTGCAGGAGGAGCCATAGGGGCTGGTGCAATGTGATTTGGGCAGCTCCAACAGCTGCCCCCACAACCTGGCAACGGAAAAGTGGAAGAAAATGGATGGATGGCATGAAAGGCAAATCTAATTGCAATTACAATGTTTTTCAGGACAATCGCAACTGGTTATTTTTTCAGAACCCTGCAGCCTATTTGTGGCATAACCCCCATTATATTTTAAAATTAACCAATAATGTTTTGATATTTTTAACAAGTTAACAAAGATATAAAATCCTAACTTTTCCTGTATCTTTCTGTCCATAGGCCTGTACACCATGATGCATGCTTATGGTGCTGAAGTAAACGGCAAAAGAGAAAAGTCCCCACTGAGGGACCACAAAGTATACCATACTTTATCTCAGCGAATAGCAAGAAAGTTACACATTTTCTTTGTGACATGTGAAATTACCAGGGAAATTGTGGAAATTATTTTTAGTCACTTTCAGTTCCTGCGGTGTCCGTTGGTGTCATGCAGCGCCAGGGCGCAACACGCGTCACAAAAATCGAATCAGCACTTAAACAAGCGCGCCAAACTGGTGCCTGGCAGAATGTAGTGAAAAGTGAGCGTCCCGTTGTAAACTGAATACCGACATTTCATGATGTTATCTGTTACTTGCAGCTGTTTTTCACATTTTTACCCTTTTTATAAATATATTTATAATTTTTTCTCATGAATTTGAAAACAAACATATAAAACCAGGCTTATGGATAAAAATATATTTATTAAGTTTTTCTCATCAGTGCAAGTGCAAACATGTGGGAAATTAGATCAAGACAGCAGTTTAGACGACATCGTCGGAGTTTGAATTACAATAACAGACTGAAATGAAAACTAGTAAAGCACAAAAGCAGTTGAAGTTGAAGGAATGCAGTCTTAAGTGTACACACAGTCTTTGGTAGCTTCCATCCAAAAAGCTCTTCAGCAGCTGTTCGTTCCTTGGGGTTGCTTTTACTTAGGGTTTAGGCACCGTGGGCTTCTTTGGTGCCTTGGGCTTCTTGGGTGCCTTAGGTTTCTTGGGTGCCTTAGGTTTCTTGGGTGCCTTTGGTTTCTTGGGTGCCTTTGGCTTCTTGGGACTCTTGGCTTTCTTAAGTGTCTTGGCTTTTTTCGGACTCTTAGCCTTTTTCTTGGGAGACTTCTTAGCCGCTGGTTTCTTGGCCTTCTTGGCTGCTGGCTTCTTTTTTGCCACTTTCTTTGGCTTGGGAGCAATCTTCAAGGACCCTTTGACTTTGGCCAGCTTCTTCTTAGCCAGTAAGCGTTTGACTGCCAGAAGAATCCTGGCGTTGTTCTTCTCCACATTGTAGCCTCCATCCTTCAGGACCTTCTTGACAGCGGTCAGAGAGAGGCCGCCGGTGGATTCGGCCCCAGCCACAGCCTTCAGGACCAGGGCCGTGACGGTGGGACCCTTCTTCTTCTTGGGGGCCGGAGCAGGAGGTGCAGGAGCGGACATGGTGCTTGTCGAAGTGAAGGACACTCTAAAGTAATGTCTGGCTTTAGTGACAAGGCCCTCGGGTTTATCAAGCCGGCATGAGAACCGTGAAGAGTCAACCCCGCCTCGCACGCACTTGCTCATGTGGCGCCCAAAAAGTTAGGCAGTTTGTGCTTTCTCCACCTGCATCATTGTGTAAAAATCCCAAGTGAGAAAAGGAAAACAAAACTTCTAAGTACATCAGTGGAAAGACAAGATTGAAAACTCTATCATTGTTTGATTTGGGGAGAGATCTGACCCTATTTATTTATATTTGTGTTAGATTCATGTGCTGTCATGGCCCCTGTGTAATTTGTCTCTTGAACGTTATATAATGTTTTTTCAATATGCTTCAGTAAATACACATTTTAACTTGAGATTACTATTAACCTATGTTAGGGCTGTTGGTCTGAGCTGAAAATGTTGTTTTATTATTGTCTTTTTTACTGAATATTTAGGTTTGAAGTTGGTCAAAGAAACACAGTTGTTCAGATCCAACCCCAATGCATTGCTAAAAGATTATTTAATGACTAATATCAGTATTAGGCATTTCTAGCATGCACTCAATGATAAGATGCATGTCTTTTGAGGTGTGAATTTCAGTTTTTAGTAGGTATTCATTTGATAATAGACGTAGTGAATGGAGACTATAGTTGTACTTGTCTGTGGCCGGACAAATGTTTATCAGCAAACAGAAGCGTGTGTGAAGACGAGATAACGTCCGTCTGTCTGGACCTCATTGACGTTCACCTTTTAAACCTAACACTACAGTACAAAATCCTATTGTGAATCTTAATGTTTCAAGTCACTCATCATGTCAATGACTTCTCCCCTTAGGTTAGTGTTTTAGATGGTTTTATAAATGTTCAATTCTACGGTTTAGCTGTATTTCAGAGTTCATTTTTTATTTTATTTTCTTACTATTGGATTAAGGGAAAAAAGTAAGTAAGTGCTTTATTGTACAAGCGTTCAACGAAATAGTGTTCATGTGTTAGTCCTAAGCTGCTGCGGCTGAGCCGCGCTGCCGCTGTGTGTCGACCTGACCCGCGTGACCTTGGAGGTCGGGGAAACTGTTGCACTCGGAAGAAACCTGACAGACCCCTGTCTCTTGAAAATAAATAATTGTTATGCAAACTTTGTGGTGCGCGTTAACTAGGGTGGCTCAAATTGTATGTTTTATTTTGGAAAAGTCAACCTCCCCCTCTGGATCCGTGTTCCTTTTGGAGTAGAAAGTCATGTGATTTTCTATTTTTTTTGTGTGTGCAAAAATTAAATAGACCATTTTATATCTCAAATTCTTAATTATGGGCTTCCATTTACCTCATAAACACAATTACTCATTGCTTATATGGGTAAAGTTTAGTTTATCGCATCTATATGCAAGAACCAGACCTATGTTTAAAAAAAAAACTATTTTCAGCCACATATCCTAATGGTTTTCATATGCTTCAGGGAACTGAACTTTTTCAGCAATTGTTCTGATCAGTTGTAATATAACCTGGACACATGGACTGCTGAGGAACTGCAACTTTATTTAACTTTGAAGACAATCAGGTTGACCAAATGAAAACCATGATGAAATATTGCTGAAAAGTGTTTTTTAAAGAGGTCTGGTTCTTGCATATAGATGCTATAAACTGAATTGTATTTATGAGGGAAATGCAAGACCATAATTCAGAATTTGTAATATAAAATGGTTTCTTCAATTTTTGCAAATAAAGGTTTCATGTATAATGACAATATTTTCATCTATAATTTAACATGGTCAAACTTACTGGGCGACCCCTAAAGACCCTTCAAAAAATCTGGAAAAGAAATCACATGACTTTCTTTCTACCCTAAAAGGAACACGGATCCACATGGGGAGGTTGACTTTTCCAAAAAAACATTATTTTGAAGAACCACCCAGGCGTTAATAATTAATGTGAACTCTGTATACTGTACATACTGTACTAATTGATCAGGTTATGATTTTATTTTGAAACCCAATGATTGAAACAGGAATACTAGCCCCTGCTAACTACCTGAGATTGTAGATCGGAAAACAACTAATACTCACTGTGGATTTATTTATGAATTAGACAATGCAAATAGTCAAGTTTGAGTTCTGAATCGCTGCCTCCAATGCATTTACTATCTCACTAGACCAGCATTTCTTTGACACATACACACTTATGGCTGGGAGACTAGTTAATGCCTCAAAACCCACAATTCCCATAAAATACTGTATTTGTAATATGAAAATACTTAACTATAACACGCAATTTAAAAAATGGAATAATTTCTCATCTTTTAATCATTTTTCTCAAATGTAAGGCGCCTGAGTTTGTTTAAAATGTTAAAAGTAAAAATATATATATATATATTTTTCATAAATTGCAAATCTAATCGCAATTACAATGTTTTTCAGGACAATCGTAACTGGATATTTTTCCAGAACCCTGCAGCCTTTACGTGTTGTGCCCCCCCCCCCCCTGCACTGCAGGAGGGGGGCCCCTACCATCTGAAGCTGCATAGGGAGGTACTTTCTAACCAACAGCGACCTTTAACCCACTACCACATCAAAAAAAAAAAAACTTGCTGTGATCGCATCAACTGACTGCATACTTATATTTAACTATTAAGTTAAATGTTATAAATTCAAAATAGTAATGGTAAATGTATAGGGAAAACAGAAGTGCGATTCACATGACATTCAGAAGAGGAAGAGAAACTTGTGCTCAACTGATAAAAGAAAACAGGAAGGACAGACCATATGCAACCGACAATAAAACCAATGTTTTCATCATCAATAGTCTCTATTTGTCTCTGCTATTTGTCACACAAACCCTACAATGACACACTAACGTCACTGCTGTGTAGTTACACCTAAAGTTCTTTAGAGGGCACCCTGTCACAAAGGTTCATCTCATATACAGACAAGTCTGTTTAAAACCTCAATGTCGTGGGATATTGCTTCTTCATTTGTACAATAATCACTTTACATAAATGAAATTCAACTACATGTTTTTTGTAGCTGTGAAAGTAGACTGGGTCATTTTATTGTTATGTTACTTACTTACTGTTCTCCTGACGTTATGAGCCAATTTACCTGAGCTTTTTCTAGTATTGGAATTACATGTGTGCTGTTTTTCATTCTATTGTTGCAGACATTTGTAAATAAAGACCTTTGTGCATCTATTATAAAAACTTTTTTATATTGATCATGAACTTGCAGGAAAATGCTTGTTTACATTATCGTGAAAGGATTTCTCCCTGAAAGTTGTGCAACCTGCCTAGAAACTTTGGATTTCAACTGATCAACAAATACAATAAAACCAAATACTGTATCATACAAAAATAAATCAACAAAAAAGACAAGCAGCAG
This sequence comes from Proterorhinus semilunaris, assembly GCA_021464625.1. Classification (NCBI taxonomy): domain Eukaryota; kingdom Metazoa; phylum Chordata; class Actinopteri; order Gobiiformes; family Gobiidae; genus Proterorhinus; species Proterorhinus semilunaris. The sequence continues at coordinate 7,281,988 of CM038345.1, forward strand.
CTTTTGCACAAATAAAGTTTCTACATATATTCAATAATAGCAACATGTTCTATTATTATGACTGTCATGATTAATCTTTTGTTCCCCTGGTTTTGTACGTTGTCTTTGGTCTAGTCCTGTGTTTTATTTTGAAATGTGTGCCCCGCCGTGACATTGTCTACGTCAGCCCCGGTTAGATTTGAGTTTTGTCATCTCTGGATTTTGTTATTTGGGTTTTCGTCATTTTTTAATCATCACCAGGTTTTATTTTCCTCGTTCCACCTTAACCTCGACAATGACGAGCACATATGTTTTCAGGAGATAACGCACTACTGGCTGCCGTATGTGCACGAAAGATTGGGCAATTCTTGGGAATTTTGCAACTAACGTGGGCTATTGGGTTTGGCGATATGGCCGAAAAAAATATGTTTTATAATATCTCTGAGACAAGTATAATTTCAATCCATTTGAATCAAAGTATGAATTTGACAGTGCATTATTTCAAACCATCAATTGTTAGGGGAGGTATAAAATGTTAAGTTGACATGGTTGGAGTGACATTGATTATATAAGTTTGATTTTCAATTTATAAAAATACAGTAAATCAAATTAATTTGAGTAAGTTGTCTTTAGTAGCGCATGGTAACAACTATATTGAAAATATAGCCCATAATACCTGACCTAGGGCGGGCATTTAATCGAAATTTAATCAAAATCGCAAACCCTACTTTGGTCAATCTCAATAATCATCATGGGACTTTTAATTCAATCAACAGGTTTCTTTGGCAGAAACATCTCCTTTTGGAGTTTGGACGAGACAATGGAAGACGTTTGAGTGTTATATGAAACTGGAGGACAGCATTTGTTATTGCTTGAGCTAAGGTTTGTAAAAAAAAAAAAAAGAAGATATGTCTGAGATCAAAATGTATAATAAATAAATAACTTGAATTGAAATTGAGATTGCTCAATATGAAACATTTTTAAATACATTTTGGCCACATAAAAGGTCCCACGCTCTAACATTTGGTTGGACCGCCTTTAGCTTTGACTACAGCACACATTTGCTGACTCATTGTTTCACTAAGCTTCTGAAAGGTCCAGTGTAAGATTAACTTCTCAGTAAGATCTTGCATTGGTGATGGTTACTCAACCTACCCCTGACCAACTGCAGTAGCCCCAGATCAGAACAGAATCCAGATGGTCACTTCTTGGGGGTCAGGCTGTGTGGTAGTTGAATACTTTTTCCAAAACTCAATGGGATGCTTTTCTTTGTCTAATGATTAGGCTACTTTTACTTTTGAGTCATGTCTGAGATTCAACTTTTTATTTTTTCATAATAATTATAACGTTTTATTTGGAAGTATAAACCAGACTTATAGTATATATAGTTAGACTTATAAAGTTAACCTCTTAACCTCCACGTGAACCGAGCACATTTTTTTTTACCCAAATCTAAAAGCTTCTTGGAAAAAAGTGACCAGAAAAAAACAAGCAGCAACAAAAACAAAAAATCACATAATTTTTTTGTTTGTGTGAAAACAAAATTATGAAAACATGGCCACAAAAAAATACACCAAAAAGATGCGAACCACAACAAAATTGCTTAAAAAATGTGAGGAAAAAGTTTGTTGGTGAGTTTTGTAGGTCTTAGCTTTCAAATGAGGCGTTACTCTGGCCTATAGTGTGTTTGCCCGTGACGTCACTTTTCCAAAGTCAGACATGATGGCGATACTCACCAATGTACTCGCCTATCAAAACAAACAGTACCGCGAAGTTTGAAACAGCAAAATGGTTAATTATTGTCGTGTTCTTGGCTGTCACGATACATCAGACAGAGAAACTTCTTTGCAGTGGGGGAGACCGGGTATGGTTGTAACATGGGGAGAGTTGTAACCACACCAATTCTACCACTCAGGGTTAAGGTAGGAGTCACATGATCATATCAGTGGTTACCCACTTCCTCCCTGATCCCACATGGTGGTTGTCAAGGTTGTAAACAGGTTCATGCAGATTCTATAGAGAACAATTTTATTTTGAGGTAAGAAAGTACATTTGTTTACCAAGACTATATTTTGTTTAGTTCTTATAGTATTGCACATAAAGCCATATGTCTTAGATTAGATTAAATTGTAGTTTCTCAGGCAAAATGTGATGCACATCTCCCCTGCTAATTTCAAACCATTATGCTAATAGTGCTAGCTGAACAATGGCTGACAGGGGTGGGAATGGTTGCAACACAGTCATCCCCTATATACAGTTAATAACACTTAACTTGAGTTAATACTTTTTTAGAATGCCTAAACAGGGGAAAAGAAAGACTGACAGATTTGTGCCAGCTAATGTTTATAATGTTTCTTTCTGTGGTCAGAAAGAAGGGCAGGTCAGATCAGTTGCAAAGGCACATGTGATCTGCCGTGTAAAACTGAGCAGATACTGCAAAGCACTGCAGAAGCTGAGAGACCGGGGTCATCCCAATGTAGGTCACACCGAAGCATCAACAACATGTTCTCTGAGGTGCAGGAGGAAGTGTTGGCTGATTGTTTGACTCAGACTGCAGACCTGTATTACGGACTGACTCCACGTGAGGTTAAGCATATGACAGGCTAGAGAGAGTGAGAGACATTGTTCTGGATTGTTCTTTTATTTAAATAAACCTCTATTTGAACCATATCACATGATGTGGCCTCTGTTTTTACCTCTTTTGTCTAACTGTTACAACTCACCCCGGCATGTGTTACAACCTACCCCCTACTCACGAGGTCTGTGATATGCTTGCAGAGGTTTGAATTGGTGCCATTTGTAGTTAACAAATGTGGGTACTTGGTATAAAAGTTTGAGAACTCTTTGAGGACAGATTGAAGGGCTCATAAAATCATAAAATCATTGACACAGTATCCTTCACAATCCATTGCCCTATATTGCTTAACTACCTTACACATACAAAAAAAGGCTTCCCCATTTCATAAACACTTCTAGTAATCCCAGAATTAGGGGGAATGCTGACTCCCTGAATCAGATTCAGCATAACTCCCTCTGATTCACTTTGCGGATATTTGTGCAGAGAGGGGGAATTTGGTATTTGATCACAATTTGGACATTGAGCAATTCATAATTTTTTTTAATTGGCTCAGTTTACTTTAGTGATTTTTTTCTCTTCTGTTTACTTGATGAAATTGATGTCGATAAGCTGTCTCCTCTCACGGCCTGGCTCCAGCCGCTGTCTGAGTAATTGTAGGCTGAATGTGGACAGGCCTGTCTGTGCTCATTTGAAAGAGAAAACACACGCGGAGGGGGGTGTATAAATGTGTGAATATCTACTTCCTTCCTTCTCTCTTGATATAGTGTTTTATGCTGCCCCTGAATTTGAGCTTTGGGTCAGCCAGCAACACAAAGCAATAAACAGGTTCAACGCAGCTTTAACCAAGCCTTCGGATTAAAAGATAATACAAAAGTCTGTACACACTTTGACGAAGCTAACAGAATTAGCTTTTTGTGTTGCGGTAGCTAGTGTAATTTGTATAAAAGTTAGAGAACTCTAGCTCAAAAATTCAGTGAGTTACAGGTGCTGAATCAAAAAGTGTTACAACCATACCCGGTCTCCCCTACCGTTTACCCAGAGTTGTGCAGAATAAGGGAGAGCAGACAGAACAATTATCTAAATAAAGGGAGATGATAGATTGCAAGCCTCAATCAGAATTTGTACGGGAAAAATCTGGATAACATCCGAATTTGCGCAGCTCATTTTGTAGCCGGTATGTGGATTTGACATTTAATGAACAGGGTTAAAGCCTATGTGTAAAAAAAGTGTATTTAACATTTTCAATTAGCAAGGTTAATTCCAACATGACCGCTAGTTAGAGGTGAGAAATGGACCAAAACAAAATATAAAGAGCATGATATCAAATATTGAGAAAATGTATTCAGAAGATCTGCGTGTGTCTGCGTACATTGGTGTATGAATGTGAGTGTGAATGGGTGAAGCCCCTATGAGAGACCAACAGGCCCGTTTGGAACCATGAGGCCATGGCCTCCTGTGGACCCACCACCTGCAGGAGGAGCCATAGGAGCCTGGTGCAATGTGATTTGGGCAGCTCCAACAGCTGCCCCCACGACCCGGCAACAGACAAGTGGGAGAAAATGGATGGATATTCACAAGATTGCGAGATCGCCACTAAACAAACTGGCATTCGCTTTATATTTTCATATGGAACTTAATCCACTTAAGTTTGTAAATAAAACGTTTTATTTGTTTATTTTTTTTAGCATTCAGTCTTTCGTTGCACAACTGGTCAACTGTGTGAAGTTTTGGGGTCCGATCGAGGGTTTATCGCGAAACCTTGCGTTTTTGTCCAAAATTGATCTCATTAATTGGCATGAGCGACATCTCCAGCACATCCGGGTCTGAACCAGTGTGGGGAAGCTGGCCAATGTGGTCAAGTAGGAGGCAGACTCAAAAGTTCCCATTGTAGCCGAACGTTATTTCTCCGTGTAAATGTGGCAAAATCAAACTCACATGTACCCAGCTACATGGTTCTCCCAGACTGATTGCAAGACAACTTTTGAAACACTCCCCCTTGCACATGGGCCGGTCCATGGGCAGAGCCAAGTTTTTAAATATGGCTGCCTGATAGGACACACCCCTTTCCCGACCAGGTGGCAAGTATTACCTTGATTGCAATACCATGAACAAAGATTTATCATGCAATACCATGAACAAATAAACAAAACAAACCCGGGATAGTTATGTTTAACTGTTTAGTTTTGGATATTGCAAAAAAATATAACTATGAAACAATGAATACATAAACGTATAACTAACGTGTCAAAAGAAATTAATGGGACAAAGTAACCTAAAACCTACTTTGTCACAACCAGATTTGTGACGTCCGTGAAAACGCCCTATGTACTGTATAAGCTTTTAGATTTGGGTAACACTGTAGAAAATGCGCTCGGATCTCTCTTTTAATGCCAAAATTGCTTCCCAATCGGCATATGCTGTTACATAAATTATCCTTAGCCAAATAAACTACATTGGCTGCGATTTTTGTCTTGTTGGTTGCTCATATATCACCCCCAGCGTTTATTTCCCTGAACATTACGCCTGGTGAATTGACGAGCTTGACGCAAACGCACGTGTCCTAAAGGTCATCACCGTGCTTCGCCGGAGGAGGGGCTGTTGCCCAAAGGCTGCAGAACCTGTTTCTGTCATATCGCATTCTTGTCTCTCCTCCTTCCGCGAAGCATGTGACTGCGTGATCATCGCAGTCAGAGCGAGGGACGCAGGGGAACTTGTGACCAGCAGCACACACGCGCAGCGGCACAGGCGGACGACGCATCCCGGCGCGTAAAGACGTATAAAAGTGATCCGTCCGTCCATCGCCACTGAACATTCTCTCCTCCATCTCCGCTGCTCGAACCGACAAGATGGACTGCGGCATTATCACGTCGAAAACCGTGCTCCTCTTCCTCAGCCTGATCTTTTGGGTGAGTGGTCGTTTCTTTTCCGTAATGTGAGTGCGATTCGCCACCAGGCTTTACTGCGGAGAAATTGCTTGTTCAAATTGTCATATTGAATAGCAAATAGAAAACATTAATACAGTTATTTAGTTGCGCAAACGCGTATCAGCCAGTAAGTAAATAAAAGTAGGCTAGATATTATTATTATTATTATAGATATTTCATCATTTCTGCTGAGTAAATACTTGGATAGATTGCAGTGTTCCATAACCAAAAGCCAAAGCTGTTTCCCCCAAGTTTGGTTGCACTGACCAGACTGCTGGAAATAGGTTACTTATTAAAAGGTAGATCATGCCTTATGGACAGATTGAAGGGCTCATGAATCATACAGCTGACACAGTATCCTTTACAATCCATTGCCCTATATTGCTTAACTACCATACACACACACACACAAAAAAAGCTTCCCCATTTCATAAACACTTCTAGTAATCCCAGAATTAGGGGGAATGCTGACTCACTCAATCCGATTCACTCTGCGGATATCTGTGCAGAAAGGGGGAACTTGGCCTTTGATCAAAATTGGGACATTGAGCAATTCACCAATTTTTCTAATTGCCTTAGTTTAGTGATTTTTTTTTCTTCTTTTTCTGTTTACTTGATTAAATTGATGTCGGTAAGCTGTCTCCTTTCACGGCCTGGCTCCAGCCGCTGTCTGAGTAATTGTATTAGAGGCTGAATGTGGACAGGCCTGTCTGTGCTCATTTGAAAGGGAAAACACACACGGAGGGGGGTGTATGAATGTGAATCAGAATCAGAATAGGTTTATTGCCATGGTTTGAGAACAGGTTCACAAACTAGGAATTTGTCTCGGTGCAAACGTGCGACATGGAACATATAACACAGAATTAAGATAAAAAAAAATAAGCTAAGAACGTTAAACTATAAGGGCATGCATAAAAAATATTAAATAAATAAGATAAAATAAAGTGACGTGTGGTAAGACAACCATGTGAATGTATGTGTGAATATCTACTTCCTCCTTTAGCTTTTGATATAGTGTTTCATGCTGAGCTTTGGGTCAGGCAGCAACACAAAGCAATAAACAGGTTCAACGCAGCTTTAACCAAGCATTCGGATTAAAAGATAATACATGACGTGTTAAAAGTGGCTACTTTGACAAAGCTAACAGAATTAGCTTTTTCTGTTGCGGTACTAGCTAGTGTAATGCAACATCTTCTAATTTATTTTCTTTACATAATTATTTAAGAAGACAATAAGTGATAGACTTTTGTTTGCGTTGGCCCTCAGTCGTACTGGAGTTTTCCATTGTAGACAAAGGTTCTTAATCTGTCATCTGTACTGGATTGTTTTTTCGATTTGAGGATGTTTCCAATCTCACCTCAAGAGGCTTCGTCAGCAACTAATGTTCTTGTGGTCTCTTTGAAGGCCTGTTCAATAGTCTTACTGGTACGTCAGTATTCAGCCTGCTGCTAAAAGAGTATTAGTTGGTTGATGAAGCTGCTTGAGCTGCTTCTGTCTCACAAAAAATACCGTCTCAAATCAGAGTAAGTAGGATTTACAATACAGTACAGCTACAGTAATGGGTTGAGGCAGTATACATTTGTATAATGAACATAATAAGGATTTTGAGAACGTCGTGGCCCGAGGCGACCCTTCTAATCCGTTTACCCAGAACGGCTCTTTCCGAGTTTCCTAAATACTTGTGGTGTTGACCCTTTTTTCAGTTGCCACAGATCTGACCCCGATACGAGCGAGGGCACCTGTGCGCAGTGCCCCATCCATTCTCCCTACCACATGACTCACTTCCCTCCTAATCACTCCCCAGTCACGAGGTCAAATCTCCACCCCGTAATCTCTCTCCAGAGTCTGAATTTAGTCCTGAGAAACGGCACAAAGAACCCTTTACATGGCCTTTACTGTGCCACTTCTGAAGAATGTGAGAAGGCATTTGCCAGGGGGTGACTTTTGCACTTCCGTATAACGTAGCAATAGTTTTTGTCAAAGGTTTCACGTTGTTAAGAGGCAACAGCACCCAACCATGACTCCTCTTAATCTCGTGCCTTAAAAACTTCCCCGTTTTATGTTTATAATGGTCACTTATAGCGGATTTTATCTTTGCTCTATGTCTGGTGATGAAGGAAGGTCAAATAAACGCTCTCTCAATGTATTCCTTAGTTCTTGCATTGTTTTCTGGTACCAAATAATTTTTCTTTCTAAATATATTTAAGTACATTCTACATTTCTATTTTTTTATTATTGTGTAGTTAATGCAGACTTGTTACAGATAAATACAATAAATGTGTGATTCATTAAACGACTGCTACAAATAAAGTAATAAAGTAATTTTAAGAGACTTTCTGAACCCACTGTTTCACTCAGAACTTGCACCTGCTAGTTCCCTCCTGACATTATGGAAAACAAAAAAAGTACCTTGTGACCGACGAGGCGTATTTATTACATTTTAAAAATCCAACCAGACTGCGTTCCATACAAGTATAACATGTTCTCGGTACAACAAAGCGAATGGTTGGGTAACCCTGCATCGATGACGGCACAACAACAAAGCACAGGCGGAGCGGAGCATGTGACTGCAGTTTGTGTGTGTGGGGGTGGGGTGGGGGTGGTCTGGGGGGGGGATGGACTTGAAAGAGAAGCTTCTGCTTACTCTGTGAATGCGTGCGCAATCAGTTCATCATTAACCAGGAGAGCTGCTCAATATGGGCTCAGCTCCTGTGCTGCGTGCAAGACAATATTTTTAACGCATGATGAGTCATAGTTATAACTCAAAACTATGATTTAAAACAAACTATGTATCTTTCCTCTTTTTAAGAAGGCTATATTTTTATTTATTTTATTTGGTCATGTCATGCCATTACACAATATTTATTTTCATCCATACTATATCATGTGTTTTTGTTAGTGATACAGTGGAAAGTTCCTTACAATCACTTTGATGTTGGCACAACAAAACATGACTAACCTGCTTTGACAGTGGAAAAGAAATAGAAATCATAGTCTGGTCCAATATTTATATTAAAGTCCCTGGCCGTCCACTAGGGTTAGAATTAAAGTAATGTCTCTTTCCAAAGTTGTGAAGGTTTTCAAAGTTGTCAACCTGACTGGCTTGTTTGACTCCTCTTGATGAGTGTAAAAGTAGCATTTTGAATAAGTGGTGGATGTTTCCTTCCTTTTGGCCAGTGTAGAATAAAGACCACTTCCTGTCTACATTTGAACTTAAATTAAAAGTAAAATGAAACTGGAATAAATGACAGGCCGAGTGTGTTTTATAAAGATATGTTCAGACGGTGGCGCTAATGTAACATTTGTTAACGTCAAATTAAAGTTAACCTTTAGCTGCAATGCTAAAACGGCTACAGTTAAAAACACAGAAGTTTTTACATCCAGAGAAAAGTTTTTTATCGTCTTGTAAGTGTAAGTTATCCAACAGCTGCATGTTTTACGGTAGGACAAGAAACTGTTGTTACCTTTTTAGGCAAGGCAAGTTTATTTATACCGCGCATTTCGTACACAAGGCAACTCGATGTTTTAGAAGTAAGCATATTCTTTAAAGGGGGGGTATTATGTAAAATCGACTTTTTCAAGCTTTATATCATGTTATCATGTCATTCCCTCATTAAACGCATGCCTGGAGTGTTGCCTTGGCTCATTCACATATTTTTGAGTCATCAGTAAAAACTTAGATGGCGGCCATTTTAGGTGTAGCTATGCCTCAGTCCTCCTAGGAACGCCCCCACCTCCTGGAGACGCCTCTGGACCTTTCGTCACCAGCCAAGCCACCAACCACTGCTCCTCAGCTCAGCAGAGCCCCCTCCCCGCACAGTGTTGTTGTTTAAATGCCACAGTAGTGTGCTGAAGGGGGCGTGTCGGAAAGCTTCTTAAAGAGACAGAGGCCTATTTCAAGATGTTCAGTACAGCCATTTTGAGAGAGCAATTTTATTCAAGGCAGTTATTTTAATTTACTGCATATACAGACCAACAGAAGGTTACGTCATCATTGTAGTGTGCTATAGACTGGTGCTATGTGATTGAAAAAAGCATAATACCCCCTCTTTAAAATCGACTGAGACGACTGAGAGCTTGTAATAAAAATCCTGTTACCCAAGTTCTTAACTTTTGCAAACATTGTTTAGGGCAAACCTAGAACTGTAAAGAGCATCTTGTATTGATAATGTGATGTTGTTTTTCAGGCCGCCGGAGCCTTCATGGCCTACATTGGATCCTATGTGATCAAAACGTACAATAACTACGACCATTTCATCGAGAGCCGCTACACCCTCGTCCCCGCCGCCATCATCATCGGCATCAGCGTCGTCATGTTCTTCTTCGGCATCGTGGGCTGCTGCTCCACCCTCCGGGAGTCGAAAGTCGGCCTTAGCTGTGTAAGTCGTTCTCAGGACAAGAAGTGGGTAGAATAGCCCCGGTTACTCGAGTACATGTGTTTGAGTAACTGTGACTACCCGCCTCTGTTAGCGGGAATAATCTCTGCTCTCTTTGCTTCCCCTTATACCATTGCCTGTGTGTTTCTTTCAGTTCTTTTTTATCATCATGGTCATCTTCGTGGCTGAAGTTGCAGCGTTGGTGTGCACCTTTATCTTCCGAAGCAGGGTGAGTGTGCAATGACTTCGTGCCGCTTGTTCAGCTATAGGGAGGAAACTATAGGGAGTTATGATCCATAGTGAGTGCCTTTTTTAATAAGGAGAGATGAGTAAGTTTAGATCACATTAGTGTTTGAGCAATAACTTCTACTGTAAACTGTTAGTCATTGGTTGATGGCTCATTCTTCACAGCAGATAGGTTGTGATTAAGGCACTCGTGTGTATTCTCCTCTGACACCAAGTTAAGTAAATTGTGACGTCACGTGGAGTTTCAACCCAATAAATAGAAATCAACAAGCAATAAAAAAAGATGAAACTGAAAATGAGATTCTGAAATCTCAGTGGGCCTATCCTGGGAAAATAAAGAACAAACAAACGCATACAAATAAAACAATATCCATGGGCAGGCAAGGGAAGAACTATTTGACGTCCGTTGGCTTCTTTAAGGATGATGGAACATAAACACAAACCCTTTGGATGTGTTTTGATGCGCCTTTCCAATGTTCTATTTCCCCAGGGATCTCAATGACATGTTCTCTGTGTTTCTGATTGTAGATAAACCAGGACCTGGACCGTTCCATGACTGATGTTTTTGCAAAGTACGATGGGCAGAACGCCGGCTCCAAAGAAGTGGATTATCTTCAGTCACAGGTCGGTTTAGTGCGGATCCTCAACGCTTTGTGGTCACGGCTTTTCACACACTTCCTCTGCTGTGTTTCCCCTGCATTCTTTGAAGCAGAATCAAATGTTCTGCTTTTAGTCACTGTTGCAAAAAAGACCCACTTAACATGTGACTGCTCGAGCATATCTTGTGTTTTTTTTTTTTTCTGTTTAAGGTGAGATACTGCAGATAAATCAGAAAGACTAAATACATTTAGATACATGACTTTGAAAGTAGATTACCTCCATAAATATAACAAAAAAGTTTTTCTTGCCCAAATCGCATTTCATCAGCCCCTATGGCTCCTCCTGCAGGTGGTGGGTCCACAGAAGGACGGCCTCATGGTTCTAACCGGGCCTGTTGGTCTCTCATAAGGGGCTTCTGAACCGCTCTTTGTCTGACCCGTCACCTAGGACCTGTTTGCCCTGGGAGACCCTACCAGGGGCACGAAGCCCCCGACAACAGAGCTCCTATGGGATCATTCGGGCGCTCAAACCCCTCCACCACATTAAGGTGGCGGTTCCAGGAGGGAAACCTATTTTTAATATTTGACATTTTATGTAATACCAGATTTTCCCCACTCTCTCCTCTATTGGTCAGTTTGGACATGCATTGCCACTAAATGCTTCTGTCGTTCCCTCTCATATCATATTAATGCATTTCCCATCCCTGCACCGTCTCTGTTGTACAGCTGCAGTGCTGCGGAGTGAAGAACTACACCAGCTGGACGAACACCACTTGGTTTGCAAAGAACAACACGGTGCCTCGGTCCTGCTGTAAAGACACCGTCCCCGCCTGCACCGGGAGACTGGACCAGCTAAACCTGCTGAACACTGAGGTACGCTACTTTGACTTACAGCGAGAAGTGTTGATACAGCTCACTTTGTAGTCAGACTAAAAGGAAGTTAATGAAATCACAACTAGATACTGATATAATGTAAAAGACAGGAATAACTGTTCCCACTCGTACTCAGTGATTTTTTTTTTTATATTATTGAATGCAGGTGTAGCCAATGTGAACTCATCACTGAGGTATGTTTTAGTTTTAACAGAAGGGAATGCAGCATGTGCACTTAGTGTTTTATAAATGGTACCACAGAAAGAGGTTATAGTATCATTACAGGATCTGTCAACCCAACGTTTGGGGCAGTCTGATTGTGGGGCTCTCTGACTGGACAATTTGGCAGGGGGCGGGTTTAGAAACTAAAACACACACTAAAGAGTAAACAAAAACAACTTTAACGTAAGTAAGTATTAAGTAATCTCTTTATTTGTATAGCACCTTTCACACACACAATGCTTCACAACACAGTTTACAAATCAGACTGTTATAGAATGTGTTTTAATCGTTACTACAACACCGTTCTCAGTCAAATCAATGGGCCTGTTTGACTTGAATGTGTTTACCTCATATTCCAAATGGGTAATGTTTATTAAAAAAATCTCTACCTTTTTAAACTTTGCTTAAGGCGAGACAAGTGAAGACAGTGATTTTTCACACAGTGGTCAATGTTGAGATTTTGAGCTAGTTTTCTCCCTAAACATTTTAGTTTTAATAAGGCCAAACTCACCCTTTGCGATGCATAATTTATGTCCGCTAGCGAGCCATACATTACCGTGAAATAACTATTGTTCGTTGTTTTACTCCCATGTAAAGTGTCTTTGAGTGTCCCAAAAAGCTGTTATTATTATGTAGGTTTTAATTTTTTCTTTACTAGCGGTGTTAGAAATACCAGAGCGCGGTGTTTGTTATGAGATTAGCCTTCATTGTCCTCTTGTAAAGGCAGTTTGGAAAAGCCAGGGCAGGTACAGAAAAACAAAACCTGACAGTGGACATTCCAACACAGAGGCCGTCCTCACATGAGCTTTAAGACAATGACCCAATACTGGACTACACTCTGCAAGTAAATGATTACATGTCACGCACAAAAAGTAACCCAGATCTTTCTACGTGTGCTTTCAGCCCTGTGAGGAGAAGTTGGCGCACTTGATCCATGAGTCTTTGACCTATGCCATGCTGGTCATCCTGGGATTCGCCCTCATCAAGGTACTGCTAACCGATGCAATGAGCAGCTTTGTATGTTTTAACACTCGCCCCGTGGTCGAGGAAAAGATGTGGAAGATTAGGTTCAGAACAATCAATATCCAACTCATTTTTAAAAACTGGAAGGATAGTGTTGAGCTTCGGGGTTGGACATTACGTACACGCAAGAATAAAAATACTTTATCTGGAGCCGTGTGTCACCTAACTCCCAATAATTGGCTTGAACCTACCTTACTTGCTTACACATTTAAAACGAGGAACAACTGGTCTCTCCAGAAACACGGAAGTTTTCTATAATTATATATATATATTCAATAGTTTCCTCAATGAATCAAAAGAATGGGTATTTTATTACTGTGGCTTTTGAGAAGTGCGGGACAGTTGAGCTACAAAACATAGCTTGTAGAGAAGGGCTAAAATGTGGCAATGTTAACCCTAAGTGATAATAAATGTGCTGCATTTGTCCCGGGTTTTTTTTGCGCCTGGCCCTGGGAAACGTATGGAGCGGCTCTAGGCTGCTGTGGAGCAGAAAACCACATTACAAAAAATGGTCTCTTATTTATTGGCCTATGATTGATCTGATTATTCAAACATCTGTAGCAGGTTGTTTGTGCAAATAAAACGCCGCACCCCTGTTTGACACTTCTATTGCGCTCATCGAAGTCGCAATAATAACGTTTGTCCACAAGAGGTCAGTGTTCAAACTAGGGCTGGGCGATCTGGCCAAAAAATATCTTTAAAAAAAAAAAAAATTATTCAGTATGGACAATATTAGATTATTGGAAATAAACTTAAAAGGTTCTGCTGATCTTTTTATACTAAGAAATCTGAGTCCAGCCCATTTATATTTAGATTCATTACACAATCATTTAAGATGGTTATTTCTGTTTTTAAATATTCCTTGTCTGCTCTCTAAAGTAAAGCGTCATAATGAGGCTTGGATTTTTCAAACGCGTTTTACTTTTATCCTCCTCATGCCTCGAGCTCTGCTGTGATTGACAGCCGTCTCCATAGAGACACTCACAAAGGGAAAAGGGGGCGGAGTTGAGCATGCTGCTTTTAGACGCTGCTCTAGAGGAGAGGATCTTCATTTTCTTCCACTAAAACTCAGTTTTGTAAAGCGGCAGAGATTGTCAGAAAGTCGCTGGTTTATCCACTTGTGTTATTTTATTACTACCGAGTCATCTGAATTAAACAGCTTTGATTCTTTTATGTGACTTTTGCAAGGAAAGCCTTTGAAGTGTCCACGGCTTCACTTGTAATTTGAAAAAAGAAATAGATTTTGTTGTCATATGGCCCCTTAGCCCGCCAACAGTCACCATACTGATGCAGATAAACAGTCTAGCTCATTTCCCTATTTAAATATCCACAAAATGTAGCACTTCCTTGTACAGCCTCGTCCCTGTGACTGAGTCTTTATTTATGTTTTTTACAGGCACTAACTATTATCTCCAAAGCATACATTTAAATCTTTTCTTAATACTATTTTTTTTACTAGCATTCTTTATAACCGCTCCACTTTGGCTGGTGTGTTTGACCTCGTGCATTTTAAGTGTGAGCCAGTCGTTCTAAGCGTGTGTTTTTTACCTCTCTTTGCAGTTCTTCGGAATGCTCAGCGTATGTGTGATCACCTGCAGATCCAGCAGCAGAAGCGGCTACGAGGCGCTCTATGCCTAAGCAACGCACGTCCTCGTTTATGTAAATAAGATGTGAATTTGACAGTGATACTATTCCACGTCACCTAACTTAAATTTAGATTCTCTGACTTTTTTTAAAATATATATATATACATAATGCTCTTCTGCTGTATGTTTCAGTTGCCTTAAGAAAAAATCCAAGATGTCTTTCCCGAAATAAACTCACACCCCTTTTCAAAATACTGTTTAATTTTCATTTTTAGGGGCATTTTCTATTTGATTTTAAGACGTGGTTAAGAACATTAGAAAAAAAGCACTTAATATCATTATCCTGCTTTAAGGTGACGGGCAGCATCAGAAGCCTAGATATTTTGTTTCAATGTGTTTATCCATATTTTGAACTTTATTTGCGGTCACGACGAGCCTATTACTGCAGTCTTTTATTCAGTGTGCACGCAAGAGTTGTTGGTTCCTTTTCTGATTGAACATTTTTGTATTAACTGCATTACACTTTCACAAGGCGTAGCTCAAAAGAAAATGTGTGAATTACAAAAATGATCATTAATATCAGTCAGTGGGTCCGTGATCTCTCTGTACAAGACCAAAAGTGTCCTCAAAAACAAAATTATTTTTCCTCCTATATAACAGTATATATATATAACAGTATGTCACCTGCAACCCAGTAATAGGTGTCTGCATTTTTGTTTTGTTTCACAACCAGTTCATAGTGTATCAAAACAGATCTGGTGCATTGTTCGTTTCCTGTTTATGTTCTCCCTCCTGCAGCTGCTGATAAGAAAAGGGGCCTCTCCGACATGTGTTTGAGATCAGACAAAAAAAAACCCCCGCATACGCTGGTATTTGATTAAAGAGTAAACATTTTTTGGTTTTGGTTGTGCTTTTTACACCTCGGTGGTGGCAATAAAAGTGAATACCGGTGAAGAAGTACATTCTTTGCTGAATTTTTGTATTTACTTTTTCGGTCGCTTTTCCGCTCCTGAGCATAGTGGGCTCCTGGGCAATTCATTTTCATAAGGGGCCACATAGCATTCATTGTGGGCTAACGAACCTCAGCCGTGTTGGCAATTTGAAGGGGTTTTGGAGACTGCTCCACTATAGTAGAATAGGGCGGGAAAAAATTAAAAGGAAAAATGTAGGACGCCGTTGTGCATGTTCAAACACGTGAAGGTCCGAATGACAAACCTGTGTTTAATAATGACTTGAGAGACCAAAATGTTTCAATGTAAAGTCCATAGGAGCCAGCTGCCATTTCCTTGTGATTACAGGAAGAAGTCGGCCACAATAAATCCATTCTTAATATTACAGTCTATGGTCCTGAGTCCTGTTAGGTTAGTCTCAGAGAAGCTCGATGGCTCCACTCTATGGCCACACATGGTTATTGCAATTAAATCCTGAAAGCAGATTTCCTGGTTTGTTTTTTAGTACTATACTCTTTTATCTTTTTAGAGCTATTTAATCGCACAACCCTTTTTACTCTCGATTAAAGTTTGAAGTAACTGTACTCTTGCGTAAAATGTAAAATTACGCCTTTTATTGTGATTAAATCAGAAGTGGCAAAAAGCATAGATATAATAATTGTGACTTGACACATAAGTGAAATTAAGTTTATATTGTATTTCACACACATCAAGCAAAGAACCCAATAGCAGACACAAAAACGTGCAAAAAATGTATGAACATATTTTTTGACTAGAGCAAGACGGAAAAAACATGCAAGTGTTGAACTCGGATTTAGGTATAATCAGATGTAGGTAGAGTAGCCAAAATGTTTACTCGAGTAAGAGTAAAAAAAAACACACTTTTACTTGAGTACTGAGTAACTGAGCATATAAGTTTGATTCATGTTTCGGTACAGTAGTGATATAAGTAATGAGAAACAAAACATGAAACAATGTGAAAATTGTTATAGGCCTATTTTAATTTTTATGTTATGTCTTTTTATTTTTGCATTAAGATTCTTTTTTTTTAGTTGCCTACTCAAATGTTATTCACTTAATTCATTATTAATTAATTATTTGGGTCACTACTTTACTGAAACAATTAAATAATGATAATAATTTTAACGTAATATTTTACCTGCTTTAAATCAAATCAAATCAAACTTTTCACCGCTTTTCATACAAAATGTAACACAAAGTGCTTTACAGAGCTTAAAAATCATTAAAATCGTCCCCACCAGTAAATATACATAAATAACTACAACCCCACCACGCCCCACCCCACCCGCACACACAGACGCATATACGTACAGACAGCCCAGCAGTTAAAAGTCTTAAATAAAAATGGACATAGAGTTGAGTATAAGGCTGGGTACAGATGGACCGAAAGAGGAAACATCATCCAAGGAGCGTCTGCACCAGGAGCAGCCCATCGGCCACAGCCACAGAGCGCCAACCCAGGGGGCCCGGAGGAGGTGTAGGAGAGACGTCCTACTTCCATCCAGGCACCCCCAGGAGAGCGCCCACACGGCCACAGCCAACCAGCAGTCCCGGGGCAGAGGACTCCCTCAGAGGAACCACTAGGAGAACATAAAAAATAAATAAATAAAATAACTAAAAAATAAATAAATAAATACAATAAAAATTATATATATATATATATATATATATATATATACACATAAAAAATAAATAAATATTTAATAAGAGATGCATTAAAAACAGCTAAAACTGTGCGTGAAATAGCACAGGATAAAAAGAGGGAAACTAAAGAAATAATAGAACTTTACCCACTCTGAAATTACTATTAGTTTAATGAGAGAAATATTGAGTAATTACATAATCAGGGTTAAAAGAAATAATTACAAAGTAATCTAAAGCAAGACTTCCTCGATCACTCACTGCCTGGAAAATTTTCCAAAGAACTTGGAGTAAATGAAACTGAAAGCAATAGCTCACTCTAGAAAAGGCGGATACGTCTTGCTCTGTCATTTGTATTTCATCCAGTGCATGGTTCAGCGGATCTTCCAAGACGTGCCTGACACATGAACCGGTTTTGGTATTTATCGTCTTACATCACACAGGTAATATTTTTGTTGTCACATTTTCAAACTATTTGCTTTTTGTTTTATAAACCAGTTTATAAAACTGGTTTATAAAACATTGTTTATAAAAAAGTCTTATTATCAATTCATCCACATCAATACATAGAACATTTTATTTGATTACTCTCAAACCCTCTGTGCTTATTCAGTATTTTTTTCTATTATGTGAACTGGTGAAGTGACTCTAATTTGTGCCCAGGATTTATCAGTCATAACAGAAACACATTTATTTATTATAGGACGGTGCCTATATTATATAAATGTATAAAATGTTAGAAATAGCCAAAAGGCAAGTGTCATCGGTAGTCCTTTATCAAATGTCCAGAAGGGCGAGGTTTGGACAGGTAGAACAGGTTAGACGACAGTTACTGGAGCATAAACCCTAAACACTATTATATCATCTCACAAATCTTTCACAGATTCTTTACTCACAAACTGCAGTTTATAGTGTATTTATTTTACCGATAACTATCTTTCTGTATTCTCATGTCTGAACGTTTTTCCTTTGTTTTGTTAGGAGAAGGACATGCATATGCAAAATGGCCGAGCATTTGCATTATAGTGCTTTACATGTTCAGGAGGAGGAAGTATGCTCCTTATGAAAATTGAGACATAAATATCTTGAAAATATGTGCATTATTGACATCTGGTTTTGTATTTTACAGGAGTTTCATGATGCCCCAGACACATTCCATGTGAATACATGTGAGAAAATAAACTTTTAATTAGTTTAAGAATTATGATTTAATATTTTCCTATTGCTGGCATATGATAGTTAGGGCAATTATCACAATCTGTAATCCTATTGTTTGTTTAATTGCAGGTGACTCTTCTTCAACAACAGTGCTCCCTGGAGACACAGAGACGGCCTCTTTTGTCACGGAGCCAGAGAGTTTGACTGAGACACACCTTGAGGGCAACACAGGTAAATCTCAATGCACATTAGTGCTGTGGAAAAAGTGTGAGCCTAGTGAGTTTGCCTGTTAACCAAATAGTCACTTAGGGTGTTGTATATGAAGACAGGTGCTAAATAGTTTAATAATTAAAAAATAATATTATTCTTATTCTTCTTCTTCTTATTAATAATAATATTATTGTTAACTACTTATTGCTGACTACTTTATCATATTTCTCCAGTGCCGTGGGTTTCATCTTATGATGTGACAGCTGATTCAGTGTCTCTGCTCTGGGACACTCCTGCTGTTGAAGTCCAGTACACAGTGACATGTTGCAGAGGGGAAGAGGTCGTCCAACAGCTACAGACAAACGCCACCTGCCTGACTGTTGATAACCTGCAGCCAGGAGAGCAGTACAGCTTCTATGTGTCAGCGCAAGTTATGAATGGGCAGTTTGATAAATCCACACCTGCAACAGTGACAACAAGTAAGTCACATTTGCAGAAAAAAATAATCAAATGATGTGTTGTAATCACATTTTACTGAACACACACACATACACATGATTGATTGTACATACTATTTTTTTATTTTTTTTTCCATGTTAGTAAGAACGTTTGTCAAACATTTTGCTTTGTGATTCTTGCTCAGGCCTAATCCTCATCACCCTTTGATATAAATGTATGGATTAAAATGCAATACAAAAATAGTCAAAGTTTTTTGTTTTTATAGGTAGATGAAGATGTCCATATAATTCCACAACCCAACATTATGTAATGCACCTTTCATTGTAATTTTCAGAGTCATGTTTGGACAGCCTGCTTGAGGACCTGGGCCTGGACCAAGAGAACAAGCTGTCCCTGAGCACACTCCTTCAGATTGATGACCAAAGCACCTCTGACACACCAGCTGTATCTATCAGAGATCTAGTATGGGGTTTTATGAAGAAATTAATGATGGTTAATGTAACAGCTAGAAATGTCAAATGTAATGCCTCATGTGAATCTAGCTGTGACATGGAATCAGAAATGAGTGGGTTTAATCTTGATAGTCTCCTTTCTGATTCTACTTCAGATGATGTGCTCAATCCTCTTGACATCATCACTGCTGTCTTCCTTTGTTCTGATGGCTTTGTGCAGCAGGAACTAGCTCTCAAAATGTCCATGTGCCAGTTTGCGGTGCCTCTGCTGCTTCCTAACATAGACACCCAGCAGTGCACACTGATGCTCTGGGCTCTAAGGGATATTGTCAAAAAATATAGACCTCATTCACTATTGGAATCTAAGGGTTTCATTGAAGAACGTATCGTTCATGCAAAGATTCCAATGATCTCCTTTGTCAGGCTTGGGGAGTGTTCTTTGTCCAAGTCAGAGATTCTTAACAAACTTCTGAGCAATACTCAGCAATATCATGACACATTTGTGCATCACAACATGGAGTGCGGCGATTGTCCAAGAAAGATTGCTGATGGACTTGCTGAAATAGCTTGGTACCTTCCATGTGGGAACAAGAACATTGACATTTTCAGTGAGCCTGTGACAGTGGCAAACCTCCGTGGTGACATTGCCTCTTTTATACTGCAATACTCATTTTTATCTGAGACCTCTTCTGCCATCTTTGTGTTCTGTGACCAACTGCATTTAGCGTGTAGCTTGCTGACAAGTTACAAAAGTAAAGCAGATATTTTCTTGGTTTGTGACTCTCAAAACAGGGACTTTGATACAGAGGAGCTGAAAAGAGTAGCAACAGAGTTTAACTTGACAAACAACAACATCATTATCAAGTCTCGGTCAATGAATGAAGCAGACTTTGTCACAAAACTGCAGGGGACAGTTAGGAGTGTTGTTGAAAAAGCAAAAGTGAGGCCACACATAGAGCAGATGGCCGATGTTGCATATGAGTTGGGAATACAAGTTGATGAAGATTTCCCAGAGTGTCGGAATGCCAAACAGAATGCAGATGCTATTACATCTGAAATCCACAACACACTTGAGTACAAAGAAACCCAGCTTCCTTTGCAAGGCAAGATTTGGAAGGAGTTGACATCTCTGGAGAAGGAAGAGTGTAGACTTAGAAATGCTGGCTCAGAGAACATTGAAATTTATAAAGTTTTGCTTCAAGAGCAAAAAAAGGCACTTAGAGAAAAGCAGAACTCTTATGACATGTCAAAGGCCATGACATGTTTCATTAATGCAATATCAAGCCCAGGAATCGAAAGGAGCTATTTTATGAAGTGGATGCGTCTCAATCTTGTCTCGAGAAAAACTTTCTGGCCTCCGAGAGCAGTACAAAGAGAAATCAAAAGAATCCAAGAACAAAGAAGTGATTCAAGAAATTGATCGTCAACTTTCCAGCAGTTCTTTGGGGATAGAACATTTCTTTCGTGAAATGGGTCAGATCTATGAAGCTTCAGTTTCTCTTCCAGAACATCATCGTTCCCGTGAGCAGCTGCAGCATTTACCCAGACTGTGTGCAGAGCTTCTGCTGGAGGGTCTTCCACTGGAGCTGGTCGATGGAGACGCCTCCAACATACCTCTTAGATGGGTGACTGATGTTCTGGACCATCTTCATCAGTTGGTGTCTGGCAACAGTAAAATCTTAGTGGTCACAGTTCTAGGAGTCCAGAGCACAGGGAAGTCCACTCTTCTCAACACAATGTTTGGAGTGCAGTTCGCTGTAAGCAGTGGACGATGCACAAGAGGAGCCTTCATGCTCCTCATAAGAATCAGGGAAGAACTAAAAAAAGTCTTTAACTGTGACTTCATAATGATCATAGACACTGAAGGTCTCAAGTCTCCAGAACTCGCACAACTTGATGACAGCTTTGAGCATGACAATGAACTTGCAACCCTCGTTGTTGGGTTAAGTGATATCACATTGATCAATATTGCAATGGAGAACTCCACAGAAATGAAGGACATCCTGCAGATAGTTGTACATGCATTCCTTAGGATGAAAGAAGTAGGAAAAAGGCCCAAATGTCAGTTTGTACATCAGAATGTGTCAGATGTTTCAGCTCATGAGAATAACCTGCGAGATAGGAAACTGCTCTTGGAGCAGTTAAATGAAATGACTCAGGCTGCAGCCAAAATGGAGAAAAAAGAAAATAACAAGAACTTCACTGATGTGATGGAGTACAGCCCTGAAACTGGGAACTGGTATATCCCGGGGCTGTGGAATGGAAACCCTCCAATGGCACCGGTCAATGCAGGATACAGTGAAGCGGTTTATGAACTCAAGAAGAACATAATCCAAACTCTGAGTGAATGTGAATCATCTGCCAATAACATCTTGGAGTTTCAGGAGTGGATCAG
The DNA here is from genome assembly GCA_021464625.1 of Proterorhinus semilunaris. Taxonomy (NCBI): domain Eukaryota; kingdom Metazoa; phylum Chordata; class Actinopteri; order Gobiiformes; family Gobiidae; genus Proterorhinus; species Proterorhinus semilunaris. The sequence continues at coordinate 7,303,680 of CM038345.1, forward strand.
GAGTCTATGGGACGCTGTGAAATATGAAAACTTCATCTTCAGCTTCAGAAACAGCCTGGTTGCCGATGCATACATGAGGCTGTGCACAGAATACAACAAATGGGAGTGGAATTTCAAAAAGGACATGCACAAATTGGTTACAAATGCTGAAACAATGATTTCTAATTATGGTAAAGTTGCAGAAGAACATGATTGTGGAGACATTGGAAAACTTCTCAGTGACTTAAAAATGAATGCTTGCACAAAACTGTCCAAAGGTGAAGAAACGCTCCTTCAGAACCTTACACAGTACTTCAAACAAACAGGCAGGCATGTCAATCTTGTAGAAAAGTATAAAGAGGACTTTATGACCAGTGCAAAGAGTGTTCGAAAAGAGTTAGAGAAGTCAATAATAAACCAGCTAACTGCAGCTGTTGATATCAGACAAGGAATGAGAGAGTTGGAAAAAATCAAAGAAAACCATACACAAGAAATAGAAAAGCGAGTACTTGAACTGATTGAGCAATGCCGCAAGAAAAATGTCAAGATGACAGACAGAGAGTTGGACAAAGAATTTAACAAAATGTGGGCCGTAAGTGTAGAGAAAATCTCTCGTTTTCGTCCCGATGTGATTGATATCAGTACCAAAGTTTTCCACTGTCTGAGGGCAAATCTTTCACGTAAAGGAAGTCATGTATGTGAACTGCTAAGTCGAACCCGTTTATCTGAATGTGGACACCAACCCTTTGTATACAACGCCAACGGACGCATTGGAAGATTGAAGCAGGCATTTTGTGAAGTGTTTGACATCAAGGATCATGTAAAGGCTGTGCAAAGGTTGGCAGACAGCATCATAGAAGATTGCCAACACACCGTGAACACTCAAGTACAAACTAAAAATAACTACCATGATAACTTTATTGTAGAAATCCTACACCTGATTGATGAGAGAATGCAACAGAATGGGGTCTGTCTTAAGCTAGACATTCCTTTTGAAGTTTCTCTGAAGATGCATATTTGCGCCAAAGCAGCGGAAGATTTCAAAAAACTGCACAAAACATTTCTCAAAGATAATGACCCCTTCAGATATCTGGATGAAAACAAGGAAAAGTTACGGACTGACTTCAAAGATGTGTTCAATGAGCGAGACCAGTGTCAGAAGAAAGCAGAAGAATTCACTGACCAGTTCTTGAGACCTGCAGTTGAAGATTTTGTCGATCGCTCTCTAGGTCCTGACATTATTGGTGAAATGCTGACATGCCAACAGTTCAGCACAAGAATGTTTTTCCAGTATTCCCTTTTACTAGATATGATCTCAGAGGACCAGTTTGAAAACTATTGGGGCTATATTAAACACTATGATTGTTACGTGAAAGAGTGGATTTATAACCAGATAATCTCACACTTCTCAGGTCAGGCATCAGTTTGTGAGTTTGAGAATCATCTTCTCCAGTCATGTATCAACAGCATAAATTCTGCAGTCAAAAAGGCTATGGCAGAGAAGATTGAAACTTTGAAAGGGTTTGTTGAAATTATTTGTAAGGAACTTAATGATAAACTGGTCATTTCCCAAGATGCACTTGGATCATTCATGATCCTCAACAATGCAGACCAGGGACAGTTCACTCATTACCTCCTAAGTTGTGTAAAACAAATGGGACAGGATTGTCAAGAGAAGTTTCAAAACACAGATATCAGAACCAAACTTACAAGGTCACACATTAAGCCCCAGCATGAGCTTTTTGCCAAACTGATTGGATGTGGTAAACAGTGCCCATTTTGCAAAGCTCCGTGTGAAGCAGGAGGAACAGCTCATACTGAGCACTGGGCGTCTCTTCATAAGTCACAGGGTCTGGGAGGATGGGGATTTGAGAACTCAAGAGAGCTTGACACGGAAATATGCTCCTCTCTTGTGGCCTCTGATGTTAAATTTAGGCATTACGATGTTAACTTTAAAAAATATTCCCACCCATACAAGAATTACCAAGAAATTTACCCAGACTGGAAGATTCCTCCAGACGGAAGCCTTGAAGCATCAGACTACTGGAAGTATGTCATGGCTAAGTTTAATCAAAACTTTGCAGAAGCATATGAGGCCAAGCCTGCAAACATTCCGCCAGCTTGGTATATGATTTCTAAGACTCAGGCTGAAAAAAGTCTCCAAATTGCATTCAACATGAAATGAGATTTCAGTCAGATATTATTTTAAGATAAAGAGATGTTGAGTGTAAAAAAAGCAAAAACCAACACAAAAACAAGAATGACAATAAAAGCAGGTATTTCACACAACGAAATGCTGACGTTCTACCAGCGATAAAGAGATGCTTATCCAACCTCATAACCTATGAACACATGGTACATCTTACTCCAACAATAATTACAAGCATCGCCTTCCATTTGTATTGTGTTGTCTTTTATGAATTTATTGGTTGATTTCATTGTATCTTTTGTGATTGTTTGAATGATTATTTTACCTTCTTATATGTTGTTGTTTTTTTAATACATTTTTGACCATTGGTTCTCAGTTGGAGCGTTATAACCCAAAAGTGAGTTCCAGAACCAATTTCAGTTGTGCTATTAATCACTGTGGTGTATTGTTTTGAAAGTTTTTGATAGTTTGCCTTATGATCAATGCTTTAATCGACATACTAAAAAGAAATACTGCTTAACTATACTAAAATAAGGTGAAACTGTGTTTTTCATAAGTATATTTTTCATAACTATGTAATCAATAATTCAGAGGGGATTGTCTCATATGTTTGCATTGTATTGAGCTGAGCTTTTAACTTTTCAGTTATTTTCTTTGTACCCTCTACAATCAACTCTACGTGTGTTGATTGTATTAAATGTAGGCCTACAATTGTTTGTCTATATACAGTACTATACAGTTTTGTGTGTGTTATACTCCTAAATAAACGTTATCTCAAATTCATTGTAAATCAAAATAAAATGTATTTGATCAATGCAAATGTTTCACAGTTAGAAGGTTCAGGGGTTTGGTGCTCAGCTGGACGGGGCCTTTCTATGTGGAGTTTACATGTTCTCCCCATGTCTGTTTCCTCCGGTTTCCCCTACTACTAAGAACATGTACAATAGGCCAGGATGAGAGAGTGTGTGTTTGAAAGTGCAAGCAAAGAAACAAGTGAATAATGAATAATAAAATATAGTCCACAAGGGGGTGCTAGAGAACTACTGAGCATGAGAACTTCGACTTCTTCGACCCGTTTTGTTACACTAAAGATCTTGCTTTTAATCCTCCATAGCCTACGTCTCGGTCTGCCTAATTGTAAAACTTGTAGGTGTGGAGCCCTTCTGATCACATCTGATCTACGCATACAATCAATTTCAATAAATGAATAATAATGAGCCTGACAGGACTGTAGCCAATGTGTTGTTCATATCCTGATCTCTCATGTCAGTGCCCTCTGCTGGACACGTGTGAAATTCATTATTTTTATTTAAGCAGCCCCCTAGTGGCTGGAGTGAGCATTCTGGTAATTTCTTCAATCATAACTCCACACAGGAATGGGCTAGAGACTTACTTTTTTTTGTTTTGTTGACATTCTCAGAAATGTATGCCCTACAAGCCATGGGCCGTATTTTGCCCAGGTCTGGCATAGACAGTTAAATAGGGTGCCCCATAGCATTCATTGTGGGCTAACGAAGCTCAGCCATGTTAGCAATTTGAAGGGGTTTTGGAGACTGCTCCACTATAATAGAATAGGGCGGGGGAAAAATAAAAGGAAAAATATAGGACGCCGTTGTGCATGTTCAAACGTGTTTAATAATGACTTGAAGAGAGGCCAAAATGTTTCAATGTAAAGTCCATAGGAGCCAGGAACTTCCGGAGCCAGCCGCCATTTCCTTATGATTACAGGAAGAAGTCGGCCACAATATGTCCATTCTTAATTTGACAGTCTATGGTCCTGAGTCCTGTTAGATTAGTCTCAGAGAAGCTCGATGGCTCCACTCTATGGTCACCCATGGTTATTGCAATTAAATCCCAAAAGCAGATTTCCTGGTTTGTGTTAAAACACTCTACTCTGGGGTATCTTTTTAGAGCTATTTAATCGCACAAGACTTGAGATTTGAAGTAACTGTACTCTTAAGTAAAATGTAAAATTAGGCCTTTTATTATGATTAAATCAGAAGTGGCAAAAAGCATATAATAATTGTGACTTGACACATGAAAGTTTATATTGTATTTCACACACATCAAGCAAAGAACCCAATAGCAGACACAAAAATGTGCAAAAAATGTATTAACACATATTTTTTGCAGGTTGACAGGTGACTAGAGCAAGACGGAAAAAACAGGCAAGTGTTGAACTCGGATTTAGGTATAATCAGATGTGGGTAGAGTAGCCAAAATGTTTACTCAAGTAAGAGTAAAAAAAAACACACTTTTACTTGAGTACTGAGTAACTGAGCATATAAGTTTGATTCATGTTTCGGTACAGTAGTGATATAAGGTATGAGAAACAAAACATGAAACAATGTGAAAATTGTTATAGGCCTATTTTAATTTTTATGTTATGTCTTTTTATTTTTGCATCAAGATTCTTTTTTTTTTAGTTGCCTACTCAAATGTTATTCACTTAATTCATTATTAATTAATTATTTGGGTCACTACTTTACTGAACAATTAAATAATAATAATAATTTTAACGTAATATTTTACCTGCTTTACCCACTCTGAAATTACTATTAGTTTAATGAGAGAAACATTGAGTAATTACATAATCAGGGTTAAAAGAAATAATTACAAAGTAATCTAAAGCAAGACTTCCTCGATCACTCACTGCCTGGAACATTTTCCAAAGAACTTGGAGTAAATGAAACTGGAAGCAATAGCTCACTCTAGAAAAGGCGGATACATCTTGCTCTGTCATTTGTATTTGATTCAGTGCATGGTTCAGTGGATCTTCCAAGACGTACCTGACATATGAACCAGTTTTGGTATTTATCGTCTTACATCACACAGGTAAGATTTTTTTTTCTTCACATTTTCAAACTATTCGCTTTTTGTTTTATAAACCGGTTTATAAAACTGGTTTATAAAACATTGTTTATAAATAAGTCTTATTGTCAATTCATCCACATCAATACATAGAACATTTTAATTGTTAAGACGCATTGAGTTGCCTTGTGTACGAAATGTGCGGTATAAATAAAGTTGCCTTGCCCTAATTTGATTACTCTCAAACCCTCTGTGCTTATTCAGTATCTTTATTTCTATTATGTGAACTGGTGAAGTGACTTTAGTTTGTGTCCAGGATTTATCAGTCATAACAGAAACACATTTATTTATTATAGGACGGTGCCTATATTGTATAAATGTATAAAATGTTAGAAATAGCCAAAAGGCAAGTTTCAACGGAAGTCCTTTATCAAATGTCCAGAAGGGCGAGCTTTGGACAGGTAGAACAGGTTAGACGAACAGTTACCGGAGCATAAACCCTAAGCACTATTATATCATCTCACAAATCTTTCACAGATTCTTTACTCACAAACCGCAGATTATAGTGTATTTATGTTACCGATAACTATCTTTCTGCATTCTCTGTTTATCATGTCTGAACGTTTTTCCTTTGTTTTGTTAGGAGAAGGACATGCTTATGCAAAATGGCCGAGCATTTGCATAATAGTGCTTTACAAGTTCAGGAGGAGGAAGTATGTTTCTTATGAAAATTGAGACATAACTATCTTGAAAATCTGTGCATTATTGACATCTGGTTTTGTGTTTTACAGGAGTTTCATGATGCCCCAGACACATTCCCTGTGAATATATGTGAGAAAATAAACTTTTAATTAGTTTAAGAATCACGATTTAATGTTTTCCGATTGCTGGCATATGATAGTTAGGGCAATTATCACAATCTATAATCCTATTGTTTGTTTAATTGCAGGTGACTCTTCTTCAACAACAGTGCTCCCTGGAGACACAGAGACGGCCTCTTTTGTCACGGAGCCAGAGAATTCGACTGAGACACACCTTGAGGGCAACACAGGTAAATCTCAATGCACATTAGTGCTGTGGAAAAAGTGTGAGCCTATGTGAGTTTGCCTGTTAACCAAAGGGTCACTTAGGGTGTTGTATATGAAGACAGGTGCTAAATAGTTTAATAATTAAAAAATAATATATTTCTTATTATGTCTGTGTAAGTTCTCAGTCGTACAGGAGTTGTCCATCTTCAATGAAGGTACTTGATTCATCTTCTGTACTCAGTAGTTGAAGTCAGTAGTTGAAGTCTTCGAACGTTTCTCATCCAAAAGGCTCCAAAAGAACATTAGGCAGGTAATTAGCAGTGATCATCCATGAATAGGACATGACTGACCGATACTGAGATGAGCAGGTCGTTAGAGACACTCTGCTTCAAAGGTGTTTACCCACAGGTGAGAGTAGCTGTGATTAGAGAGGAGGAGCCGGGCCCACCCTAAATCCTCCCCGTTGGTCTATATCTTCAGCTGCGGCCAGAGTGGGACTTTTGTTGCTGACGAAAGCCTTTTGGATGAGAGGCGAAACGTTCAAAGACTTCAACTACTGAGTACAGAAGATGACTCGAGTACCTTCATTGAAGATTTCTTATTATGATTATGATTATTATTATTATTATTAATATTATTGCTAACTACTTATTGCTGACTGTAGGAGACGCATCTGGGACTCAATGTGTGTGCACGGTGCGCTTGTGTGTGTGTGCTTCTGAGGCGGGTACACACGTGGGCATGGGCGTGTGCACGCCGAAGTCTGAGTGTAAAAATGCGCACTCACCTGGGGTCCGGATGAGAGAGGTCTGATCTGGGTAGCCACAATTTTTGTTGACCACACCTCACCCATTCCATTTATAATTTTTTGTCCGTTAATCCCTCTGGTTTCCATCAGGTTTTGTCATACTCACTTTTATGCGCTGTTAGGCTTTGTCCTTTTTTAACGCAATAAATGTACAAAAGTAACTCTGGATTTTAGCCTATTTGTCACCATATAGCCTCCTTGCACGTCACAAAGCTAAGCAATAGGACCCAGCCGCAACCTCTCCGCGGCTAAAAGGTTGGTCAGAAGCCGCAATACTGACTACTTTATCATATTTTTCCAGTGCCGTGGGTTTCATCTTATGATGTGACAGCTGATTCAGTGTCTCTGCTCTGGGACACTCCTGCTGTTGAAGTCCAGTACACAGTGACATGTTGCAGAGGGGAAGAGGTCGTCCAACAGCTACAGACGGACGCCACCTGCCTGACTGTTGATAACCTGCAGCCAGGAGAGCAGTACAGCTTCTATGTGTCAGCGCAAGTTATGAATGGGCAGTTTGATAAATCCACACCTGCAACAGTGACAACAAGTAAGATTTAAAAAAAAAAAGTATGTACACTTGATTGGGTTGCACAATGTAGCTTCTACACTGAGAGTACGCATGGGGGACGACGGATGGAAATTAGCCCACGGCTACAATCCGGTGTGGCTTGTTCATTAACTTGCACTGTCCCTATAAACCAATAAAAAAAAAAACACTTTGTGAATTGTTATTTAAAGATGATTTTTCACCCCCTTTCTTGGTAAGAACTTGTGTCAAACATTTTGTTTTGTGACTTTTGTTCAGGCCTAATCCTCATCATTTCATGGATTAAAATGTTATACAAATATACTAAAATTGTTATTGTTTTGATAGATAGATGAAGATTTCCATATAAATCCACAACCGACATTTCGTTGTAATTTTCAGAGTCACGTTTGGACAGCCTGCTGGAGGACCTGGGCCTGGACCAAGAGAACAAGCTGTCCCTGAGCACACTCCTTCAGATTGATGACCAGAGCACCTCTGACACACCAGCTGTATCTCTCAGAGACCTAGTATGGGGTTTTATGAAGAAATTAATGATGGTTAATGTAACAGCTAGAAATGTCAAATGTAATGCCTCATGTGAATCTAGCTGTGACATGGAATCAGAAATGAGTGGGTTTAATCTTGATAGTCTCCTTTCTGATTCTACTTCAGATGATGTGCTTAATCCTCTTGACATCATCACTGCTGTCTTCCTTTGTTCTGATGGCTTTGTGCAGCAGGAACTAGCTCTCAAAATGTCCATGTGCCAGTTTGCGGTGCCTCTGCTGCTTCCTAACATAGACACCCAGCAGTGCACACTGATGCTCTGGGCTCTGAGGGACATTGTCAAAAAATATAGACCTCATTCACTATTGGAATCTAAGGGTTTCATTGAAGAACGTATCGTTCATGCAAAGATTCCAATGATCTCCTTTGTCAGGCTTGGGGAGTGTTCTTTGTCCAAGTCCGAGATTCTTAACAAACTTCTGAGCAATACTCAGCAATATCATGACACATTTGTGCATCACAACATGGAGTGTGGCGATCGTCCAAGAAAGATTTCTGATGGACTTGTTGAAATAGCTTGGTACCTTCCATGTGGGAACAAGAACATTGACATTTTCAGTGAGCCTGTGACAGTGGCAAACCTCCGTGGTGACATTGCCTCTTTTATACTGCAATACTCATTTTTATCTGAGACCTCTTCTGCCATCTTTGTGTTCTGTGACCAACTGCATTTAGCGTGTAGCTTGCTGACAAGTTACAAAAGTAAAGCAGATATTTTCTTGGTTTGTGACTCTCAAAACAGGGACTTTGATCCAGAGGAGCTGAAAAGAGTAGCAACAGAGTTTAACTTGACAAACAACAACATCATTATCAAGTCCCGGTCAATGAATGAAGCAGACTTTGTCACAAAACTGCAGGGGACAGTTAGGAGTGTTGTTGAAAAAGCAAAAGTGAGGCCACACATAGAGCAGATGGCCGATGTTGCATATGAGTTGGGAATACAAGTTGATGAAGATTTCCCAGAGTGTCGGAATGGCAAACAGAATGCAGATGCTATTACATCTGAAATCCACAACACACTTGAGTACAAAGAAACCCAGCTTCCTTTGCAAGGCAAGATTTGGAAGGAGTTGACATCTCTGGAGAAGGAAGAGTGTAGACTTAGAAATGCTGGCTCAGAGAACATTGAAAATTATAAAGTTTTGCTTCAAGAGCAAAAAAAGACACTTAGAGAAACGCAGAACTCCTATGACATGTCAAAGGCCATGACATGTTTCATTAATGCAATATCAAGCCCAGGAATCGAAAGGAGCTATTTTATGAAGTGGATGCGTCTCAATCTTGACAACATGTCTCGAGAAAAACTTTCTGGCCTCCGAGAGCAGTACAAAGAGAAATCAAAAGAATCCAAGAACAAAGAAGTGATTCAAGAAATTGATCGTCAACTTTCCAGCAGTTCTCTGGGGATAGAACATTTCTTTCGTGAAATGGGTCAGATCTATGAAGCTTCAGTTTCTCTTCCAGAACATCATCCTTCCCGTGAGCAGCTGCAGCATTTACCCAGACTGTGTGCAGAGCTTCTGCTGGAGGGTCTTCCACTGGAGCTGGTCGATGGAGACGCCTCCAACATACCTCTTAGATGGGTGACTGATGTTCTGGCTCATCTTCATAAGTTGGTGTCTGGCAACAGTAAAATCTTAGTGGTCACAGTTCTAGGAGTCCAGAGCACAGGGAAGTCCACTCTTCTCAACACAATGTTTGGAGTGCAGTTCGCTGTAAGCAGTGGACGATGCACCAGAGGAGCCTTCATGCTCCTCATAAGAATCAGGGAAGAACTAAAAAAAGTCTTTAACTGTGACTTCATAATGATCATAGACACTGAAGGCCTCAAGTCTCCAGAACTCGCACAACTTGATGATAGTTATGAGCATGACAATGAGCTTGCAACCCTCGTTGTTGGGTTAAGTGATATCACGTTAATCAATATTGCAATGGAGAATTCCACAGAAATGAAGGACATCCTGCAGATAGTTGTACATGCATTCCTCAGGATGAAAGAAGTAGGAAAAAAGCCCAAATGTCAGTTTATACACCAGAATGTGTCAGATGTTTCAGCACATGAGAATAACCTGCGAGATAGTGAAGAAAAACAGCCGTTTTCCTGTGTTGTCCTTGTACACAATAAAATAGTATCACTACGACGAGTTTACTTTTCCCCTATTTTAAACATTACCTTTAATTGACAACACTGCGCATTCAAACTGAAAAAGGAGTTCAGAACCGTCAAATTTCTACGCTACGTAAAACTAATAAAAATACATACCAGGAATTGATGACAAATCAAGGAGTTCAACTTAGACGTTTTATTCCCTAACATGTCATCTTAATACAGAATTCTGTCTTTCCCAGTGCCCTATCAAATGTGTCTGTCAGCAGCCGTTCCCAATGGGCATACTGACTCTTCCTGGGGAAGCACAGTATTTTTACACATTCCATTGTTTACAAGATTTATGAGTCTAAGACCACATGTAATGTTTTCATCGTTCCCATTGGCTCCCACAGCTGTGCATTCAGCTCCACCTTGGTCTCCCTTGTAATTTGAACCCTTTATTGACCATGTGGCCAGTGGACTGGGTGGGGGTCGCTGTGTCTCAATCTTCCCTGAAACAAAGGACTTTTTTGGGGAAACCACACCTTTATACTGCACTGAATGAAAACTTTTGGTTAGTTTGCTAAATAGCCAAAGGAACAAAACATCGTATAAAAATATTATCTCTTCAATAGGAAACTGCTCTTGGAGCAGTTAAATGAAATGACTCAGGCTGCCGCCAAAATGGAGAAAAAAGAAAATAACAAGAGCTTCACTGATGTGATGGAGTACAGCCCTGACACTGGGAACTGGTATATCCCAGGACTGTGGAATGGAAACCCTCCAATGGCACCGGTCAATGCAGGATACAGTGAAGCTGTTTATGAACTCAAGAAGAACATCATCCAAACTCTGAGTGAATGTGAATCATCCGCCAATAACATCTTGGAGTTTCAGGAGTGGATCAGGAGTCTCTGGAACGCTGTGAAATATGAAAACTTCATCTTCAGCTTCAGAAACAGCCTGGTGGCCGATGCATACGTGAGACTATGCACAGAATACAACAAATGGGAATGGGATTTAAAAAAGAAAATGTATGCATGGGTTACAAATGCTGAAACACACATTTCTAATTATGGTAAAGTTGCTGAAAAACATGATTGTGGAAGCATTGACAAATTTCTCAGTGACTTGAAAATGAATGCTTGTAAAAAATTGTCCAAAGGTGAAGAAACGCTCCTTCAGAACCTTACACAGTACTTCAAACAAAAAGGCGGGCATGTCAATCTTGTAGAAAAGTATAAAGAGGACTTTATGACCAGTGCAAAGAGTGTTCGGAGGGAGTTAGAGAAGTCAATAATAAACCAGCTAACTGCAGCTGTTGACATCAGACAAGGAATGAGAGAGCTGGAAAAAATCAAAGAAAACCATGCAAAAGAAATACAAGAGAGAGTACTTGAACTTATTGAGCAATGCCGCAAGAAAAATGTCAAGATGACAGACAGAGAGTTGGACAAAGAATTTGACAAGATGTGGGCCGTAAGTGTTGAGAAAATATCACGTTTCCGTCCCGATGTGATTGATATCAGTACCAAAGTTTTCCACTGTCTGAGGGCAAATCTTTCACACAAGGGAGGTTTTGCATGTGAACTATTAGGCAAAACTAGTCTCACCGAATATGGACAACAACCCTTTGTGGTCAACCCCAAAGGACACATGAAAAGATGGAAACATACACTTTGTGAAGTGTTTGACATCAATGATCATGTAAAGGCTTTACAAAGGTTGGCGGACAGTACCATAATAGCTTGTCAACAGTCAGTGAACACTCAAGTACGAAGAAAAAACAACTACCATGATAACTTAACTGTAGAAATCCTACACCTGATTGATGACAGATTGCAACAGAATGAGGGGCTCAAGCCGGACATAGATTTCGAAGTTTCCCTGAAGATACATGTTTGTGCCCAAGCAGCAAGAGAATTCAAAAAAATGCATGAAAAGTTTCTCAGAGAAAAGGACCTTCAGATATCTGGATGAAAACAAGGAAAAGTTCCGCTCTGACTTCAAAGATGTGTTCAATGAGCGAGACCAGTGTCAGAAGAAAGCAGAAGAATTCACTGACCAGTTCTTGAGACCTGCAGTTGAAGACTTTGTCAATCGCTCTTTAGGTCCTGACATCATTGGTGAAATGCTGACATGCCAACAGTTCAGCACAAGAATGTTTTTCCAGTATTCCCTTTTACTAGATATGATCTCAAAGGACCAGTTTGAAAACTATTTGACCTACATTACACACTATGAGCAATATGTGAAAGAGTGGATTTATAACCAGATAATCTCACACTTCTCAGGTCAGGCATCAGCTTGTGAGTTTGAGAATAATCTTCTCCAGTCATGTATTAACAGCATAACTGCCGCTGTCAAAATGGCTACAACAAAGAAAACTGGGACTTTGAAGGGTTTTGTTGAAGAAATTTGCAAGGAGCTGAATGATAAACTGGTAATTTCCCAAGATGCACTTGGAGCATTCATGATCCTCAACACTGCAGACAAGGAACAGTTCTCTCATTACCTCCTAAGTTGTGTAAAACAAATGGGACAGGATTGTCAAGGGAAGTTTCAAAACACAGACATCAGGATAAAACTTAAAAAGTCACTTATAAACCCCCAACATGAGCTTTTTGTCAAACTGATTGGATGTGGTAAACAGTGCCCATTTTGCAAAGCTCCGTGTGAAGCAGGAGGAACAGCTCATACTGAGCACTGGGCGTCTCTGCATCAGTCACAGGGTCTGGGATACTTTAGATTTAAGGATTCGGAAAAACTTGTCGTAGAAATCTGCACCTCTCTTGTAGCCTCTGAGTATGCATTTAGTTATCGCGAAATTAACTCTAAAAAAATTTACCACCCATACAAGAAGTACCAAGAAATCTACCCAGACTGGAAGATTCCACCAGACGAAAGCCTTGAAGCATCAGACTACTGGAAGTATGTCATGGCTAAGTTTAATAAAGATTTTGCAAAGGCATATAGGGCCAAGCCAGCAGATGTCCCTCCAGCTTGGAAGACAATTACCAAGAATGAGGCAGAAAAAAGTCTCCAAATTGCATTCAACATGAAATGAGACTTTAGCCAGACATTTTAAAATATGTTAGAACTGGATGTCTTAATTCATAGTAAAGTGTCCATTAAATCAAGCAAAAACATCTGAAAAATTATTTACAAGGAATAATAATTTTAACACTTTCACACCCACAAAAAATATTTTTAAAAAGAACAGTGTAAAACAATTCAGAATCAAACACAATCGTGATGCAAGGGAAAAATGAAAGAATCAATGAAGGAAGGTATTTTATTGCCCTTACTCTACCAATAACAAATAGATCTAAACTAATATATTAACCTTAATTTACATAGTACATCTCACTCCAATAATTACCCGCATTACATTACTTTGTATTGTGTTGTGTATTTTAATATTTTATTTTATTTTTTGTGATTATTTCAACGATTTTGAACACATCCTTCATGTTTATGATTTTTACACGTTTTAGAATAGTGGCTCTCAGCTTTATGGCCAGGATCACCATTTAAGAACTATTGGTTTAGACCAATTTTTACTTCTGTAATAAGTAATTCAGAAGTTGAATAGTCCCATGTGTAGGCAATATATTCAACAGAGCTCTTTTCAGTTATTTTCTGTTTCTATTGTGAACCCATAGCAATTTTTGTAGGCCAAAATGTTTTGTCTAAACACACAAAGAAAGAACAACAATAAAATGTAAATGCCCAAATGTGTAGTTTACTCATGAAACATAATTCACTTGTTAGTCAAAGTCCACAAGGTGGTGACAGAGACCAAACCAGCGTGAGGCAGTTGAGATCTTGGAAACACTTTGATGCTTTCTTCATGGTCTGTTAAGTTCACTGACTTATTCTACCATAACTGTGTGCAAGTTCTTCTTCTTCCATAAAATTTCACGTGGTGTGCCCCAGGGTTCGATTTTAGGCATAGTGCTTTTTAACCTGTATATGCTCCCTTTTGGTGATGTCATCAGGAGACTTTCATAGTTAACTTTAAAAAATATTCCCACCCATACAAGAATTACCAAGAAATCTACCCAGACTGGAAGATTCCTCCAGACGGAAGCCTTGAAGCATCAGACTACTGGAAGTATGTCATGGCTAAGTTTAATCAAAACTTTGCAGAAGCATATGAGGCCAAGCCTGCAAACATTCCGCCAGCTTGGTATATGATTTCTAAGACTCAGGCTGAAAAAAGTCTCCAAATTGCATTCAACATGAAATGAGATTTCAGTCAGATATTATTTTAAGATAAAGAGATGTTGAGTGTAAAAAAAGCAAAAACAGAACAAGAATGACAATAAAAGCAGGTATTTCACACAACGAAATGCTGACGTTCTACCAGCGATAAAGAGATGCTTATCCAACCTCATAACCTATGAACACATGGTACATCTAACTCCAACAATCATTACAAGCATCGCCTTCCTTTTGTATTGTCTTTTATGATTTTATTGGTTGATTTCATTGTATCTTTTGTGATTGTTTGAATGATTATTTTACCTTCTTATATGTTGTTGTTGTTTTTAATACATTTTTGACCATTGGTTCTCAGTTGGAGCGTTATAACCCAAAAGTGAGTTCCAGAACCAATTTCAGTTGTGCTATTAATCACTGTGGTGTATTGTTTTGAAAGTTTTTGATAGTTTGCCTTATGATCAATGCTTTAATCGACATACTAAAAAGAAATACTGCTTAACTATACTAAAATAAGGTGAAACTGTGTTTTTCATAAGTATACTTTTCATAACTATGTAATCAATAATTCAGAGGGTATTGTCTCATAATTATGTTTGCATTGTATTGAGCTTTTACCTTTTCAGTTATTTTCTTTGTACCCTCTACAATCAACTCTACGTGTGTTGATTGTATTAAATGTAGGCCTACAATTGTTTGTCTATATACAGTACTATACAGTTTTTTGTGTGTTATACTCCTAAATAAACGTTATCTCAAATTCATTGTAAATCAAAATAAAATGTATTTGATCAATGCAAATGTTTCACCGTTAGAAGGTTCAGGGGTTTGGTGCTCAGCTGGACGGAGTGGAGTTTACATGTTCTCCCCATGTCTGTGTAGGTTTCCTCCGGTTTCCCCTACTACTAAGAACATGTACAATAGGCCAGGATGAGTGTGTTTGAGAGTGCAAGCAAAGAAACAAGTGAATAATGAATAATAAAATATAGTCCACAAGGGGGTGCTAGAGAACTACTCAGCATGAGAACTTCGACTTCTTGGACCCGTTTTGTTACACTAAAGATCTTGCTTTCAATCCTCCATAGCCTACGTCCCGGTCTGCCTAATTGTAAAACTTGTAGGTGTGGAGCCCTTCTGATCACATCTGATCTACGCATACAATGACTAATAATTAAAGCATTTACTTATTTAAATAATATTTCATAAGTCTGTGATGAAAACTATTCCCATACGAAAATCACTCGGAACAATCCATCTTCACTTCAATTTGGTTGTAGGCCTTTAATGAGTAATAAAAACATAAAAAGCATAAACTCCTGAATTCATTAAACCAAAATCGGAGAGGACAATAAGAGGTTCCAGGTCTCGAAAAGTTTGGAGCCACTGTGCGAGTCAAATATGCTCCTCCTGTGGTTATTTTAATGGGGAGACGGAGCGTAAAAGGGCGTGTTTGTGAGTGAGGGGGTAGTTGAGAGGAGGGAGCAGAGAGTGGCGCTACTTAATCATCCGTGCTGCAGTGTGTTTGCGAGCGCGGAGCCACTCAGGTCTACGACTGCTGCTGCTATAGCTGGATGCGAGTGAACCAACCAACCAGGGTGCTCCCTCCCCTCTCCTCCTCTCCCCTCTCCTCCTCTCCCCTCTCCTCTCCTCCTCTCCTCCTCTCCTCCTCTCTCCTCTCTCTCCATTCACTCCCAGCGCTGACACTGACAGAAACGCTCCTACCTGCCGCAACAACCCATTTTCTTCTCCGGCTTTTCTTTGGCGCTTGGCATCGCTCTCTCCTCGAACCCACTTCCGCATCGAAACCCGCACTTTGACATGCGCCCTCGGACTTCCCGAGGAGCCTTTATCTCTCCCCATCTTCTCTCCCCAATCTTTGTTTCAGCGGCGGCGGCAGCGGCTAGGACGGTGAGTAGTGCTGCTTCTGACGTTATCTTTTGCGCTTGTTTTTGTCCACCGATGTGCACTTTTGGGATCGCTAAGATGAATGAAGTAAGTCGAGGGTAAAACAGCGCGTTTGGAAGAGTATCGTAGCGTATTGGGGGCACTTGAGTTATGTTTTTGTTCTGCCAACGCAGGGCGGTACGGGGGAGCACAAAGGCATCAGCGTGTGGTGCCAGTTTGGAGACGGACAGGGCGCAGCGGGTTTCTTGGATAAAGCTGAGGTAAAGGGCATGAAATTCATGGAAAATTACGAAAAGCGTGTACTTATACCTCAAAGCGAGCTTCTTTTCTTCGCTGAACTGTCTTGAGGCGAGACACAGTTGTTGGACTGGAAAATAGTGATGAAAAAAAAAGGGGATATTACTTTAAACTTATGCTAGATTATGTTAAAATAAACATGTGTATCGGAAGTGAGCTGCATCTATTTTCATATCTTAAGGAAGCACTGAAAAATTACCCATGTCATAAATAAAGGTTCGAATTTATGGGTAGGCTATTATTTAGTCAACATTTAAAACACTGATATATTTTTCAGAGGAGCTTTGGCATATCTTATTTTATCTCTGAATAAACTAGTTATGGTGAAAAATCTCGGGGGACTCTAGAAATCAGTTAGACCAACAAAAAAGAAAAATGTTGTGCTACTTTGTGGGAAGTCACCCCAACGAGGGAAAAATGTATTTTGAGAAAATGGCTTCCACATTAACTCAGCGCAACAATAAAACTGTTATTGTGATTAGACAATGCCTCTGTTTCCAAGAAAATGTTAAACTCCTTAACCCCCGATGTTTTCTCCAGTGCAGTTTTACCCAAATCTAAAAGCTTCTCGACTGGAGCTTGCAGCCCATAGGCCAGTGTAATGCCTCATTTGAAAGCTAAGACCTACAAAAGTCAGCTAAGCTTCTTGCTCATTAGAAATCCACATCATGGAGATGGGTCCCCGAGGGCCGGCCCACGCTGGCCGCTCACTGCTCCTACAGGTCGCCCCAGCGGCATTGAGGATGGGTCAAATGCAGAGAATGAATTTCCCTTCGGGGATTAGTAAAGTATATACCATAACCTTATCTTGCTTTTTTGACATGTTTTGGTCACATTTTTGTCGCTTGATCGCAGTTATATTATATGAACGTAAACAAAACTCTGCAAAAAAGCAACGATAATATTTGCTTGAATGTTCGGCAAAAGTAAAACCCGATAAGAAAAACAAGGAAGATGAGTTTTGTAGGTCTTAGCTTTCAAATGAGGCCTTACACTGGCCTATGGGCTGTAAGCTCCAGTCGAGGAGCTTTTAGAGTTGGGTAAAACTGGACAAAATGTGCTCGGTTAAGGCGTTAAGAAGCAAAATGACCCTAAACCTCAAAATTGTTGTGCCTACAGTTTCTTTTCCTAAAGCTGTCCCAGCCAAATGCCCACTCTATACAAACCTATTTTTCTCTCAGTTGAAAAGAACAAAAGACGCTCTATTTCCAAATGCTAATTTCAAAATAATTGAAGCCGTGTATGCAAAAAAAAAACAATTCCATTCATGATGCTGCAGTATGAATATGTATTTGTGAAGCCGCGGGGAGAACGCCAAACGCCATATCCAGCACTTGTGCATTATTTATAAAGAGTTGGCCCAGCTGCACCTGCACTGTCAGCTCTCTCCCTCCTCTCCCTCCTCTCCCTCTTCTGCCATCCAGTCTGAAGGTTGCAAAAAAGTCAAGTTTATTACATTCTCCGAGCCCTGCCCCCGGGTGTCCCGACGGTGAAGAATGTTTGTGTTATTGATTTGCGGGTAGTTTACATTCCTGCAGCGGAGAAGGAGTCAGTCATTTTCTTTTTTCTTGCGTTCACTTTAAGGAGAACGGTGACAAAAAGAGTCAGATCAGAGGTTTCTAATTAATCGAAGCGTGTTCGTTGCAGTGACACCGGCTTAGCGGAGCATCAGATGACGATATAGCCCGTTACATTAGGTCACGCAGTCTTTTCGTGTTGCATAATGGAGGCTCGCACGCCACACGGACCGGACTCTCTGGTTACAGCTGGTTGTCACTCGCTTACTTCGATAATTGCCGTTTTACTTTGTGGTTTAGGGCGCAGGTGAAAAATTTATCCTCACATCTTGAGAATGGCTAATGTAAGACAAGTTGGCTCCCTTTCCTAGTCTGCACCGGTTAATTTCGATTGAAGTGGTCCATGGTGGGAACTCTGCTTTCCTGGAAAGCGGGTGATGTGTCAGCAGTACGCCTGCAGTATCTTAAAGGTTGGGTACGTGAGATTTTCGTGTCCGCAGATAAGAAGTAAACTTGTTCACATAACAGCTTTTTGCGACGTTGACTTATTTAGAAAGAAGAACGAGCTTAGCGCCTGATCCTATATGGCAGTAACTAGTTTGGAAATGAACATACATCTCCTACTTCCACAATTATACGATATACTGGGAGAGGCCAAATGCTAACAACATCTTTGGTCGTTTTTGCGTGACTGAGCGCACGCACAAAGACCAGACAGGTGCGCATCAACTCGTCTAAGCTCAGGTAAGAACATATCTCAGTGTGGAAAAACGGTGGCCTGTTCCTTTAAAGCAATCATTTACCAAGCGGTTGCTCGTGCGCCAAACGACTAGCACGTGCACGTGTGTGGGTCAACAACAGCCGAGTGATTTTGCTTTACTTTTCACTCATGCAGCATTCTCTCGTTTACATATCAGATCAGGGCGCCCTGACGCTGCAATAATGGCAATGTCAAAGGATAGATTAGGTGCAGCATGCACACAAATAGCTATATGCTAAATTCCATTTAGCACTTGTCTTTAGAGCGCATCCTGCAATCCATTACTTTAAACTCAATTGAAGACGTTTTTTTAGGTGCCCGAATAAACCGTATGCAGTTTTCTCTGTTGGTCAGCATATTGATATTGTCGTAGTTGTACCATTTCGACCACAAATGATCACTAAGCCTGAGCAAAACTCAGTAACTCTTTTCCGGCTCTTGACCTATAGTCCCTGTTGGTCAGGAGTACCTAGCTCTAGGGTTGAATGGTACCAGGAGTAACCCATCCAGATACAGGGAGAATTTACAATTTTCACCCAGAAATCAACAATATGGCCATAAAACATCATCTTTATGCGTATAGACGATGTTTCCCATAACCTTACATTTCACTCTCTTGCCTGAGTCGATTTTTCTGATTTGCGTCTCCTCTCTCAGCAGCAGCGGCAGCGGGAGCAGATGTTTTGAGCGGCGCATCCAATCGCAGCTTCCGTCCGCCGCCTGATGCTCAAAGCCCGCTCTCACCAGAAGGCACCAGACTGCAGATTACCACTGGATTTAAACACATATAGCATGTAAACACATACTATCGCATGCACTGCTCAGGCTTTCTCCCGCGATTGTGTCCGTCTGACCACTGACCGCACTGAGATCATGGAAGAAGAGGAGGAGCCAACCGAGGAATTCAATTAATGTGGCCCCGGATCCTTTTCGCTTTCCAAACATGTCCAAGAGATGGAAAATATGGACTGTCGCCATAGCTAGTACCAATGTAAAATGAAATATTTGAACTGGTCAAAAGTCCTCAATATGGTGCCCGAAACAGGAAAAAGTAGTAATGCAACCTGTGAATCATCCCAAAGATCATGGAATAAACAGTGGCTTATGCAAAATGAGGATGTGCAGTTTCTATGGATACCAGTACCCTATTAAAAAGGTTGAGTGTAGAAGAGTACTCCATAAGGAAAACTTGACATCAAGCCAAATTCTGTAGCAATGCTGTGACTTCGAGCCTTAAAATTTTGATTTTTGATTTTTCACCATCAATATGATCTTTGAGTGGCATGTGGACTCGATGAAGAAGATGTGATCATCTTTACAAACCTCAATAAATAGCCTACATTTCGTGGCCATAAATCTGGATATTAGAGTCTCCATAAGTCACTTGTGTTGTCATGGCGAGACAGGACACCCCTTTGTTCCTCCATGGCTTCGACCTGAGCGGTGACTTCACCGACCTGCGGCCGCTGGGCACCGGGGTCACCGGGCTGGTCCTGTCGGCCTGTGACCGGAGAACAGGGCAGAGGATGGCCATAAAGAAGCTGGTGATGCGCGACGCGGTGTCGGTGAAACACGCCCTGAGGGAGGTGAAGATCACCAGGAGACTGCAGCATGAGAACGTGGTCCGGGTGCATGAGGTGCTGGCCCCACACGGGCGCCCCCTGCCCAAAGACCCCACCCAGCTCAGCGCCCTCTACATCGTCCAGGAGTGCATGGAGACCGACCTGGCCAGGCTGCTGGAGCACGGGCCTTTGCCAACAGGTACGACTGCACATAAACAGTCTCGGGGGTGAAGATGATCAGTCACTAAAGCTCCGCCATCAGAGGGATAACTGCTTCCTGCTGGATTTGCATTACATGACTAATATAATAATCAATGTGTAATATCAACATTACACATTGATATTTTTGTAAATGCTTGTTTTGTTAGAACAAGCTTATTATTACGTACCATATAATTTATCTTCATTTCATTGCATCCCATTCCTTATAGCTGTATTGTTTATTATTATTACCTGGCTATGTTTCATGTTGCACTGCGGCACTGGAAACAAATCCAGTGATCATGTGCTACCAAGATAATTGCTAACCTGAACAGCAAGCCCAATTTGTGCCGAGTTGTGTCAAGGGAGCTGTTATTTTTGTCTTGGAATTGTCTAGTCTTCCCAAGTCCAAGCTCCAAGTCTGAAAAATAGAAACGTATTATTTTGCTGTTCGTGACCTTTTTGCAAATGCCATCCCGGTGTGTGTGTGAGTGCCTTGTGTGCTGACCCGTGTCCTTGCCCAGGTCACGCCACTCTGCTGTTCTACCAGCTGCTGAGGGGCCTGAAGTTCATCCACTCGGCCAACGTCCTGCACCGAGACCTGAAGCCCGCCAACGTCTTCGTCAACACCGACCAACTGCTGCTCAAGGTCGGAGACTTCGGCCTGGCCAGGATCGTCGACCCGCACTACTCCCACAAGGTAACGGCCAGGAGAGACCGAGAGGGATCACGTGGCAGACTGCGGTCGTTTCTTCTTCCGTCGAAGCGCTCCGATCTGTAGTTTCTGGGTTGTCATGGCGTCGTAGGAAAAACACAAAACTTAAAAGGCCATAACAGAATCTGAGTGTTCACGATGTAGGCAGAACGTTTGCCATTCTCACTGCTGCCTCCAGAGGGAGCTCCAGGCAAATGTGCCAGTGTCATGTGTTTCACAGTTTAATCCTTATACAGTAATTATTTTAAATAATCCATTGTAAAATGTCAACGCTTGCGTACCCTTTAAGCCTCAATTATGTCTGATGGTGCCACATGAGCCTCTTAACCCCACCGTAAATAAGGTTGAAAGCTTCTTGACCGGAGAGCTCACAGCGTACAGGCCAGTGAAACGCCTCATTTGAAAGCTAAGGTCTAAGCTCGTTCCTCGTTTTTGTTGTCACGTGCTCGCCGTTTACAAAAAGCAACGAAATATGACCAGAACGCAAACAAAAAGACTTTCACAACAAAAACAAGGAAGGCTAGGTGACTTTTCTAGGCCTTAGCTTTCAAATGACCCGTTACATTACCGCTGTAGGCTATAAACTCTCAGGTCAAGAAGCTTTAAGATCTGCCAAACGGGAGAATATGCTCTGTTTACTGTTTAAGGGGTTAATAAAAAAGGATGGAGAGGCTGAGGAGGCTGATGGTTCTGCGTCTGTGGTGGAGAAAAGGCTTACAGTGCAATGACACGAGAAACAAAGAGAGATTGAGCACGTTTAATAAAAGACTTCTTATTTAGACTCTCTTCCTGTGCTGGTGTCAAGTGAGCTCGTCCAAAGCCTCTGCCCATTGCTTATGTGCGGCTCTTATTGATTCATGAGGCGGTTTTACCTTTGTGCAACATTATTATTGCAACACAAGCAGGACCAAAGAGTGTGCCTGCGTGCAGAGGAGCTCAGGTGTAAGACGATCCGTGTGGAGCTTCGAGATCAGCTGGGCGCTCGGAGACACGGGAGACGCAGGGGGAGGCAGGGAACAAACGGGGGAACAAGGTGGAAATATTGTGCCATGACAAAGAGAGAGAGAGAGAGAGATATAGGATACGCTTTTGGAAAATGTTGAGTAAGAGAAGGAAAAACACCTTATTGTAAGTGACTTTTCAGATGTTTTGCGATGGTGATTAGATTTTATTTGGTCTTGGGCATGTGACAGGTTCACATATCATTTCAACTTTTTTTGAGCTTTGAACCAGGTTGTTCCCTCGTCGAAACACACTTGAAACAGTATGTTTTAGTAATCCTGTATCATTTGTTTCTTCTTCCACTGCTGAAGCACTCCGATCTGTAATTCCTGGATTTTATTGCATCATAGATAAAACACAAAACTGCCACATTTTTATGGAATGGATTGGAATCTATTTGTATTGCACTTTTCATTGCTATAGCCATAGACAAACATTATTTCAGTTGATAAAATAGGACATATCAAAGCTGAGGACTGCCCAAAATAATGTTTTAAAGCCTGCATGATAGTTTTACACCAGCGAAGTTATATGGGCCACCGTAGAGAAAAATATCATGAACCTTTCCTTTTTTTCTTAACAAAGCGCACGATAAAAGGTGTTGCCACTTAAAGGCACACTGCGTAACATTTTAGATTATACTCAAAACATGCTCCTAATGACCAGCTACACACAGAAAAAGCTATTCTTTCAGTGTGTAATGAAATCATGGATTTGGATGAGCTATCCTATTTAAATTTCCCAGTTGGTTGTCTTTAGTCAACATCTCCATGGAGATGAGCTGGAGACGTACTCCCTCTCAGTAAATTTACAGTCAGTACATTTTTTTCTCTCTCTCCAACAGAGATTTACAAATTAATCAAGAAATAGCCTGCAATGTATTATTTGATTGAAGTTTTAGTATTTTTATAATTATACTGTAAAGTTCACTTTATCCACATCTCACACCACACAGCCCTATTACTGCTCTCGATTACGGCTTGTATCGATCAGACCCACTCCTTACATCATGTAATTGGTGTATTCTCTGTGGAACACCTCGCCCTGCTCCCATAGGGGTGCATTAGTAACTCCCTCATTATATTGCACCGGGAAGTTTCCTGCTTGACAGCCCGTCGACAGAGGTACCAGCAGCTTGTATTGCATCATATTGTCGGGGCTCATGAGCATTATTTTTTATTAACAGGGCGGCGCTGTCACTGCTGTAACTGCTGCTGGCGTATTATATGTGTGATTGGAAGTGTGAGAGCCAGTGTGAGACTGTGGCCCTTTTTAAAAATGCACTGCTGGCACCGGAGCAGATGTCAGCGTTCAATGTGCTAGCCTTTTTCAATAATGCAGCATGGATTTCTCAGGCGTTGTAAGTTTTACACCGGTGTTTGTTTCCGTTACTTGCATTATTTCATAACAACTTGATTATATTTGTACAGATTGTGCCCGTAAACAGTGGAGGCGAAAGGTTTTAACGACTGAATATTATAAAGACTATAACCTCAGTTCAAACAAAGGTGATATCAACCCTTTGGATATTAAACCTAACATTACGTTTTTTTCTATATTTTACTCGTTCCATTACAATGTGGGATGAAATAGAAATTGTTAACTTTTTTCCCCAGCAATCTAAATCAAGGCTAAAATGTAACTAAACTGGGAAAATCGTGACTAAAACTCATTTTTAATTCACAATACGTTGTGTTTTTTGCTGTGTTTCGCTGTGTGATGCCAGTGAGTGACTATTTGCAATATGAATTTTGCTTCAGCTAAAATTGCTAAAAAAAATTATCACTAAGCGATATATTGTACTGCCCTGAACATGACATTATGAAAAGTTTAAGATCATTTTTTTTATAGTAGAAAAGGTTAAATCATCAACTGGACTGGGTTTTGGTCAAGTTGATACTCTTGTATTGTTGTGGAGTTTTGTTTGAGTAATCCTGCATATTCATTTTGCTGTCTTCTCAAATTGCTCTGTCCCACCTGCTGATGTCATAAGGTGTCAACAGGTGATTTCAACAGGCCTCATTTGAAAGCTAAGACCCACAAAACTGATCTAAAACAGATCTTTTCCTTGCGTTGTCACTCCTTTGTTGCACTTTCACCGCTGTTTTGTCACTTTATGTCCCATTTTTTTTGCTTTTTTGTCGCCCTTTGGTGTGGCGTTTTCGTCCTCTTTTTTGCCACTATTTTGACGCTTTTTTTTGTCAAGAAGCTTTTAGATTTGGGTAAAGCCAAACTGGAGAAATGATGTTCAGTTCAGGTGGGGGTTAAGAGGTTAATCATTGACAAAAAACTAGACCAACATGTTTCCCTCCCCTTCCCTCATAACCGTCTGATAACAGTCTTCTGGTAACATTCTCGGAGGTCAACACAATAACAACAACAAAAAAACTATTATTTGGAAGACTTTTTTTTTTTTTTAAGGAAAACTAAAGCAGTGCCCTGTTTTACATACAGACACGGACATGGAAACGTGTCAATTGAGCTGATTTGGTTAATTTGTTTAAGCCCCTCTGCAAAAACCTAAAATGATTCCATTTTGTATTTTTCCTCTCTGCTGCAGCGCCTCGAGTTGGTTGCACAGAGGGTACAAAAAAAAGAAAGAGTGGAAAGAGAGCGGCGAGAGAGTAAACAGGTGAGAGGAGAGGCGGTGAACTCTGGAGGTGGCAGGGGACAGGCTGAGGAGGGAACGTCAAACTGCAAACTCTGCACTCGCTGAGAGAGTGGGGTGAGAGAGGAGTAAAGAGACCGAGGACACCGTGAGGAAAGAAGAGCTGCTGGTTATGAACATATATCAAGCCAAAACCTTAAAATAGAGTGAAATATACATGTATTATTAATCAAGCGAAGATGGCGATCGTGGGCATGTTGGCTGCTGTTTCGGTGCGTCATAGTGATGAGGAAGCCGTGATCTGAAGAGTTGATCTGAAGCCGAGAGTGGAATGGGATTTTAAGCCGATACCACAGATTATTCAGGTATCGGCATCGGAATATCAACGTGTACCTGAACTAAAACCTATTTGATTCCACATTTTTGTAAAAGAGGAACCGGTGCAAATGCAAGTGTTGGGGAGAATACTTTGACATTTTATTTAGTTACTGAATATTGAATACTTGCCTTAAAATGTATTTCGTAACGTAGTCTTATCTACTTTATCTAATCGGCGTACTGTATTCTGAATACTTTGAATACTTTTAGAATACTTTCACATTGATTGTCATTATATTTATGTATAAATGTGGCGTATAATTACAAAAATGAAGACTGCGATTGTTGGAACACCTGTTATAAACTCACTTATCATGAATTAGGAACTCTTTGACGCTCTTGGCAAATGGAGCAGCAGATACAGCGTCATGTGACACATGTGCAGTGTTTGTACAGGTGCTCGTCATATAATTAGAATATCATGAAAAAGTTCATTTATTTGTGTAATTCAACTTAAAATGTGAAACTTATTATGATATAGACTCATTACATGCAAAGTGACATATGTCAAGCCTTTATTTGTTATAATGTTGATGATTATGGCTTACAGTCCATTTTCAAAATATTCTAATTTTATGAGATTTTTAATTTGGGATTTTTACAAAATGAGCCATAATAATCCAAATTATATCAAATAAAGGCTATACACATGTCACTGCATGTAATGAGTCTACCATATATTAGTTTCACAGTTTAAGTTGAATAACAGAAGTGAATGCACTTTTTAACGATATTCTAATTATATGACGAGCACCTGTATGACCTGTGGCGTTTTTATTTTAGGAGGAAAAACAGGTCAACATTAAAAGTTCTTTCATAATGTTGTACAATATGGAGCTAAAATGTAATGATTGAGTCCTGGGATATATATATTTGGAAAGTAACTGTATTCTAAATTCTCTCAAATGAAAGTGTAACTTTACCAGAATACAGTTACTCAAAATGAGTGTTCTGAATACATGTACAGGTGCTCGTCATATAATTAGAATATCATGAAAAAGTACATTCACTTCTGCTACTCAACGTAAACTGTGAAACTAATATATGATAGACTCATTACATGCAGTGCGATATGTATAGCCTTTATTTAAAAAAATATTTTGAAAATATACTGTAAGCCATAATCATCAAAATTATAACGAATACAATATGTCACTTTCCATGTAATGAGTCTATATCATCAGTTTCACATTTTAAGTTGAATTACACAAATAAATAATGTACTTTTTCATGATATTCTAATTATATGACGAGCACCTGTATTTAGTTACTCTCCAACACTGGCTGCAGCTCTGTACTGTGTCGTAGGTAATAGTAATGACAGCTTAAATATGGGCTGCGTGAGGGCTCTAAAACGTTGAATAACCGCAATATAAGCGCATGTGTTATCTTTTAGTTGCCTTTATTTAGTCTTTAGAGTGGAAGCAAAACCCAACAGCGCAAGGCCAAGGGATTCTTTTGCGTCACATCATGCATAGACACTATATGGAAAATGCGTTCTGACTTTGAACAAACTTTTAAAATAATAGCAAAAAAATAATAAATCTCGCACACTTTGAAACCAACAGCGCTACCTGAGATGAAACGCGGCCCGAAGCCCATCAAACGTTTGCAGCGGACACACGGGTCGTCTAATAGAACAGGAGGTTGTTTGTCTGGACATCTCTCTGCACTCAGCGTCAGTATCCACGCCGTCATCTCACTGCAAACAGACCAGCAGTGACACGGAGCAGTGAGAAGGCAGCTGAGGACACACGGGGCACGGAGATGGAGGCTAGACGATGTAAGATTAAAAAGTTAAAAACAGTCACGCCCACGTCAGAAGGCAATTTTCCATTATTTTCTCCTATAGACGTTTTAAGAAAATGGTGGACGCTAATCTGCTCCGTGGTCATTTAGCAGAGGAGCAAAGTTAGCATAGCATAGCTTTTCTACTGTAGCCTAATTTTAGCAGATTAGCTAAATTAACACTTTGCTAATTTGCCAAGTGGTTTATACGTCAAAGAGTAATCTGAAAATGTATTAGTTATGAAAGCATTTCATCATACAGTAATTTCATGTAATTGGTGTTTTCCTTATTTCTTTCAGACATGTAGTGTGGTCAGTAGTTGTCACATAGACTAGCCTCTGTCGTTCTATTTTTGCTATTTGAATTTTTCCGAAAGATCCTTAGCTGGTCACGAGTTAGCTGGGACAGGGGCTACATCGCTATTTACCTAAAATATATACAAATTGGTTGACATGGCCTTAATAGTCATTTAAGGTTTTTCTATAATATGAATACTTTGATATGTTTTGTAATTGTCTTAGCATATCCTTTGTGTCTTGCAAATGCTTACCGGTATGTTTGATATTATAAAATGCAGAGAAGCTTCTTTATGTTCACCTGTGTCCAGGGCAGCAGTGCCGCAACAAAACGTCCCAAAAAATATGCTAGGAGTTTGACAGAAAGTGCAAGGCCCCCACCTGCTGCATAGTGAGAAGGGTGTGGCAACACCTCACCTGCGCATTAATGTATTAATTTGAAAAAATTATCTCACAACAAGCCTCTGAGTCTGTTATCAGAGGCACAATCGTAATTTGTCAGTCTTCTAGAGAGTTGTTCTGTTTTTAAAAGATTCAAACATAGTCGGTCAAAAAGAAAACACGTTAGCCTATCAACGCACAGGACTGCTATAGCGTGGTTTGTACAAAGTTATTATTATTTTTGATCAATCATTCTACTGGACAAACTCGACTACATTCAACACCCATCCACATTATGGTGATGGAAGTCCAATTTTGATGAATAATTGTTATGACAAACATAGATCAAGAGTTGACAAACGACAAACAAGCTAACACGGTGTTAGCTAAGCTGCACTGCTAAGGCATTATGGTAAAGGCGTACTTTACGAGAGTCCATACCTTCACAGGACATTTTCTCATCAACCATTACTACAAAGCATCTACCTATTCTTCCCAAGCTTTTTTTTTGTGCCGCTAGCATTATTTCGAAGCGCATTCGAACAGAGATGGAGCTTTGCACAACATCACGATATCCATATTGAGACGAACAGTAAAACACTGTTGCTCTCTCTTTACGTTGCGATATTGCACATGGAAGACTATTATTAAGTGTGGCGCGTGGGCGTCATACAGTGAATAAAGGCTGTGAGTCATGGCCCGACACAATTCACAGCTCCTGTACTTTCATTATCAAATACGTACACACCAGTGGGAGAACACGCACCTCGGTGAAAGCATGTAGCTTGAAGTCAGGAAGAAGCCTGGGGGAGGGAATGCTACACAGACTGGGGAAATAAAATCCGTTGACATTTTTCTGACAGTGACGGCGATTTAGATTTGCTATTTGTATTGTAAACTTGAGATTCCATTTACTGCGTGCCTACTGTGCAGTGTCCACGAATGACTGAAGACTCCAACGATACTTTAAAGCACAAATTAGTTTTCATTCCTTTTTTTCGTGACCCATTTCTGTTTTTGCACCTGTAAAAGTCCTTTTGTGCTCGGTTTGTATACCATGCTGTTTAGATGGTACGATTATCTGGTAGGGGTGGGAACCTCTGGCTACCTCACGATTCGATACGCGATACATGGCTCACGATAACGGTGATCTCACGATACGCCGATACTGCGATAATCGATATATTGCAGAAAAATAATACATCACGATAAAAAAAGCTACTTTTAACCTTTATTTTAACATATTATTCATCATTTACATTTTTTTTCATGTGCTTTGTACTACTTTTATAAATGATCCCAGACTTACTCACTGAAAATGAGTCTTTAGATCTGTCAGTGACTTCATTTACAATTAAATAAAAAAGAAAACACAGTCCTATTTAAAAAGTAATAAATAAACCCCAAATTAATCTTCTTTATAATTAAAAAAACTATAATTAAAAGTAATTTATTTGTGTGACAGTGTTTGGTCCAAGTGCTTAAAACTGTAGTGCTGCCCCCTGCTGGTCTGACTGAATTCTTGATCATTGTTGGCCTCTATTGACTGTGAAAACAGTGGAGCACAGCTGCCTCATTAGTATGCATGACGTTGCTCATTAATATGCATGACGTCATCAAAAGTATCGATATCGGCATCGTCCCGCAAAATATCGCGATATATCGGAAAATCGATATATTGTCACACTCCTATTATCTGGTCATGTGCACAGACCATGACCTTTAGGTATAAAAAAGCCATTAAGAAACAAAGGTTGTCAACAAAAAAAAGATGGACGACGTCTGTGATTCCACAAAAAATATTCTGGCTTTGTGCGATGTGGATTTGTGTCAGAACTGTGATCATTTCTTTCAGAAGTCCTTATGTAATTCTTACTTCTTCTCCCTGCGCCCCGTCACCTGTGTTGTGCACACACGGCAGCACTTATGCCGTAAAACAGCGGGAACATTGTCAGGTCGGTCCTAACGAGAAAACGTGTTGTTAGTCAGAGTGACATCAAAGGCTCACAGTGAGCGAGGTGGAGAGACGAAGCTCTATTTTCTAACTTCTGCCGCACTGCGCACCAACAAGCTCGCGCTTCATCTTCGGCTGGCTGGGGTATTTAAGTTGGGAGAAAATAAAAAATTCTCTTTCAAGCCCTGATCTCTTTTCCGTCGTCCTAAAAAACCCGCAGTGCTCTCAGTAATGCGGCTCAATTTCTGCTTTTTCTTCACCTTCACAGATAAATGTTCAAGGTGCTGGAATACTTTTTTGTTGGGGTCTGTCCCTAAGCAGCGAGGCAGTAAAGAAGAGACAAAGGCTGTTGCTGCAGTGACAGGATTCCCAATCTTCACTTGAAGTTTTTTTCCAGGATTTTCCAGGGCATTTTGAAACTCTAAAAACGAAAAATACATAATCATATTTTCGACAACTATACCCTCCCCATTCCCCATCAGTGTTTTTCTGAGTTTGTTCCCCAACCCCCCTCTGTATTTGTTATCTAACAACGTACAGTGGTCTCTAGATAAACCAAGAGATGGAGAACACATTTGGGCTTAGACATGTGACATTTGCCGTCATTTGAGCATGTACTGTCTTCGAGGAAACATGATAAAAATGAGGAAATTTGGGGAAAAAACAGATACTTTTTCCTGTTTTCTGAAGCATTCTAGAGCAGCTTTTATTTTAATCATGTGAATTCATTGTTTTGAGGTCTGGCATATGCTGACATATATTCTTGAATAAAAATAGAGGAGAGGGCTTTGGGAGAGCCCAAAAGATGTACTTTACCTATAGGCCTAAGCATACCCTATATCAGGTATGGGCAAACCTTTTGACTCAAGGGCCACATTGGGTTTTCGAACTCCCCAGGAGGGCCGGACCAGTTTGGAGCATTTCAAACAAGTACAAGTTAACTCTCAATTTGACTGTAATGACACATTACAAAAGTGCAACAAATTGCAGCAGTTACGTAGTATCCTTCTTTATGTCAGTGAAAATATTTATATTGTTCACCCTTTAAACCAAGGGTGTCAATCTCATTCGGGTCGTGCGCCGAAATCCAGCTTCCAGTGGGTTGCGGCCGCATATAATGTAAACAGGAAAATACTATTAAGAAAATATTTTTCCAAACAAATGAATAATAATGAGCTGTGATTTTAGTGATATTGTGCTGATTTGGTCAAAAGCCCGACAGGACTATAATAAATAATAATAACGGCTTACAGTTGTATTGCGCTTTACAAGCCTGTGTCACACGTTTCCCAAAGTACCCTGTAGTCATTATTCATTCACTCCACACTCTGTGGTGGAAAGCTGCTGTTGTAGCCACAGCTGCCCTGGGGCAGACTGACCATTTACCACGTGGCTATAATGTGCTGTTTGTATCCTGATCTCTTATTACATATATATATATTTTTTTATTACGATGCCCCCTAGTGGCTGGAATGAGCATTCTGGTTATTTCCTTAAAACAATCCATAACTCCGCACAAGAAGTGCTAGAGACATTTTTGACACTCAGGAATTTGTGCTCTACAAGTCAGGGGCCAGATTAAATCATCTCACGGGCCGGATTCGGCCCACGGGCCTTAGTTTGCCCACCTCTGCCCTATATAATATATACATCACTCGTCACTTTTGTTCTGCAGTGGACTCTATTTGGATTGAAGGACTCTTTTAGATAGCATGAAAGAGGAGGAGGGGGTAATTTGCTGACAATGTTAAGACAAATGGTACCTGGTAGGGCATGGAGGAAATGCTGAATTTATTCTTTATCTTTGCATTTTTGTGTCTTGTGGATTTCAGGGCTATCTCTCTGAAGGACTGGTCACTAAGTGGTACTCCTCTCCTCACCTTCTCCTGTCGCCCAACAACTACACCAAGGCCATTGACATGTGGGCTGCAGGCTGCATACTGGCAGAGATGCTCACCGGAAATATGCTGTTTGCAGGTAAGAACACACAATAAATACTCATAAATTGTAGATTTTTATGCTGTAGTGTATTGCATATTCCTTTTTTCAATTGTCTTAAACCAGTCATGGGCACAGAAACAAAAGCACTTGAGTCCTCTAGATCAGTGGTTTTCAACGGCAGGACCCACCTCAATCCAAGGATGACGAGCCGTGACCCAAATAAGAGTTACATTCCTTATATATCGTGTATATATTTCCCACAAATTACTGCATTACATGAGAAAAATGCATCCCGTGGATATTTAAACAAGGATTATAAGACCTCAATCACATTAGCTGCGTATTTCCGCTCAAATCCAGACGAATCTAAATCAGTAATGTGTTTGAAAGTAAAAAAAAGGAAGAAAAGAAAACATTGAATGCGGATTTATGTTGCCATTAGACAATATGGTCATGGTCCCAGTGCTTTGTGTCCTCAGGATCCATTAGCCGATTGAATAGCACTACACCTTTGAAAAATACATCTTTGCGTTTAGTATTCAACACGGCAGACCGAAGAGGCCGGGGGGAATGTTTTTTGAAAGCTGAGGTACGGGGTGAAAAACAGCTTGTGCGATGGTCTATTACGCGAGCGTACCGGCATATTCTCTCCATTTTCCCTGTGAAGTCTTTTGCCTGAGTGGAATATAAATGGTGACGGGGTTTGCTGCTGTCTGGAGCTGAAATTTGTCTGACAGGCTGAGACGACCTCCGGCGCTCTCTGTACCACTGGGACAGCCACAGTGGGGCTCGTGTGTGACTAGTTTGGCAGTTTGACACTTGTAAAACTTTTCCAAATACAAATTATGCTTGACATGTATATTTATATTTGTTAAGTACATATTTAAAGACGCAATTTCATTTTGAAGAAACATTGCTTTTAATTGAGTACGATTCGAATACTCACCTTTTTTGATAGAGTCAAAACATCCTGAGTGACCAGGTTATTCCATCATGGATTTCTTCTTACCTGATGGCACACACGGGCATGTTCCAAGATGACAGTGTCAAGATTCATCATTTTCATCGGACATCATTTTCACACATGGAACGGCCGCCAGAGAGTCCAGATCTTAAAACCCCACTGAGAATCTTTGGGATGTGCTGGAGAAGGCTTTGCGCAGTGGTCACACTCTCCCATCATCAATGCAAGCAGAATCTTATTGAAACAATGCTACAGTTAACCGCTTAACTCCGACCTGAACCGAGCACATTTTCTCCAGTTTGGCTTTACCCAAATCTAAAAGCTTCTTGAAAAAAGTGTCAAAATAGCGACAAACATGAGACGAAAATGAGGATGAAAATGCAAGATCCGTTTAGATGAGTTTTGTAGGTCTTAGCTTTCAAATGAGGTGTTACACTGGCCCATAGACCTTATGGATTTGGGTAAAGCTGAACTGCACTCGATTAGGGCACGGGTTAAGAGGTTAATGTGTGCTGTAATCAAAGCTAAAAGCGGTCCAAACAATTATATGACCAAATATTAGCAGGATGTGATTTTTGTTGTTGTTGTTGGGCAGTGTATGTTCTCAACAGTGTGGGGATAGATGACGAGAAAAGTGAGGCATTTTACGCTGGGGACATATTGCACTGGCGCCCTCTTGTGGTTAGTTTTTAATCAAGGTGTTTGTGGTCATGTGTAGTTTAGCAAATTACAATGTTCCACCGAACTATGTATGATTGATTTTTTGCCAAAATGACAAAAGGCTGGTTTCAAGATGAAATAAGTGCCTCATTTTACTATTCTCCATGTAGACGTTGTGAAGTATTTACGCGTGTCTGTCTGTTGTTTGTGTCAGGGGCTCATGAGCTGGAGCAGATGCAGCTGATCCTGGACACGGTGCCGGTGCTGAGAGACGAGGACAGACGAGAGCTACTGCAGGTGTGGGCCGTGTGACTCACCTTTGCAAATACTGTACAAAATATGTCACTGGACTGGTACTGGTACTGGTAACCACAGACACTTGCCTGCTGTGTACTGAAGGCCAGGACAGTCTCTTACAATTATAGCATAATAATAACAACAGGGAACTTTTTTTGTCAAACTCTCCTGTGACCAAGTTTGGTGTTTTATGCAGCAAAAACAGGCACTCTCCCTGTTTCAAAATTCACTATTAACATCTAGGCCTCCTAAAGCTGAGAACTTATTACTTTTACTTCAAAACATTTGACAAATAAATATAATAGTTTGTACTGCGCTACATTTCTATAAAAGTAAATTTGTCCACGTGTTTTGTTTATTTAAAAGCCTGATAATGCACTCTCCAGAATAATAGGTGGAGCTGTGCAGATCTACTGCAGATGACTCACAGCAAGGATGAATGTTTGTTCCCGTTGTGTTGCCATGCAGAGGGGAATTCGGGCGCAATTTTTGATGCCTCAACAATGTTATTGATAACACTTTAAAACTGATCTGTACTTTCTGCTTTGAATACTTAAAGGCCATATACCGGATTTTTTGATGACAAACAATGAAAGAGGAAGCCACTAAATTAAGCTATTAGTTGTGTCCAAACTCATACCGAACTGTCCTAGCATATCTGTAGCATCCCATTTCTTCACAGGGACGAGTTTATAAGCACATTACACAATTTGCAGAGTCACTTTTCACGGTCGGTCGAAAACTAGCCTAAAACTTAATCAAATGGATAGAAATATTTAGATGCACAAGGCTTTCTCCCCACAAATGTCTATGTTTACGATATGCTAAAGGAACTTTGCATTACTAGAAATAAATCCGGTGTACAGTGGGGAAAAACCTACTGTGAAGCACGGGGGTGGAAACATCATGCTTTGGGGCGTTTTTTCTGCAAAGGGAACAGGACGACTGATCCGTGTAAAGGGAAGAATGAATGGGGCCATGTATCGTGAGATTTTGAAAACCTCCTTCCATCAGCAAGGGCATTGAAACTTAAACGTGGCTGGGTCTTTCAGCATGACAATGATCCCAAACACACCGCCCGGGCAACGAAGGAGTGGCTTCGTAAGAAGGATTTCAAGGTCCTGGAGTGGCCTAGCCAGTCTCCAGATCTCAACCCCATAGAAATTTTTGGAGGGAGTTGAAAGTCCATGTTGCCGAGTGACAGCCCCAAAACATCACTGCTCTAGAGGAGATCTGCATGGAGGAATGGGCCGAAATACCAGCAGTGTGTGAAAACCTTGTGAAGACGTACAGAAAACGTTTGACCTCTGTCATTGCCAACAAAGGGTATATAACAAAGTATTGAGATGAACTTTTGTTATTGACCAAATACTTATTTTCTACCATCATTTGAAAATAAATTCATTAAAATGTGATTTTATGGATTTTTGTCATTTTGTCTCTCATAGTTGAAGTTTACCTATGATGAATTGATCGTATTTAAGTATATGTCTTTATATCCTATAGGTGATGCCCTCGTACGTCAGTGACGGCTGGAGAGTAAAGAGGCCCTTCTCAGAGCTGCTGTCTGAGGTAGATGCTCAGGGTGAGTGACAGTAACCACTGCTTACTTTCGGCAAATCCCTGGTCTCAAGAGCTCTCGCGGTTTGAGTGTTACGCCAGTCAGTCCTCAAGGCCCGAGCTCCTGTGTCAGCACAACCGTGTCATATCGTGGACTCGTATTGCCTTCATTACAGACTGGATGTAGAGGATGTACCCTTTGCTCGGATTCAGTGTTGCAGCCATTAGGAAATGTGTATTCTTTTTCAGCCAAAACATTTAAACATTTTCTGTAAAAATTGCACAATAATAGGCTCTTTATAGGGAAAATAGAAACTGGGATAGGCACAAAAAGCTTTAGCTTCTGCCTATTCCATTTCAAACTTTTTTCCTCTCTTTACATGGAAAATGTTTAAACTGAATCCGAATCTGAGAATGTTGCATTTTTACAATAGCATGAAAATATTGTAAAACTGAGTGAAGTTTTCACATGTAAGGTTTGAATAATATATGTACATAGCCTTTGAGTAAACACGGAACCTAATAAAACCATTCTCTCTTTCTCTCTCTCTAGCGGTGGACTTCCTGGGTCGGATCTTGACCTTTAACCCAATGGATCGTCTGACTGCGGAGGCGGCTCTGTCCCACCCATTCCTGTCCCCGTACGCCTGTCCTGAAGATGAGCCTGTGTCCTCTCATCCTTTCAGGATCGAGGACGAGCTGGAGGACAGTCTGCTGAGCGAGCACTGTCTGAGCCACAGCATCAGCACCAGCCACTGGGACAGGTCTGTGCAGGCCCCCACTGACCAATGTCTGCCACACTGTGAATGTCTGGGGCTGATTGGTTATAAAGGTCCGGCTCTGGGCATAGGCAAACCAGGCGGTTACCTGGAGTGTCATCTGCTGGATTTTTATATACTTATACCACATACCTATAGGCTGTTTATACAATGGGCTGAGGAGGCGTGGCTTCCCCCATAACATTCAGTGTGGGCCAAAAGAACAAGCCTGGCAAGTCCAGACTTAATCCAGATATAAATTAAAGTATCCGCCCTGATTCACTGCTCGAGCCAAACTCAAATGGACCCATGCAATTACATTAGTTTATTTGCAGTCACGTGTTCTTCACGAGCACCTCACTCTTGGGACGCATAAGTTCCCTCAGTAACAATCCAGGAGAGCTGAGACCTTTTTTCCAATCAGCGGTAAATAATCAAAAACACCTCAACAGTGATTTATATTTGTGATTTCTAACCCTGTTAGAATATTAATGCGGCACTGCTCATAACACTGCAACACCAACAAATGTCCGCCCTTCTCTTCCTGTTTGCTTGCGTTTGCTCCACTCATCAATTACATTGATGCCGGCGCTGACCAGACTCAATCACTGGTACTGCGGTGAGTCTGGATTTTTCTAGGCAAAAAAAGAACCCCATCCATGTGAGGCGTTGAGCCATGGTTTTGGGGCCTGCTTCTATATTTAGAATTTGCCGAAAATAAAAATGGCAAAAGACAAAGATAAAAAAGTTGATGTAAGAATGACAAGCCTGTGACCAAAAAGTACTTAATGGGGGCGAAAAAGTTTCAATGTAAAGTCCTTAGGACAAGTAGACACTTCTGAAGCCGCCTGGGCTCTGCCTTTTAGGCTTCCAGCAGCCATGCCTGCACTCGCACCAACATCAGCAGGAGTGAAATGAGCTTCCAGCTCTCATTAATTCCCTCTGCAGGCTGGCGACCGGAAAGCAACGACCAGAAATAAGCAGGAGAGCCGCTATAACGGTGACCAAAGCAGTGACTTGAGTTGAAATGAACTCGACTATGCAAATGTAGTTGCGACCACCAACCACAGACCAAGCTCTGATGGACACCTGTGGCTCACACCCCATGTCCACTGGCACAAGGAGGGCTGAGTGCAGTGTATACTACGTCCATTACCTTCGCATACATCTTTGGAAAGAAAAGTGATAGCAAACTTGCTTTTCTGTGCGCAAATGTGTTTGTGTAGGTTTGGGAACAGCCTGTCTACAGACGTCTGTTGGCAGCACTCAGGCGGGAGGTGCCGCTGTATGCCCCCCAATGTGATTACCTGCGACATGGGAGACACCACGGAGGACGAGGAAGTGCAGAGAGACCCACGCGCCAACTCCGCTACACTATTGGAGGAGGCACAGGTACATTTAACGTGCCTCATGTTGTATATTATTAAATCCGGAGCGTAGCCGTTTTCTTCTTTTTTTCACTGAGAGACTTTTAGGTTGGCATGAGTAAAGAGTGTCTCGAAATGCGCTATATGAAACTATATATTATTATTTAGTTTATCGAATATACTGTAAATAACTAATTGAAATATCATGGCACGATTGTCACTGTTCCTATGCCTAGGTGGACCCACGCAAGTACTCCCACAGCAGCTCGGCCGAGCGCTTCCTGGAGCAGTCGCACTCGTCTCTGGAGCGGGCCTTTGCCTTCGGGGAGCTGGACTGCGGGCGCTCCTGTGACTACAAAGTGGGCTCCCCTTCTTACCTGGACAGAATCGCCTGGAGGGAGGGCAAACCGCAGAACTACTCCGAACCCAAGCTCATCCTGGACCTCTCCCACTGGAAACGCAGCACCAGCAGCAGGAGCAACCTGCAAGCCCTCGCCAAACCCACAGGGGGCAGCGTGGAGGACATCGAAATGGAGATCGATGAAAAACAGGAAAAGGGTGAACCGGAGAGCGGGGATTTATTTCAAGAGATTTCCCAATGGGTTGAGAGTACGCAATCTCGACTGCACTCGCCGACCCCGAGCCCGCAGTTGGAGGCGCAGTCCCCGAGCTGTTACACGTCGTCCCCCCCCCTGCCGCTCTCGCCGACGGACGTACCGGCCCCAGTCTTCCGCTACACCGAAGTCATCCAACCGCCCTCGCCGGACTTCGACGAACGCTCGCTGAGCCCAATCCTGCCGAACGCCACCTCCACCAACTCGCTCCCTTCCCTCGTCCCCTCCTCCCCCACTTGCATCATCGTGCCCCGCTCGCCCGCCACAGCGTCCCGGCCCGCCTCCCCGCGCCTTTTCCCGCTCCGGAGGTCCTCCCAGAACTCCTCGTCGTCGTCGATGTCGCAGTCGGCCAACGAGGGCTCCCTGGAGTCGCTGCCCGTCAAGCAAAAAGAACAGATGTTCAACCTGGACGTGTTCATCTCCAAAGCGCTGAAGCTGTGCCGACACACGAGGGACAGGACGGAGGGGAAGAAGGCGAGAGACGCAGGGTGGAGGGAGGACGCGACACAAGCGGGGGTAAATAAGAAAGTGCCAAGGCTCCCGGACACGCACAGGACTCCGCCACCGCCGACCCCACACTCATGAGAGGAACTGTAGCGTTTGGTTTAGATGTCAATGTGGTTTTAAGGTAGGATGACACTACATTGCAAAGAAAGGAATACCTGTTAAAGCCACACTGCGAAACATTCTAATTTTACGGTATGCCACAAACAAGCATTAAATAGAGAAACCTAAACCTTTTGTGTGGCGGCCAGCAACAAGGAGACGAGCTGGTGATGTCCCAGCAAAGTCAGATCTGAGGAGAGGAAAGCCCGCTCACTTTTTTAGGTACATCACCAATGAAGAGATCAGTAATGAACTGAATGCTTGTATTATATTCTATATATTGTTGAAATGTTACACAGTGTGGCTTTAAAGTGACTGAATTCAGAATATTCATTGGGGCAGAAGAGTATACTGTAGTCCGGCCAGCTAACGCTTTTCCAATTCTATACAAATTACTATGAAGTTTGTGGGGAAATGTCCTCAGTATTGCTGGGTTGCAGGTTCTAGCATGTGATGATGTCACCGGACCCAGCGGGGGGCAGGGCCCAGTTTTTCCTATTAACAACATTACGCTTTCACAAGTCGTAGCTCAAAAGAAAGAGTATGAATTGCAAAAATAATATCAGTCACTGGGTCCCTGATCTCTCTGTACAAGACCAAAAATGTCCTCAAAAACAAACATTTTCCTCCATATAATAGTATTGGAATGCTGTGATGTGCAACCCAACAATTGTATATATCATTTGATTAAATATGCTGTGTGGAGGATCTCAGAAAAGTGGGAAATTAATGTAATTTTTTTTTTTTGCTCTACAGTGATTTCAAGAGATTGTTCCTAAAAGTGCAGCAACAAGCAGGCAAGCAAAGTTAAAAGTTAAAACATCCATAGAACAAAAAAAACAGCGTGGTTAAAAAATTATACTCTTCTCAGTAGTGTCATGGGAGAAAACTGTATTTTTAGAAACGATAAAAATCTCCGGCGCCAGGCTTTAAAGTTGTTTTTAACACGTGTAAAGTCCCCATAGGATTCCATATTACAGCAAGCCTTAGGGGGTAGTATCAGCAATGTCTGCATCTGCCATGAGGGCCAAATAGAAGTGCTTTACTCACCCATTCTTTGAAACTAGAATTGATATCCTCCTGTGAGAGTCATTAGCTCCACCCTGTTGTTGATCCAATATGTAAAAGGATTTAAAGGTTTACAAACTGCTCTAATGAACAATAATACTCTGAATTCAAGCACTGTCCCTAACGGTAAAACATGCGAGTTCAAAAAAAGCATCAACTAGTTTATTTTCTTGTGTTGAAAACAATCATCAACACATTTTCAAATCATTGCGGAGGCAGTACATTGGCTTATTGTATGTCCTCTCGTGGCTGGATTGTTAATTGTATACATCTGCAGCGTACTACCTGCTGGACCAGCCATACGCAAACA
The DNA here is from genome assembly GCA_021464625.1 of Proterorhinus semilunaris. NCBI lineage: Eukaryota > Metazoa > Chordata > Actinopteri > Gobiiformes > Gobiidae > Proterorhinus > Proterorhinus semilunaris. Next base: position 7,343,374 of record CM038345.1, read on the forward strand.
TAACTTATCTCAGAAAACCTGCCAGCTGTCAAATCAACGTAATGCTTCGATATAAAATCTAAAAATGTGTCTTCCAAAAGGCGTTACGCACCAAAATAGCGCGTGCTACCGTTTCTTTTTATCCGCTTTGCTACTTTTTACCGCCGACTAACTTATACGGTGCATTGTATAGTATAGTTGTACAAAAATGATTACATTTAATTCGTTTGTTCATTGTGACGTGTCTGTCCACAGTATCTCACAAATTCGGAAGCACAACCTTCGTAATCTTTCGTGTTTTCAGAAGGTGGATGAATCATAATTGTTTTAACAGTAAATGTCTGTGCATTTCATGTTCATTTCTGCATCATTATGTTCAGCACAATAACTCAACTTCTGTCTATTTACAAAGAGCAGCCTTGTAGCAGCATAAGGCTACAACAGAATAAATCCGTAGATTGGCTATAAACTTGATCAGCGTTAGCCTGCTAGCATACTCAAGTCATGTTTTAAGGTTCTTTGGAAAATATTAAAAAAACAAAAAATCTTCTAATTTGCCTGAGGACCATTGATACCAAAAGATGACGCAAAATCTAAAAAACAAACGCATTACTCAGTTGTCAAAGTTATGGACAGCACATGCATTCTTTATAATGATTCAATTGTCAGGTTGGATTACGCCATAACCAAATATGTGCCGAGCTAAATCTCAGACTTAGTTAGTTTATTGTAAATCACCTCACCACTGCATATTACTGCCAGCAACACGTAAAAAAAAAAGTTTATAACATTGTTCCTTTGCCTGCTTATGTATTTCTATCCATCCAGTTCTACAAGTTAATCTTTTTGAGTGGTTGTCTGCTGTGTAGCTCTTTCTTTCCTCCAAAATGGCTGACATCTACAGAACTTGCTCAATGTTAAATGATTTAACAATTACCCTCTGCCAAAGGAATTCAGTGATTGAGTACAATTATCCGCACAAGGGAATCAGGATTTAGACATTGTAGTTTTTGCCAATAACCAACCCAGGTACTTGGGTTTTTTCGAAGGACACGAGCACATAACAGAAATACAGTTCTGAACTTTTAATGTTGCAGTTCATACAGTATCCGGAACTGCTTTCTTGGTCTATACTTTTGTGCTGTCAAATAATCACAATAACATTACATTTGCTTTGGTCACGTTGATTCTGAAAGCATTTTGCATACCTATCTTCCCCCCGCAAAGAACGCAGCAATAACTTTCTCAAGAAAACATTGTACACAACGACTGGCTGTTGTTTTTGAAGTGTGTTTAGAGAACGTGCCTCGTACACCTCGGATGCTTCCAGCTTGTTGAATGTAATTTCTGCATGAATTTCACTGCTTATTCCTTAAGTGTCGTTTTCTAAGTCACTTTGTGGAGAATTTCTTCAAGCCGTGTTGCTTTGTACTTAAACTGCTAGAATGTCGTTACAGCAATTGTATACAATTTATACAAGCTAAGTATTTATTGAGTCTTCATTTTTGGGTTTGCAGTTTTTGCTGAAATATTAATAAAGCCTTTTTAAACATTTTGTGAAATTGTTTTTTGTTTTTTACATCCTACAGGTCATCCTCCAGTGTATATAGTCTGAGAATTTTTATTTCACATATTTACAGACAGTAATAATAATGTTTAAGTCTTGAATAAAATGAAAAGGGGATATACTGTATGAGTAGCAGTCAGTCAATTTAAGGGTTGTTAATGCAGACTAATGCAAAATGTCAAAAGCAAATACATACAACTGGGAAACTTTTGAGAAAGAAATTTACAATGTCAGTTGAAAGTGTAATCATTTAACATTTAAAATAACTTGTATTTGAGCAGCATCAGCTTCTTGGTTGTATGAGTGGCGGAGTGATCTGCTCGGTTACCAGATCTACAGTAGTTTGTTTACCTGAGGCCGGTTATATTTACTTCAATGATTACTACACGTTGGAATTCACAAAGCAGCTTTCTACAAATCACAGATGGTAACGTTTGGAGGACAACCCGATGATTTTGAAAAGGTTTTTAAATGCAGGCTACTAGTTACCATAGACGTGCGCTAGCCTAGCACCTCTAAACTCTCCAAATATAAGGACTGCGTGAATTTAAAAAAATACTATATCTCCAGAAATCAACAACACTCTGGATAACTAGGAAATGAATGCCTATGTAAAAAAAAATCCTGAAATATCCTTGTAGGTAGTTGCGCTTCACTACATTTATTACTACATGCACCCACGACAAAACCTCCTGCGCGTTTTTGTACTTTACGGTATAAGGGAATCCCCTGCTCTGATTGGTCAGCGCTGCGTACTTTCCGTGAGGACCGTCTTCCTCTTGACGCCACTACTCCGCTCCTCACGGCAGATCTTTTCTCAGATTTGCCTCCCCTTGACTTCTCCCAGGAACATGCTTCAATAAGGACACATTTAAAAAAAAAACCACTTCGCTCCGTTTCATCATCACCGTAAATCGGGTAAGTAAGTAAGTCGCTATTTCTTAAAACGTGATCGCCAACTTCCGTCCAGACGCTAGCGTGCAAGTCATCAAGTGTGGCACGTTGGATGTCATCGGGGTTAGCTTGTTTTATTTGTAAAGATTGTTCTTTTAAAATGGCTTTGACTGATGTCCTGCGATTCGTTATGTATGGCATACTAGTGGGGGAAGTGTGTCGCAGTTTGTAGTGGGATGTGGTCATTTTTAATTGATAACTGGTGGTCCTTTTTTTTTTATTTTTTTATTTTTTTTTTGTTTTTTTATTGGAATTCTTCGCCAAAATTAGATCACTTATTCAATAATGCACTGCCTAATATTAGTACTCTCATGATTTGAGTGTTTGGTTTCTGAGTGACCGGAAAAGGGACAAAAACGCAAGGAAAAAGTGACAAGAAATTTGATTTAAAAAAAAAAAAAATTGAAAAAGCAACTAAGCAGCATCAGAATACGAAAAAGCCACAAAAGAGAAACCAGAAAAATTATAAAAAAAAAAAAAAAGATAAAAATGTGACACAACAGCAAGAGAAAAGTGACACAAAGCGAGAAAAAAAAAAAAGATCTGCTTTATAGGTCTTCGCTTTCGTATGGGGCGTTACTCTGGCCTATTGGCTGTCACCTTTTTAGATTTGGGCAAAGTTGAACTGGAGAAAATGCACTTGGCGAAGAGATTACATTAAATGGAATCCTCAAAACGTGTTGAACAAGTTATAGCTTTATAATCGATGTACTTTGGTCCTATAAACATGAACGCACTCCTTCCAACAATGATGAATGGTCACTGTTGGTCATCATTAATCCCAAAGCATTGTTAGACTTTCTCGTAGAGCAGGTCGCCCAATGACGGGGAGGATGGCGGTTTGAATCCCTGCCCCCGCACGTGCAGACTGTTGTGTGTTTGGGCAAGACGCGTTGCCTACCTATCCTTAGGTGGAGGTGCCGATGGCGCATATTGGCAGGCAGCATTGCTTCCATCAGTCTATCCCAGGGCAGCTGGCATCAATAGTAGCTCACCACCTCAATGGAGTGTATGTACTGGAATCACTAATCCATTATTATGATTATGATTTATAATAAAATGTTCTGGTATTATGCGTTCATTAAAATACAGGAAACTTATGACTGTGGTCGGTCTGCAGCACTACACTGGGCACTCTGTGTTGTGAGTTCACCTCCATGCTCTGCTCCGTTGGTTAGCTGAATATCTCTCCCTTCTCTTCACATGCTTTACTCTCCTTTTATTACCTGTGGTTGACCCATTTTCAGTGGGTCGGGACTTTCGCCAAAGTGTTTATACATTGATATCTTTATGGTCAGTGCTTGAGTCAACAGGTCTGTAATAAAAATGGTGTATTTTATATTGTGTACTATAGGGTCAAAGTTTAAATGTTTTTTTTAGCAAACTTGAAATGAAAATGAGTATTTTTGTCGAGGCTCATTGCAATACGTTGAAGGTTGTGCCATTTTGGTTGTTGTTGTTGTTGTTGTTTTTAATCCATTAAAATGAAGGGAGAGTCCAGACTAAATGATGCTTTTCATAAGTTTATTTCAAAAATCAAGACAGGAAATAGTTTTTTGTTCACATAATGGTATTGGCAAAGTCTAAAACTACCACGTGGACGATGACTAATGATTGAAGCACTTCATGGCTTTATATATTGTTGGGGCCACAAGATCCAATTGGTTTCAATAAGTCTAAAGTTGGCAAATATCTTCCCTGTAATGAAATAATTTCGACAAATTAAATCTATTTTATTATCATTATTAGTCAACTTGTGCTTTGGCGACGTCCGCAGCACTAAATCAGTTAATGATCTTCTTTTTACCTTGATCCGTCGTGCACTGGAATAGCATATCAAAGGAAGGCAGTGCACACTTTTATAACGACTCCAGGGCGACCCCTCTGAGCGAATCCCAGTTTAATGCTTTCTAATGTTTCTTCGATGACGGAGCAGCCGGGGCATCAACAAGGAAATGGGCTTCAGCGTACTCGATTTTAAATTTTAACACTAGCAAAAATGGTGTCGCCAGATTTGATGCAATTTCCTTTTTTTTGAGCGTGAGGCGTAATCCATTGTTTATGAAGTACAATATATGGATTACTAATAATAACCCGTAAAGTAAAAGTAATTGTGCAGCAAAAAGTTACAATGACGAAAGTGCAAAAAAAAAAAAGCCACAAAAATGTGACAGAGCAATAAAAATAAATAAAAAAATTAACAAAAAAAGCGATGAAAGTGCAACACAAATGTGACAAATGCAATAGAAAAAGCAACTAAAGAATGTGTAAAAAGCAATGGCCGCTGACTGCTCTGCTTCGTGACTACGACACTGGAGGCCGCCATTGCTCCACCTTTGCTGCAGTACCTCCATATGACCGCTATTCCCCCATTGGAATGCATTGGACTTTAGGTACGTTAAAAACAACTTTAATGCCCGGTGCCTAATGGTTTAGAAGTGGCTAGAGCTAGATATTCCTCCTGTGATTACGCTGGGTCTACAGTCAAGATCCCGCCCTTATGTCCTTTTTAGGAACATGCTTCGTCAGAGCTGGAGAGGAGGAGCCTGTAAATCCGCCATGATTTCCCCCACGAACGTGGTCATTGTGGTAAACGGGGAGGAGTGAGGAGGAGCTGTCTATTCTTTATACAGTCTATGGTAAAAAGTGACTAACACGAGTAAAAAAAAATCTGTTTAGTTGACTTTTGTAGGTCTTAACTTTCCAATGAAGCATTACACTGACCTAGAGGCTGTAAGCTCCAGTCCAGACGCTTTTAGATTTGGGTAAAGCCGCACTGCAGAAAATGCACGAATTATAATAAGTTGTATTACATTTGGAAAGTAGTGTTGTCATTTAATTTAGCACAGCCTTATTGTTCATTGAGTCATGCAGAACCACCTGGGCTCAAACACAGCTGCTGACTCGCCTCATGAAGTCACATGACCCTGGCCCAGCCTCTGTATCGCTGTTTGTTGTGCCGCTGCTTCGGGCTGGGGTCACCAGACTGCTGACCTAAAATAGAAGCGGCTCACATTGCTGCCCTCTGGTATAATTCGCCGACAGCTCCAGTTGCACTTCCCCCTCGGTCTGGGCCAAGATTCCACATTCGGTACTTGCACGTGAACAGTTTTTAATCTGTTTTGATTGAAGATTCAAAGGTTTGTCATTTTCTTGTTTGAAACCTTCCTCGAGAGAGAGACCCAACTACGCCTCAGTCAAAGTGAAATGTGTGTGGTTGCACTTGGACCTCAATTACGATATCTGGTGCAGGAAACCAAACCTCCTGTCTCTCCATGGAGACCTGCAGTTTGTCTCCATCAGCAACTAGACATGTTTTGAAATGCATGCGATTCTTGTATCGGTGAGGAAATATTAGATTAGATTTGTGATTTTTGAGTCTAATGCAATGACCTCACACATTTTCCACTTCTTTCTCATTAACTGAACGAAGCACATTTTCTCCTGTTCGGCTTTACCCAAATCTTTTCTCGAGTGGATCTTACAGACTACTATAGGCCAGTGTAATGGCTCATTTGAAAGCTAAGGTACCGAAGCCCAACAGGCCCGGTTAGAACCATGAGGCCGTCCTTCTGTGGACCCACCACCTGCAGGAGGAGCCATGGGGGCTGGTGCAGCTCCAACAGCTGCCCCCATGACCCGGCAACGGACAAGTGGAGGGAAATGGAGTGATGGGCCTACAAAAGTGACCGTAACTTTTTGTTGTTGTGTTTTTTATCTCTTTAAATTTTATTTTTGTCACTTTTTGTTGTGTTTTCATAGTTTTTGTGTCATATTTTTGTCGTGTTTTTGTTGTATATTCATCTCTTTTTCTTCTTTTTTATTATTATTATTAATTCTTTTTCTTTCACTTTTTCATCACATTTTTCATCACCTTTTGTTGCATTTTTCATCCTCGTCTTTTTAGATGTCGATAAAGCCAAACTGGAGGAACTGTGCTCGGTTCAGGTGGAGGTTAAGAGATTTAAAAAAATAAATGAATTATGCAATCGCCTCGTCTCACTCTTCAACCTTCAGTTCTGCTTTCTCTGCCGTTTCATTGCACTCATTTCAACATAATGTGCTAGAGGGTCACATGCACGACTATTCAGACACTGACTATTATTCATTGCTCTCGGTGTAAATCACTCTGGCTAAGACCCCACTCTGTCCGCTCCTCATTTAAGTCTATGGTTTGTTCTTCCTTTTTTTATAATCTCGATTTGCCGGTGGTCTGATCTAGTGCCCTCCTCGTGTCGTGGCAGAGGATTAGGATAAGACTTTCTCACGTCACATACAGATTAAACGGCACAGACACTTGTCCGGGAGAGCTTCTAACATTCAGACCCCAACCCTATTATCCCAACCCTTTACGATGGAGTTCTGGCTATAAAAACATCGGGTAATTCATTTTGAAGGAAACCCGTTTGAGCGTTGTCTTGAAAAGCTAATCTCTTGAGTGAATGTCATCGTCGTCTGCTGATCTTGATCTGTGTGTTTTATTCTCCAGCCGTCCGTCCGTCCATCATGCTGTCCAGACTGAGGAGCGCCGTGCCCTTCAGGCCCTGCGTGACTGCGTACCGCTGGGCCCACGTCAAAGAGAAGGGAAAGCCGCTGATGCTGAACCCCCGCACCAACAAAGTGAGTGCCGCGGACAAAACGATTACTTGGACAATGTTTTTGATCCGAGGGAAGTCGCCCCGTGATACAGCATGATTAAAACAAATAAATGACTGTTTTCTGGTCTACTAATCATTATATTCATATTTATGAAGCTGTGCAATATGAACATTATTGGAGCACTGATATGAATGTGAAAATAAACTATTGGGGCGGCACATTACTGTACGTACAAATAGAATCTTTGTTTTTCAGTAATTGCATGCTTTTTTCTGAATGCATGAACTATATTTGGGAATTTCAATCCATTTCAGTACAAACATGGCCTTTTTTTAAATCGTAATCCCTGTTCACGGTTAATAAAAAGTAGGACACTAATTTTGTACCTGCTGGTTGCCCATTCCATACTTTCTGACTAAATAATTGTTTATTAAAGTCACACTGCGTAACATTTTGGACTATACTGCAGTGGTCAATAAAAGAATGGATTTGGATGAGGACCTAACCTATTTAAATCTTAAATCCTGCTGACTTTTGTCGACATCTCCATGGAGACGAGCTGGAGACGTACCCACTCCTGGTAACGTTAGTCACGTCTTAGGAAAGGTGAGCCTCAGAGCAAAAGCACATGTTTGTGCATGTATGAGGTATTTTTTTGATGAAAATATGTCATAAAATAAATGCATGTATTTCAATTTGATTTATTGGGTAAAATTTTACGCAGTGTGGCTTTCAAATGGCCCACATATCTCCTACATACGGTACTGATAGAAATGTAATCAAGTTGATGATAATAAAAGCTAGTTACTTGAGCTTCAACTCTCACGTTTGTATTATGAGACATGATCTCACTGCTTGTGAGTTATGGAAAAGGTGTAACCTGGCTTTGTGTGGAGGAGGGAAAACTGTAACATTATTAAAAATATTAATGCGTTTTGATATTTATACGGTCCTCGACGTAATGAGAGAAAATCTGTTTTTAAGTTGACAATAGTGAGAGGAACTGAGCTCCGCATCATGACTCATGGAGCCCCTTCTCCTCCAAAACATGATGACTTCCATGTGTTTCAGCCACTACCCCTGACACATACATGCGCACAGGAACAGGGCTGTTCCCACACAAACGCTTCTCCATTGGTCTGTTTGGAGCAGCTACTCCCCAAGAGGTCGCTCCCAAAAATGTGCAAACACAAAATATAAGATTCTGAACTATTCCAAGTTTTAATGATCAAATATCTGAATTGATCAAATCTTTATTTCTATATTACATTTAAAAACAACTACTAAACAAAGTGCTCCAGAGTATTGTGCATTACTCAGGCATTTTTGGACAAAGTTGCATTGACTTTTCATTGGGGCAAAATCTGCACCACGAGTGTAGCACCTCTGGCCCCCGAGATTTTTTTTTTTTTTTCCGAGAAATATTACACAAATCGGGGTCAAATACCTGTGAAGTGCCATAAAAATGTGGAAAATTCTGTCAATTACCTCGAACGCACCAACTGCCGCACAGGACGGATAGAAAACTTTGGGCCAATAATCAGACGCCACCACAAAGCAAACTTGTCCACCCCTTTTTGAAAGCGTCCATAAATCTATTTCTAGCAATGTCTTGATCTGAAAACTGTGCCATCTTCTTGGGCGCTCTTGTTTCCATCTCCTCAGGGCATGGCCTTCTCTCTTGAAGAACGTCAGCTCCTGGGCCTCCACGGTCTGCTGCCCCCCAAGGTCGAAACCCAAGACACCCAGGCCATGCGCTTCCAGAGAAACCTCAAGAAAATGACCGATCCCTTAGAAAAGTTCGTGCTCCATATTCTAACTGAACGTTTATGGTTTTTGTATCGTTTTTGATTTTGACTATTCATTTCCGCAGATACATTTACCTGATGGGCATCCAGGAGAGAAACGAGCGCCTCTTCTACAGGGTTCTGATGGAAGACATCGAGGAGCTGATGCCCATCGTGTACACTCCCACTGTAGGGCTGGCCTGCACTCAGTATGGACATATATTCAGGAGGCCCAAGTGAGTTACAGAGCAATTCTCTCACACTATGTTGGCTGACGGTGAGATCGCGTGAACCAGGAAGTGACACTACTGGGTATTTTGTTTCAGCCGTTTTAGATCAATATTGTGCTCTGTCTTTGAGATTGTTACCAAAAAGCCTAATACCCCCCTCTTTAAAAAACATAAACATGATCTATACCTAAAACTATCCAAGGAGACAGTAAATGGTACCATGTTTGGTGTGATACACAGATGTTGAGTACTTTTACAGCTCAATTTGCATCCGTTTCTCTACAGAGGTTTATTCATCTCCATCAAGGACCGAGGACACGTCCGCTCCATTCTGGACAACTGGCCAGAGACGAGAGTAGCAGTGAGTAGATGTATTTGTTTTGATGACATGCTGGAGACTAGAGCATTCTCCAGCTGACCTAAAGGTGATCTAGATGTGTTTGAAAGAACCCTGTTTTAATGTTTGTTTGGTTGTAAATCATTCTCACAACTTCTACTGTATATTAGAGTCCGTTGATGCACAAACCGGGAATCAAGTTTGGCAAAAGTCATTGATGAGTTAATGTCAGCCATTTTGACTTTGTTAGACAACCTGCGGCGTGTTGTAGCCTGGCCGAGTCGGACGCGTTCTGCTGCAGATGATCAAACAATTGATGATTAATGTTTCTTTGGATTATTGGTTCAGATGTTGTAGGTTTTCATAAACTGTAGTTGGGTAGTGTAATTGTAAACTAAAGCTTCACTATCTCAAAGTTACGGCACAATAACTGTCACGTTCAAAACTCACACACTCACACTCACTGTGGCTCTTGATTAGCGAGTAGCGGCTGCCACCTAGTGTCCATAAAAGTGCAGATGAACCACTCAAAAAAAAAAATCTGGCTTTTACGATCTGCAATATTTCAGCTGATAGCCAATGTTCTTCTTCGGCCAATATATCGGTCGAGCCCTAATGTGTTTTTAAAGTTAAATTTTAAGATGGTTTTCTGTTGTGACAGTGACTTTTCCACTTGTCCTAATAGTTTTTAGTTGTTTTTTTAATATTGCATTGTAAAGATAATTTCTTTCCTACAGGCGGTGGTGGTGACGGATGGAGAGCGTATTTTGGGCCTGGGGGACCTGGGCGTTTACGGCATGGGCATTCCTGTAGGCAAACTGTGCCTGTACACGGCCTGCGCTGGGATCCGGCCCGAGAAGTGCCTGCCTGTGACCATAGACGTGGGTACGAACAATGAGGTACGGCTCAATACACTGCAGACACAACATACATTAGCTATGCAGTATTTACCAGGAAGGTAGTCGACATTACCGTGAAATTGCTAGAGATGAGGCCTTGACTTTTACACGATGTCTCCGAAATGACAAAATGCCAATTGTGGAAGTACGTTTTCCGCTTCCAGACGCTCCTCAAAGACCCCCTGTACATGGGCCTGTACCAGAAGCGGGACCGCACCCAGGCCTACGACGACCTCATCGACGAGTTCATGGAGGCCGTGGTGGCGAAGTACGGACAGGACACGCTCATTCAGTTTGAGGACTTTGGGAACCACAACGCATTCCGCTTCCTGAGGAAATACAGGGAGAAGTACTGCACCTTCAATGATGATATCCAAGGTAAATCTGCCACATTTATTACAATCAAAGTCACAATCTGAGTGTTCACAAACATAAATCAGAAATGTAATTTGGCCTGAAGGAAAACTCTTATTTAACTGGGGATATGAGTGTAAACATGGGTGTCTTGTGTTTTGATAATTATTGTATTGCAATTTACAGTGGGTTGAAAAAGTATCTGCCTCCCCCCCTTAAATATTTGACATTTTGCCACGCTATGGTCCACAAACATAAATATATATAATTGAAATTTCATGTGAAAGACACACACACTAAGCGACCCACAATTGTGAAGTGAAATTAAATGTGTACATGATTTTGAGCGTTTTTTTTTTTTTTTTTAACAAATACAAAAAACTGAAAAGTGGGGTGTGCAAAAGTATCTACCCCCGAGTTAATACTTTGTGGAACTGCCTTTTGCTGCAATTACAGCAGCAGGTCTGTTGGGGTTTGTCTCTACCAGTCCTGCATCTTGAGACTGGATTTTTTACCCATTCTTCTTTGCAAAACAGCTCAAGCTCCGTTAGATTAGATGGAGAGCGCTTGTGAACCACAGTCTTCAAATCTTTCCACAGATTCTCGACTGGATTTAGATCTGGACCTTTCTAACACATGGATATGTTTGTTTTTCAACCATTCCATTGTTTCCCTGGCTTTATGTTTGGGGCGGAGGTTCATCTTCCAGTTCATCTTCTCTTTTGCAGACTCCAACGGGTTTTCGTCCATTCAGAAATCATGTTACAGATACTTTTCCGCACCCCACTTTTCAGATTTTATTCATTAAAAAAATTACAAATAAATTTAATTTCACTTCACGATTGTGTGGGTCTTTCACGTAAAATTTAAACGAAATATATTAGTTTGTGGTCTAAATGTTAAAGGGCTACAGATACTTTTTCAACCCACTGTACACATTTTCCCATTTTCAGGTACCGCCGCAATGGCTCTCGCTGGCTTGTTGGCTGCTCAGAAGGCTGTGAAAAAACCCATCACTGAACACAGAGTGCTCTTCCTGGGAGCAGGAGAGGTAACCAAGTGTTGTTTTGTATCGGAAGAAAAGACCCTCTATTTATCTTCATTCTGTGACTCATGGTTGTTTCCTTTAGTCATATAATGGATAATGTTTCTGTCGGCAACAACTAGCCTGCAAATTCACTATTGCTAAAATCCTGAATAATCCATCCATCCGTTTTCTTCTGCATTATCCAGGGCCGGGTCGCGGAGGCAAAAATAATAATTAGCTTTACAGCAAATATCCGCTTTTACAATAAGCTCAGTTAGGATGGAAGAAATTTGATTCAACTACTTTAGGGTTGGTGTTGCTGCCAAAAGCCTCTCTGTAATCTCCAGTAATTAATAGACTTTGCTGCCATCTGCTGGTGATGGTTAAAACTGTTGTAATTTTTAGGTCTCTTTCTATGTTTTGGCTTCTGCAGCTAATTAAAATATAGTAATTAAAGTTGTTTTTATACGTCAGGCTGCTCTGGGCATTGCAAACCTGATCGTCATGACCATGATGGAACATGGACTTACACAGGCAGAGGCCAGAGAGAAGATCTGGATGTTTGACAAGCATGGGCTTTTGGTGAAGGTGAGCGCGTCCAGTGATATAAAGCGGGGTCGTATTTTTCCGTTATCCGAATACTTTATTTATTTTTATTTTTTGGGGGGCATTCCGTTTTTCAGGAAAGATCCGACACTGACGCCAACCATGAGGGATTCCTCCATGACAGTCCAGGCAACGTAAGCAGCTTCCTGGACGCTGTGAACACCATCAAACCCACAGCCATTATAGGTATGACATTTATGCCTTCAAACTATGGAGTAAAAAGAGCATAACTGATGTCATGGGTGATGTTTGTGTGTGTGTGTAGGTGTGGCAGGAGCTGGGAGACTCTTCACTCCTGATGTCATCACAGCCATGGGTGCCCTGAACGATCGACCAATCATATTTGCCCTGAGTAATCCAACCGCCAAAGCCGAGTGCAGCGCCGAGGACGCGTACACGCTCACCGATGTGCGCGACTGTGATTATTGTGTTGGTCGAGTTTGTGTTGTTTTTGTGGCTTATTTTGTTGTTCGATCCAACAGGGCCGGTGTCTGTTTGCCAGCGGAAGCCCATTCGGTCCAGTGACTCTGAGCGACGGGCGGGTCTTTACCCCTGGACAAGGAAATAACGCTTACATCTTCCCAGGTGAGAGGAACTGACTGGTCCCCCCCCGCCTGAACCAAGCACATTTTCCCCCGTTCGGCTTTACTCAAATCTAGAAGCTTCTCGACTGGAGAGCGACAGCGAAGACCTACAAAAGTGATCGTAACTTTTTTTTTGTCACATTTTTTTTTTAAGCTTTTTCATTGCTTTAAAAAAAATCATTTATTTATTGTCATGTTTTCGTGACATTTTTGTTGCTTTTCTGGCACTTTTTAAGTCACTTTTGTTTTGTTTTCATCCTTGTTTTTGTCGCTAATTTGATTTAATGTATTTTTTTTTTTTTTTGTGATGAAGCCAAACTGGAGAAAATGTGCTTGGTTAAGGTGGGGGTTAAGAGGTTAATTGACGTTGTGGTTCTGATAAAAAATTTTTTAATGACTATGTTGGCTTTATGCAAACTATTGATGAACCTGTTGAAGAAAACACGATGCTTTGTCATTTATTTACCATCATTATGAAGCGAAGTATTTAAGCCTCTGTTTTGCGTTGCAGGGGTGGCGCTGGCGGTGATCCTGAGTGGAGTCAGACACATCAGCGACGCAGTGTTTTTGGAAGCTGCCAAGGTCAGAGTCCAGGTCCATTGTGATCTTCTGCGCAGGTCGATTATTCTTACATAATCTCGAAATACTGGCGGCCGAAGACTGCCGTTTCACACGATATGTGGTGCTTGAGGGCGTATAGCTCACAACAAGGTTAAGATAATCATCAAAAGTCGTGTAAGCCAGGAAAAAAATCGTTTTGAAATTGAAATAGACGAGGAGCTTAACCTCGTATGAAAATTTGACGATGACTGTTTTTGATTCAGTTGGCACATCAGCTTCTCGTTGCATATTTCTCCAGAACCTTGCTAGCCAGTTGACGGATGAAGAACTCGCTGAGGGCCGGCTGTATCCGTCACTGTCCAACATCCGAGAGGTTTCTCTCCAGATGACCATCAGGGCAAGTTTTGAGACGTTTTATTCCCATCTCTGAACCGCGGCTGTCGTCCTGTTCGCTAAGTGACTCCTTGCCTTCAGGTGATGGAGTACGTCTACGCTAACGGCATGGCGTTCCGTTACCCCGAGCCCATGGACAAGAACCAGTTTGTCCGCGGCACCGTCTGGAACATCGAGTATGACTCCTTCCTCCCGGACACGTACGCCTGGCCCGGGGTCAGCTTTGCCCCATTGAAGTAACTCCCCTGGCCCTGATTACTGTCTGCACCTCCAGAAACGTCTGCAAATGAGCTATTTTTGATAAAATAATCTTGTCGATTAGCGCCGTGGGTAGTTTAGAAACTATTTTGTTAATCTGTTTGGCCTCTGCATTTGGAACTACTTTACTTGCTGCTAGATCCAGCCACCAAGAAAACCTTTCGCTATATATCTCACACTCCTAGTCCTACGCTACAAAAAGTAATCTAAAAATAGGTAAGTTTTGCTTGAAATAAGTATTTGCCCTTGATTTGAATTGGTAAGTAAAAGAATCTGCCAATGGAACAAGTCTTTTTGCAAAAAAATTTAACTTGAAATGTGTTTTTCCTTTATTTAAAGCAGTATTAAGTAACTTGAAGCTAACCGGCTAACGGACAAAGCTAACTGCGGGCTAGCGCCACTTAAACGGTATTTACAGCCAGGTTTGAGTGAAGAAAAAAAAGATCTCCATTGTGTATTTGGATGTACAATATCCCTTTGTCTTTTCTGTCAGCGTAGTATTTACTCTCACGGACAATTAATGAGTAAAAAACCGCAACTTGCTACGACACCTGTAGTGGCGCTTATGGCATTGAAAAACTACCAAAAAAAAAATCTTTTGTAAGTCAGAATTACTCAAATTAGGGTAACGTACTCTTAATTCCAGTCATTTTAACATGTCAAGAGATTACTTTTTGCACTGTAGACCTGATTCAAACCAGGTGGTATTTGGAAAACGACATATTTAATGTGCAGACAATCACAAAACGTATAACTAGGAAGCACCGAGCGACATATTGTGTAATACTGGCATGACTACAATGTTAAAAACATTCCCGTTTTTATCAGGCAAAAGGAAGAGTCAAATATTGCGCTGCAACATATAATACACCAACGCCACCTGGTGGAGGGAAGTGATAGTGCGTTTCGGTGATACTATTCGGTGATACTATTGAATTTGCAAAAGGACTATAATACACCTGGTGCCTATTCAGCTTTGTGTCTAGCTTGGAGCTGTGCGATAATTTTTTTTTTTTTTTAATTCCAAAAAATCTGATTTGTGTTTATATTTTTTTTTATTAAAAATATATTTTTTTTTGTTTTTTCCCCCCATTTAAACAAAATAACTGCGAACTTATAACATTTATTGTATTTAAAGTGAACCAACCAACAAAATTGCAAAGGCAAACCCTTTCTCTAACTAAAAAGTCACATCCAAATTATTTATACTGTATTTGGATTAAACTAATAAAACAACAAAAATCCTGAGGTAACTGAGGCACATTTGTACAGCAGGACCGTAACATAAAAATAACATATCTAACAAGAAATGAATAAAAATAAACTACACAATCTTTTTTTTTTTTTTTTTAAATATGAATCGATTTGACCAACCAACTCGGTTTTGAAATCTTTTTTTTTTTTTTTTTTTTTAGCCCTAGTCTAGCTCGACAAGGGGAGACGAGGGAACAGTGTAACTCAGGAGATTTTAGGCAATGAAAGGTTTTATTATGAAGAGCACTTGACTTAATGAAGACGACCTAAAGCTCTATTGCACAACCATCTTTCACTCCTGCATTTTGTATTTGTCGCTATTTATTTTCCAGTACTTGTAATGTTGTAAGTTCATCATATTTGCTGTACATGGGGGGGTTTAACAGACACTCCGTAATCCTGAAATATTTCACACTAGAAAGTCGCAATGCAACAGATGGAAAAGCGCAATACAAAATGTCTCTATGAAATATGTTTATTAGGTGACATTTTAAAGTAACTGCACACTATTATGCATTTGTAAAGCTTTCGTAAATACTTGATTCACTATTTATAAAACACTTATTAAGCTTTGTAAATGGTGATTAAGTATTTGCTGATCTATTACAGAACGCTGTATTGTAAGTAGTTCGTGACGTGTTAACAAATATTATTAGTATGTGTTAAAAGTTTGTAATTGTGTTCATTATGTAGTTAATGTCAATGGTTATGTACGGTCAAAATCCAGCGTTTACTGTTAGAAGTTTTGTTTGAAGCACTCGTTTTTGTCTTTGTTGAGCAGTATTTCTGTCGTCACATTAACAATATTGCCTTATTCTTGATGCTGCTTTGTAATAAATTTAAAAAAAAGCAACCAATAGTGTTTCCTTTTCCTCCATTATTTTCAAAACATTTACTGCTCTTAAATTACAGGCCCACGTTCTTTCCTTTCAGCATCTGCTTTATTTGGGCTATTTTTAAACCACTTTTTTTCCCCCATCTTCACATACCATTTTATCCAAGGCAGTCCTCATTTTTGAGTAAGCTACAAAATACCAGTGGAGAGTGACGGGTGGCCAGCTGTACTGAAGGCAGTTTGAATGCTGAAATGACCATAAAAGCGTCACGGCTTGATATAATGGAGGTGTGGTTGGTCATTATTAAAGTGCTTTAACGGTAATGTATTAACCTCTTAACCAAACGCCTCTAAAAGCTTCTCAACTGGAGATTACTGCCTAACAGGCCTTGGTAACTCTTCATTTGAAAGCTAAGACCTACAAAACTCATCTAAGCTTCTTCCTCGCTATGATTGTTTTTGGTCGTGTTTTTTGTTGCTTATTTGACATGTTTGGTCCCAGTTTTGTGGCTTGATTTCTTTACACTAAAGAAAAATAATGCGACAAAGAAGCTATGAAAACGTCAAATATGTCCCAAAAAAAAAAGTGACAAATGTGATTTAAAAACACTCCAAAACAAGAAGCTGAGATGTGTAGGTCTTAGCTTTCAAATGAGGTGTTACACTGGCCTATAGGCTGTAAGATCTCCAGTCGAGAAGCTTTTACATTTGGGTGAAACTGAAACACAGCCTCACCATATTTAGTCAGTTCTGAACTAAAGATGTCACTGTCTGCATTCAACACTACTTTATTTACATGATTTTTTATTACGTACATTCATAATGAACACTTGGTGTGATTACAGGAAGTGTAAAATATATGAATTCCACAGGAAGCAATTTTTCCGTCGTGCTAAAGACAACTATGTACAACACACGGAACAAATACTGTACACGATACAACGCAGTGTTCTGTGAAGGCAACATTTTGGGCTTTGGCAATAGATCACAATACGGCTTTGCAGTGATTATCGCAAACAGTTTGTCAGTTTTACACATTTCATAGTTTGCGTGTAATTGGCCTGCAATTTGATTTAACACAAATGAATGATTAAATTTTTTTCTAAACTGTAACGGGTGCCATAACTTTAAGCAAAAAGACAAGCTTTCCTGTGAACCAGCTTGTCTGGACCAACCAGGAGGGAAGGGGGACGGGAACTTGATTGTTTTACTTTTTAACTTTTGTTCTCTCTTCTCATTTTGCAAACTAGAAGTGGTTTTCAGGTCCCGATCTCCTCCAGAAAAATGGGAGGGGCATTTTCCATGTGGTTTGCATGGACAACATGCCCTGTGGGGGTCACGAGCCCCATATGGTTCATATCAGCTTAAACAAAACAGAGCCGTACTTTTTATGTCTTTATGTCAGACTCACTTTTCGTTCCTTTTTTACAACTCAACTCGTGCTTTTATTTTTCCTGTTCATTCTGGGCCAAGTCTTACAATTCCTCATCGAGTACAATGTATCGCAATACAAATCGTATTGGCTATGAATAGTATTGTATCGAAACATACGGTATTGTCCCAGCCCTGGTATAATATTCACTTTTTCCACTTCAGTATTTAAAGTTATCGCATTTTGAAGATGTTTTTTTTTTTCTCCTCCTCAGCCCTGTGGGTTTCGAAGGCAATTGGAATTCACAACTTCTCATGACTCACGATCAAAAGCATTAACGGCCATGTGGTTGTTTAGTTCATCCATTGCTGCGAAGGTTGTTGCGCAAACTGTTCAGCTGAATGGTTTCTCGGCTTCTGTATGGACTGCCATGTGACTGACCAGCTGAATGGTTTCTCGGCCTCTGTATGGACTGGTCAATTCCCGTTTCCCGGCGAACGTCCCGGCGCACACGGATCAGCTGAATGGTTTCTCGGCTTCGGTATGGACTGCCATGTGACTGTTCAGTTCCCGTTTCCCGGCGAACGTCCCGGCGCACACGGAGCAGCTGAATGGCCCCTCGACCTCGTGCGTGGTCTTCACGTGCTTCCTGAGGCTGCCCTCGAACCTGTACACCTTGTCACACAGCGTGCATTTGATGGACCTCTCCCCCGTGTGGGTGCGCATGTGCTTCTTCAGGCTGCACTCGAACCGGTACTCCTTGGTGCACGCGGCGCACTTGAACGGCTTCTCCCCCGTGTGGATCCTCGCGTGGAGCCGCAGGCAGACCTTCTGCGCGAAACGCTTGCCGCAGTCGGGACAGGCGAAGGGCTTCTCCCCCGTGTGCGTCCTCATGTGGATCTCCAGCTTGCTCGACGCCGACAGGCCGACCGCGCACACGGGGCACCGGAGCGGCCGCGCCCCCGTGTGCGCCATCATGTGCGCCTTGAGGCTGCTGTCGTACGCGAAGTCCTTGCCGCAGACCTTGCAGCCGAACGGTTTCTCGCCGGTGTGGATCCGCATGTGCACGTTCAGGCCGCTCCGCCCCGTGAAGTACTTGGCGCAGACCGGGCACTTGAACGGCGTCTCCGGCGTGTGGGTGAGCGCGTGCCGCCGCAGGGAGGCCTTGGCGGCGAACTCCTTGGCGCAGACGGCGCACTTGTGCGGCGTCTCCCCCGTGTGCACGAACAGGTGCTGCTTCAGGTGGCCCTTCAGCGTGAACTCCTTCTCGCAGAACGAACACTTGAAGGGTTTGTCCCCGGAGTGGAGCTTCATGTGGATCTTCAGGATGCTCTTCTGCGTGAAGCCCTTGGAGCAGAGGGCGCACACGTGGGGCCGCTCCCCCGTGTGCCGCCTCATGTGCAGGCCGAGCTGGTGCTCCGTGGAAAAGCGCCGGTCGCACTCGGAGCACTTGAACGGCCGCTCCCGGTGCGAGTTCATGTGCGCTTTGAAGCTGGCGTCGTATTTGAAGCCCTTCTGGCAGACCGAGCACCTGAAAGGCGACTCGCCCGTGTGCATCCTCATGTGGACCTTCAGGTAACTCTTCTCCCCGAAGGGCTTCTTGCACACGGGACACTCGAACAGCCGCTCCCCCGTGTGGACCCTCATGTGCACCTTCAGCGTCCCCTTTTCGGCGAACCTCTTCTCGCAGAGCGTACAGCTGAATGGCCTCTCGCCCGTGTGCGTCCTCACGTGTTTGCTCAGCAGCGTCGGGTACTGGAACACCTTTCCGCAGTAGGGGCACGCGTGGCCTTCTTTGGCGGCGGCCTCGCTCCCCTCGCCGCGGTCGGGCGGCGCTCGCGTCGGGACGCTTTCAGCCGAGGGGGTCCAGTCTCCGGAGGCGTCGGAATCTGAATTATCGGGGGTCCAGTCGGAGGAGGAGGAATGATCAGAACGGGCGTCGCTTTCGGGCCCCGACTGTTTGTCCGAACCCGGTTGTTGTCCGACAGTGACTTCTGTGGTCTCTTCTTCCTCTTCTTCTTCATCCTCACTCTTCACAATCACTCGGATGTACGGGCTGCTCGGGCGGCTCGCCGGTTCGATTTTCACCTCCTCGGGTTCTTCTTTGATTTCCACTGGACTGGTGTGTTTTACGCTCTGGACACCTGCGGGAACCACGACAACAGGTAAATGCGAGTAGGACGAAATGTAGGTCGGGGATGAAACAGCCGACGAATCAATTAATGAAATATCTGTCAACACACATACAATTATTATATCTAAACTTGTACTATACTTTGCTAGGTATTGGGAAAAGGTGTAGGTGGAAGTAGGTAATGATTTGAAATGAGAAAGGTGCTGCGTCTCACCTCTGCCGTCTGTGTCCTCTTTGAACTCCACACTGTAAGAAAAACAGAAACATTTTCTCCATAAACGTGTTGGCTTCAAAGTTAAATCTTTAAAAACGGTAATTTAAGCAACGATAAAAAAAAATTAGAGAAAACAATAAAACTAAGTAAATGCACTCAGAAATCACAAACTTTTCTATTTTCGCTCTTTGCGAGTCTCATCAGATTTTCAACCTGTAACATGTAAAAGCTTCAAATCATCAAAGCTGGTAATCCATAATTGTATTTTGAATATGGGGTAGGCACTTAAAAGCTTTCTTGCTTCGGCCTACTCCTTTTGAGTTATTATTTATTTTTTGGGGTTTTGTGTGATAATGTAAATGTAATGATGTAAATAATAGCTCAAATAAATCTAATAAATCAAAAACATTGAGGAAGTCGACAATCCGAGGCACTCTGACAATAGTAATAAAAGTCCTTGATTTTTACAGCGACAGATTACCGGCATGTTTTTTTCGACTGCAATCTGTGAAGATTTTTTCTAAGCAAAGTCTCGTATCGCCTCCTCCTTCAACGTCGACTTGAGGAAGGATCCAGGTACTGTATGTTCCACCTGGATAATTGAAGAGCACCTGCAAAACGTTTGACGCAAAGATGCACAAAGCGCTTAAAATAAAATCAGAATCTGTGAAATCTATAAAACTTGTGGAGGCTTCCTTTTAAGCTTAATTTCATTATCTGCATTATCACATATAATGCTCACGGAGTGTCATGTATCTTATGTTAAAAGGACATTTTTTTTAATGAAAAAACTGAAATAATATTATATTTGTTGGCCTTTTGGGGACCTGACATTGTTTTCTCTCTGTGGGGTAAAATCCTTTTGCTCCATAGAAGTATGTTGTAAATGTAGTCATTTGTAGAAAAAAAAAAAAAATCAGCCTGATGTGTGAAGTTTGCGCCTTATTATGATTTTTTTTTTTTTTTATGTTGTGTATGGTCAACCCAAATAGTCAATATGTGACGAAAGCCTCACAATATTTACCTAAATGTTTGCAGAGAGTGGGGCATATCCACCCAGTCTGCCAGAATCAGATTAACATGTAAGCCTTTGGGAGAAACTGAGAGAACAGCAGACCTACACAGCACAGTGGAGCTTCTTTTATTACTTTCCAACAGGCCACAAAGAGAAGTCTGTATTTCTGTTTTCTTATCAATTCACTGTTTGTGTCAACAGAATATTGGATCGATGCAGTTAATGCCTCTCAAGTCTGGAATAAGTCTCTGTTTTGAGGTCAGGTCAGCGCTTTCTCTCCCTCGGTCTTTCAGAGTCTACTCAGTTAGGCCAAAGCTCAGTGCGCATGACCGAACCCTCCTGCACACATTTCTTTTTGCACTTTGGACTTCTCTCTCCACCCTGTGAACTTATATTCGACCCAAAGCGTTTACGCAGCACGTTTACTGTTACACTCTTTGTCTGCCTTCTGCAGGGCTCGGTTTATGCGCCTTTTGTGTCGCGGCTGACCCACGCTCACCCGTTGTCCCCCTCCACGCGCCCTCGCAGCTCCGGCTCCTCCAGTTTGACTTGTGCCATGTTTTTACGCGCTCCGTCCGTTCAGGCCGCGCGTCTTTCGAGGCTCCAGGCGTCAGATCTGTTCATCTGCTCGGAGCTAACAGTCTGCACATCAGCCACAGCAGCTTCTTTTCTTCTCCCATCTGGATACGCTCACTGCTGCCCTCTAGTGACAGACATGTATGCCTTTGTAGACGGACGCCTCCCCCCAAAGACTTGCAATATATCATGAATTATGACAAATTAGACGTACTTTAGCCTTAGACAGAATTTATTGTTTCACAGTAGAAAAGCTCAGTAGTTATACAAAAATAATTGAAACAATACCATTAATAATAATAATATATATATTTTTTTAAGTGAATATATATTTATAGAATAATTACTTTAAGTAGCAGGATATAAATATGCAAATCTGGGAAAATTACAAACAATTTACAGTATATACAAAATATAGAACATGTTAAAATAAATAATGCAGTGAAGGTGAACAGTGTTTAATAGACATTGAACATTATGCCAACATGTTTGTAAACCAGTGTTAATTTTGACAAAATATTTTATTTTAGTTTTAGTCTTTTGATGAAAATTTTATTTAATTTTAGTCGAGATTTAGTAAAAAAAAAAAAATAATTAACTCAGTGGACTAAATTCAAGACAAATTTAGTCGACTTTGCATTCTAATATTAATTATAATCATATTAAATGAAGGTCCTCTGCTACACGGAGTTTCTCCCACATGAAGAAAGGTCAGAGCAGAGAATTGAAATGATTTGAAGCTCTTTCAGACTCTCTTCTTTCAATTTATATTTAGTCATAGTTTAGTCTCATGAAAAACTTTTAATTTAGTTTTAGTCCGTGACGAGTCAAAGTCTTTAAATGGTGTATCCAATAGTGCTCCCTCTTAGGTAGAAGATCCAAGTTTCCACCTGACTCCTCGTGGACTCAATATTGACTTTGATCTGAAATGCTTCTTGTAAATACTGTATGTTATAGGTCTTACAGACTTTGTATATATTTGTATATATTTTAATAATGTTTGGCTTTGTAGAAATTGGCCGCTCTGCACTGGGTGTGGCCTCCAGACTGATGGGCACCACCCACCATTTGGAGAAGCTCTAAGCCACCTGGGCTGTTTTTTTTTATTTTTGAAGATTTTCCTAAACATCTGCACCTCCGAGACCACTTTTGGTGTGCGTTACTCCTCTTCTCTCCAGTCCCGCCCCCCCCCCCAAAAAAAAAGTTTGTTAATTTTCGTTAGAACCATGAATCCTTCTCATGTGAGTCTTCAGATCCCCTTTCACTCGAAACTCTCGCTCTGAAACGGCTTCTCGCCCGTGTGGATCGACATGTGGCGTTTGAGCGAGCCCCTTCTGCGGGAAATCGCTCCCACAGACCGATTACCCGAATGGCCTCCCTCCTCATGTGGATCTTCAGATTGCTGCTCTCCGTGTAACTCTTGGAGCAGAACGAGCAGACGTGCGGCCTCTCCTCGCTGTGGCCTCGTCCCGGCGCGTCCTCATGTGCCGTTTGAGCGAGCAGGGCATGTTGAAGTCCCTGGCGCAGACCGGGGACTCCTCAGGCAGCCATTGAGAGCGAAACCCTTGGAACAGAAGGAACACCCGAATGGTCTCTCGCCCGTGTGCGTTCTCAGCAGACTCTCGGTCGAATACTCTTTGGCGCAGACCAATCACCTGAAAGGTTCCTCCCCCGTGTGAGTCCTCGCGTGTGTGCTTTGAAGGTGAGCACGTACATACAATCCTTTCCACAAACCAAACAGCTGAAGGGTTTCTCGCCCGTGTGGATTCTCATGTGGTTCTTTAGGTTCCGCTTTTTTTCGAAGCCCTTCTCACAAACCGGGCATCTGAGAGCCCCCGACTGCCTCTCGAAACCTGGTCCTGCTGCGCTAGAGTCCGCTGTGAAGGTCTGAGGAACAGGAGAGGAGTCTTCTTCCTCTTCGTCCTCACTCTTCACAGCCACGCGGATGATTGGAAAGTCTTCGAGTTGCTCCTGGTTGATGACCTCTTCCACGGGCTCTTCTTTAATGTTGAGACCAACTGAACGGGTGTCTTCACCTGGAGGACACACAGTCAAAGGGTTCAGCTTTAGGTTATCTCTTAGCATTCCTCAATTGAACCAAACATTTTCCTTCTATCATCTCCTTTGCTGTTCCACACTGTCATTGAGCATCTGCGCCTTTACCATTTAACTTGTTTGAAATGCAGTTTTTAATATGGCATCACATCTCAAAATATCATACCAGAAGCTATAATGGAAACAAATGTTGATGAAAGCAGCCAGTGAATGACAGCCCTACAACTGTGATCGTCAATCTACTTGCCTACTGCAGCGGTGGGTGTTTCTTCTTACCTTTGGGGTCTGGGTCCTCTTCAAACTCACTGAACACACTGTAGGGGAACATCACCGCGCTTTTACCAGACTCAAAGCTTTTTTGTAAATATCTTTTAACATGAGATTCAGTATAGCCTACTTTCTCAGTTGGTCTACTATGCAACCAAAGGCTTACCAAGTGAAGAAGCAACAGAATGCATTTTAATGTTCCCAGAAAAATTAAACATATAAAACTTAAAACCGAATTTGAAAATGAATGTGTCTAATAATTCCTTGCTATTGTCCAGTTGTCCAGCTGCGCAGGCTCCTCCGGGTCCTCCTTCAGCTTTGCTTCAGACATGTTTCACTGCGCGCTGTTTGCTTTAAGGGCTGCTTTTTTTTGGGAGGCAGTTTTGTTCGGAGCTAACGTCAAATACCATTACATTCAGCGGCCATTATGATTTACACAATCTTCTTCTCCCACCGAGCCTGAACGCACCACTGCCCTCTGTTGTACAGATTCTGCTGAAAATATAGTTTTCTTTTTTTCCCGGATTATTCTGTATTAATTTGGACTGATGTTTAGGGGACGTATTATTATTATTATTATTATTATTATTATTATTTTTTTTTTTTAAGTTCCAGTCACATTTGTCTTAAATGCTCAAAACTGCTAAATTGACACCGACAGTCTATTTATTATTAATCATTATTATTATTATTAATTTACGTTTTAATGCAACGAAAACATCTGCTTTATACTGTAATGGTCAAATGTACCAACTATTTCTACGTTCTTGAATGTACCACGCACACGTCATTATTAATGGACTGTTTATGTTGTGAAAACATGCGCTCAACTGATCAGGAAGTGTTTGCTGTGGTTTTATCTTTTGAATAATAAAATATGAGCATGGACATGACTTTTCTGGGGACGGGCTCGGCCTACCCGGCCCCTCACCGCGGGGCATCGGCTCTGGTGCTGCGGACGGACGGGGAGTGTTGGCTGTTCGACTGCGGAGAGGGAACTCAGACTCAGCTCATGAAGAGCCAGCTCCGAACCGGTGAGAACCGAGACTGTAAACAAACACAGAACCACCTTCTGTGGCCAGTGTAGCACTGGAAAAAAGAAAGACAAATATAAACATAACAGTTTTCTAAAGGCTTTAGTTTTGTAGGCACGTCATTAGCTGCTGCTGTAGGCTGCCACACTGATGCAAGTCATGCAGAGAATGGTGATACCACAGCACCAGTAAGGTGTCGCCCAGTTGACCGAAGATGACCATTATACGACGTTAAGTGAATTTAATTTTGACACCATTTCCAATTTGCAAATATGAAGTACTTTTACAAAACAAATAGGTGCTATTGATGATAATTATGATTAAAACATGAAGGTGCAAGGTGACATGGGGGTGATGGGCAGATGATACTTCAGGTTGTGTGGGACCTTTTACAGTCTATGTGTGCGACACACTTCCATGAGTGCTGTGGGACAGTGTTGGTGCATTGTGTGGGCACAATCTGGTGGTTAGAAAAATGCATAATGAAAGCCAGTCTACAATAGAGTTGGGCCATATCGTTATCGCAATATAATGTTTTGATATCGTTGTAATTTTTGATATCGTTGTGGACACAATATAATTTATGTTGCGCTCTGCTCCATCAGAGCAGCATAAACGGTGACTGTAGAACACGGGGACACGAGCTGAAAAAGTAAAATGAAATGAAGGATGTAAACTGCTTGAGTAGATCATATTTGGAGACAATTATGCTGTAGAAAACAATAAAATATCACTGAATGAATCTTCCCAATAGGTGTAAGGCTTGGATTTTGAAGTAATTCGTCCATTGTCAATTATATCGTCAAATATATCGTTATCGTGATATTTTTTTTTTTTATATCTAGATGTTAGGCCATATCGCCCAGTCCTAGTCTACAATAATGTGAAGAGTACTCTTGTTTAAATGGCCATGAATGACCTTTAACCATCTGACAATAAAGGGATCGTTCAGTAAGAGGTAGCCTAATAACTGCACTCTACATATAGGTATTCAGCGATCTCATTGACATAAGAAAATTGTAAAATAATAATTATATACTTTACATTGATTATGATCAATCCAAATGACAAAATGAGCCTGGAGTTGCTCCCATTGACACACGGGAAGAGTCCCCCACCTCAGTTTTCTTCGAGTGAAACACACACAGCTCGACTGAGGCGTTTCTTTCTGTGCTTAACACACGTGTCAGTGCCTTGGCTCATGAGCACAAGCACAAAACTGTGTATGACATTATCCATTATCTCCACAGGCAGGATCACTAAGGTGTTCATATCTCACCTTCATGGAGACCACTTGTTTGGGCTGCCCGGTCTTCTGTGCACAGTGAGCCTGAACACAAACCGGGACCCCCCGCAAAAGCTCAAGTGTGTGGACATCTATGGGCCCCGGGGCCTTCGACACTTCCTTCGAGTGACGCTAGGGCTCACCGGGTCACAGCTGCTCTTTCCTTATGCAGGTGACGCGACCTGAACATTGTTTTGTCACAGTGTTATTAATTAAATATTATCACAACAGGCAACACACTTTTCTGCGTGTCTCACTTCCTGCCAAGCGGAATGTAAAATTTTCTGGAAAATAGTTCATTCTAATGGCTGTTCTTATAATATACAGCTTTAAAGATTCCTCAAATAGATGTATAGTGTAATTTTGGGGGTATTATGTTCCTTTGTATAGACGTGTTTGTGGTGTGTAAACTTGCATGTGTTTTTCATTTTCTTTTAGTCCATGAACTGGAGCCCACACCAGACCAGAGTCCTGAGGAGGGATGGCTCAGTTCAGAGGTGTGTGTATGGCTTTTGTGAAAAAACCCGAAACACCTGATCTGTCACTCGACGTCATGGATAGCAATATGTGTCACTGTCAGGTGACGATTGAGCGCGGAGCTCTGCACCCTCAGGAGCAGCAGGGCAGGAGCATCGCTCTCGACCCCAGCTCTGACACTTACCTGCTGCTCGAGGACAGCAAGTTTGTGGTGAGAGCCTTCAGGCTGTTCCACAGGGTGCCTTCCTTCGGCTTCTGCGTCCAGGAGAGAGATCGCCCGGGGAGGCTCAGGACAGAGCTGCTTTTGGAACTGGGTACTTTTTATTTATTTATTTCTTCTTCTAATAAATTAATAAATGTCACATTAACAGAATCATGTCCATATGTGTCACCCCAGTCAAACAATCCTAACCTGTGATGAAGGGGGTTTTCCGGCCTGCACCTCTCGTATATAAGACAGCCTGTCTGTTTTGCCCCGCCCCGCAACCATTAAAGTCTACACATTATAAATACAATAGGTCAGGAATAGACTTTAAATCCGTACAAAAAGCTTGAAAGTTGCCTAAAACTAGCAATAACATGCAAATCTGCAAGAGGCGGCACTATTGGAATTGTCAGGTTGGTTTTAATCATTCCCAAGTGAACGGGACAGTCGAGTATGTCTCTCTCTCCCTCATGCTCTAAAATGTGACAGGCCCCATGAAGACACACATTTACTGCAATTCTTTTTTTAAGTTGTGTTATTTGGCAACCAACATTCAAAAGCATGATATTATGTAAACCATGTAAACCGTTATGAAATTTCCTGAAAATATCCACCATATCCGTACTATATTACGCCGTGTGTGTCCATTAGGGGTGAAGCCAGGGCCCGTGTACGGCCGACTGAAATCCGGAGAGAGCGTGACGCTGGAGTGCGGCCGCGTGCTGACCCCGGGGGAGGTTCTGGAGGACGACGTCCCGGGGAGGAAGGTGTGCGTGCTGGGAGACTGCAGCTCCGTCGTCGGCCAGGCCCCTCTGCGACTGTGCGCCGGGGCGGACGTTCTGGTTCACGAGGCCACGCTGGGAGACGAGCAGCGGGACAGGGCCGTGGAGCACGGACACAGCACCCCGCAGATGGCCGCCGCTGTGGCCCGCGCCTCCTGCGTGCGTAAGCTGGTCTTGTATCATTTTAGCCAGAGGTACAAACCCCAGAGCCTGCACAAGGACGGGGAGGGAGACGACGTGGCGGAGCTGAAGAGACAGGCGGAAGAAGCTCTGCACGGGACCGGCACAGAGGTGGTGTTGGCAGAAGACTTTCTCACTCTGTCCATACCTCTGAAAAGAACCAAAAAGTAACACATTTTGCGAAACTGAAATGGTGTTTATTATACGGGTGTAGCTGTAGAGTGAAATTACAATATCAAATGGTCAAGTTTCTTTCTGCAAATGCTGCAGGAGGACAGAGTGTGTGGTAAAGTTTACAGCTACAGATGTTTATTGGTAATATTTGCGAATGGGAGCAATGTTAACCTCATTGGTCGCGAGATCCTCCTTGAATGGCACAAGTCGAATACCGTTTGTATGAAGTAGTCCTGATGTTTAATATTCCGGCCTGCGCAATATGAGAGAACAATAGTGAATATTCGATCATTCAACACAGTATACTTCAGTAATGTTTTTTTTTTCATCAGAATGTCCCAAATGAGTCATAAAAAAGTACAAATTATGAAACAAATGAAGGAAAATCATAACTAAAATTAAACTTTTGAACATTTTGAGTTCATCATTTAGGCTGAGTGAGCGAAACATTTGTAGATCTGTCAGATAATAATAATAATGATAATAATATTGGCTTACACTTGTATTATTGTATTACCAAGTTTCTCAAAGCCACACTATAGTCATTATTCAGATACTGTTGTAGCCACAGCTGCCCCGAGGTAGACTGACAAATGCGAGGCAATCAGTCTGTGCCATCGGTCCCGATCACCAACCACTCACTCAGACACTACATCCATTCAGGCCTATTGTACATGTTTTTAGTGGTAGGGAAAACTCCGGTATGAAACGCTCCGGTATGAGAAATCCGTGATCTTATGGTTTGTAATTGTGCGAAACAAACATTACAAACTTGACCGTTGCACATTTTATCTAAGATTATCTTCTTTTGTTTTGTTTTAAATGTTTTTGACAAAATATATTTCCAAAATATCAGTGAATGTTTCTCTTGTCATTGTTAAAGGAATAAGTCTAAACTCATATTTCTGTAATGTACCAAATAGGATGGGAGTATATTCAGCTAATTTTGTGTTGGCTATTTCTACTGCTACATAATTGGGCACAAGACGGATTAGGCCCCAATGTATTTTGATGAGCTACATTATACTTTTTACTGCGTAAAACCTAAATAAAAGCGTTTCAAATGTGTCAAATAATTTCTACCAATTGACTCAAAAGTAATAAATGAAATATTGTATAATTAAATTATTTGAATTGGATAAAACACATTTCAAATACATTTGCATGAATAAAAGTATTTTTATTTTCAAGATGTGTTGCACATTATAGGATTGAATCTGTTTATAAAGTCACCAAATAGTTTCCAAATGCGTTTTCAACATTTTGGATGATACTGTTGCCATCAATACTACACATGCTCCTAATGAGCAGCTCAACATGGATATATAAAGAAATTAATTACAGAATTAGGCCTATTTAAAACATAATATTCTTTTAAAAACCACTGCAGCATAAGTAATATAACAGTGTTATTCCAGCCCTGGTGGCGTCGAAAGGCTTTTCATGTTCTATTGAATGATTTTGAATGTCTGACTCTCAGCGCACACCAGAAGCACATGGCTACTTAATATGTGTAGACAGAAAGAAATACTTTATAATGCTTTATAATTCATTAAAACGTTTAGGTACTGCTGGTACCAAAAATATACCTGCATTTGTCAGTTTAATTTTCTCAACACTGCCTGGTGACTGAATTCCATATAAACTTTTCACACCAAGAATAAAAACAAACCTAAATGGGACTAAACTATGTCTTAACAGAGCGTAAACATCCAACTTATGCTTTGCAAAAAGTATAAGTCAAATTATCTCTTTTAGAAATGAAGTCTAAAATGAGTCTGCTCCACCTGAAGAAGCTTTAGTAGCACTGTTTGAGAATCAGTGGAGTTGCTAAAACAAGGATCTTGACTCTTATCGCTCACAACTATATGACCTGTTATGACCATCACACAAAACAATATCCACTGTACAACACAGTATTTTAAACTGGCCAATGAAAGAAATGTAAGAGTGGTGCAACTGGAAAAACATCCTGTCAATGTATAATACTATAATATACATAATATACTACAACAAAGGTCAATCACTCAAACTTCCCAATACTTTCTATTTAAGTTATGAATAAAAAAGACAATACAAATACTCCACATTTACATCTGTTTATTTATAGTTTTTTTTGTCTCCTGATATTCATTACTTGGGGCGACAGTGGTGCAGATGGTACAGCGGGTCGTCTCATGGTTGGAAGGTCGAGGGTTAAAATCCTGGCTCCTGCAGGTGCACACTGTCGTTGTGTCTTTGGGCAAGACACTTCACCCACCTCGCCTCCAGCGTCTGCCAACATAAGTGTGAAAATGAGCCATTTATTCATTTGGACAAGACTGGGCAGCACATGTCACTCGTGTGTAAACGGCCCATGTCCCTCGGGAGCTGTGTTGGCGTTGGGGTCAGGGCGCCCTCTGCTGGTGCGATGGTCACTCCCGGATGTGGACAGTACCACGGACAGCTCCAGCCCCACAGGTCTCGAGTCAGTGTATAGTTCCTCTCGGGACAGTGGGTTCAAGGACTAGAGGAGCTCAGAACGGGCACTGTCAAATCCCATACCAACTTTACAAGTAAAAAGATAAAAGTAATAATAATAATGAGAGATGAGATGAGATTAGATCAACTTTATTGTCCCCGATGAGAAATTAGTCTTTGGTCACATTAGCGGCATTACAGAGATATAAGAGAAGCACATGTCACAATCATCGCCACTTTCATGAATAAAATACATGTTTGCGACGTCAGTTACTGATGGACACAGCACAGTTTGCCTTTGCCTAATCATTGATGAAACTGAAGGCAAATTCCAAATGCAAAATAATAATAATAATAATAATATAATAATAGTAATAATAAATGAATGAATACATTCTAAAATATCACATTGGTTAGTCAAGTTAAAAGAATATGAAGCCCAGGCCAGGCTGTTCTCTCATGGCCATTTCTCTGATAGATGTGGGCTTACTTAAACCAAACTGAACTTTTGGTCCCAGTTCCTTCAGTATAATATTTGCCCTGCCAAGTACCACCAGGCCCTGATCAAGATCAAATCAAGACTGAACCGGATTAAAAAAGGTGTAAACCTAAATTTAGATCCAAAATGGACAAAATCATGCATAACTGAGTAACCCCTAACACCTAAGCAGATGCCCTGGAGTACCACCTGAAGAAGCCCAGGTACCACCAGTGGTTTGAAAACTACAGTTGGAGAACGACTGCTCGAGGTAATTTACAAGTATATGGTTTTGAAAAGGTTTGGCCTGAACGGACTTGGCTGTGTAGTTGCGTAGTTGTGTAGTTTTCTACCCCGGGCTGTGTATCTAGTGTATGTTACCCCTATCTTAGAAACCGTTCAACAAGGGCTCCCCCCAAACAAAGCCTCACCTGAAACAGATCCATGACACATCTTTAAACCCCTGACCTCACGACGGATCAGACCAATGCCATTCTGCTCTGACACAAGCAGCTGGCTATCTGCTCCGTGTGAACGTCTGGGCCTCGATGCAACAGTCACCTGTAGATCAGGTGTGACTCTGTTTTAAGGGTGAGTTCACATGTTTGGTCCCTGAAGCTCTAATCAATTTACCAGTATGTGTTTGTATTGGTTTGGTCTGAAATTATTCGGCTGTGTAGGTGTTATACTGTCACTCCCCAAACGTATGACTGGGCCCAGACTGGAGAAATGTCCAGACATACTGACCCTAAAACCGTCACTGTCCAAGCCAACCCACGGAGAGAAGCAGAAGTACAGAACAAAGCCTCACCTCAGACAGATGCATGCCACATGTTTAAACCCTTGACCTCACGATGGATCAGACAAACGCCACTCTGCTCTGACACAAGCAGCTAGCTATCTGCTCCATGTGAAAGCCTGGGCCTCAATGCAACAGTCACCTGTGTGGAGGTGTGACTCTGTTCTGTTGCGTTCACACTCGGTCCATCTGAAGTGAGCCCTGCTGCACTTCCTGGGAATGACTTGCTCAAAAAAAGCAGAATCTTACCGGGAAGTAGATCAGGGTTCGCTTCAAATGGACCAAGTGTGAACGCACCCTGAGACGCGCCTTTATCCTCCTGGGTCCCAGACGAGGACGACGAAGACTCTACAGACTACAGACTGAAGCCATGATGAGTTAAACCAAACAAATAGCACAACCAAGTCCAATTCTCCGCCATGAACCGCTCTGTCAACTAACAGACACTCAACATCCACTATTCTGCTCCTCATTTTAACCTGACTCTGAGGGCTGAGCATTGAGACTGTATCCTGTGTGGCTAACCATGGAGCTAACCATGGAGCTAACCATGGAGCTAACCATGGAGCTAACCATGGAGCTTCGTAGTATAACGCTATTCCACTGTGTGAAGGATGTAATAAGGCAGCCTCTAACTTGTCTAATCTTTCCTCTGTTTCATCTTTTTCATCTGTCACTACATCCATAGGCCAGGAAATGTATCTATTATAAGTTAAGGTGATACATATAGCTTTGTTAGGGCCAGATTTCTCTGAAGTCCCATTTGATATAGGTCTGTCTGACTGGCGACTTAAACCACTTGGACCAGCTGCATCGGTTTTGTCCATCTCATCACATACTCCCCAGAAACCACCACGTGCCTCAACATTAGCTGAACTAAGGAGGATTTCCTCGACGTAGGAAACCTCATTCATTAGTTTCTTTGCTTCTAATACTGCAGGACTTTCGCTAAAGCCCTCTAGAGTTGAAACAATCCATGCCTCGTCAAATAAACTGGTTGCAGTGCAGGATTTGACAAAGTTTGATTCAGCTATGTCCCTCAAGGCTTTGGTAAGAAGCTTCTCACCACACGGGACATTTAAGGCTTCATCTCCACCCAAGGACCTGGTGGCCTGGCCATCATCAGGCAGGGATTCTGAATCTGAGATGGGACTATTCTTGGCAATGGCCACGTCAAAAGCATCTTTCTCCTGTAAGTGTGGAACTGGACTAAAAGCGAGATCACGAATTGGTCTAATATTATGTAAAGGTGGTTTCTGGTGGACGATGTCACTGCCTGGACCTGAATTCACGTCAACCTCTTTGTCAGATAAACTGATATTATGGTCTTTGACAAAGAGCGACAAAATATCCCTGAGCTCTGCAGTAAGTAACGCCTCACCGCCCAAACCATCTAAGTCTGCAACTTCACCCAAGGACCTGGTGGTTTGGCTTACAGGCGGGACAGGGACAGTTTCATCATTATCTAAACTGTCCACATAGGCCTCTGGAGGAGGTCGTTCTCCATCAGAGGAACCGAGTACAATTTCCTCATCATAATGTTGCTGGCTGTGCAGGGGCTCCTGTATTTGCTGAACTGGTTGGTTAAGCTTTGTGCTCCACTGACTTGAAGGTCGTTCTTTTGCGCTGGTAGAATTATCATCTTCATTTAACCCATAGCTCTGAGTGAATGGCTCCACAGCTTTGGGTAGAATCCCAACAGGCGACGCAGAGGCAGAGGGGGAGGAATCCTGACTTGAACCTTTGCGTTGGGCGTCGTCTGGAGACACCGGCGATTGTTCTCCACTATGGACGTCAGACTCAGCGGGATTATAAGGCTGCATCACAGATTCAGCAGACCTTGAGCTGAAAAACAATCAATTAAATAGATTAGTAACAAAGAACATAAAAAAAAAAAACTACAAATATGTAATGTATGTAATTTTAAGGCAACATTGCTACATAATTTGGCCCTTTGTCGTTTACATCCACTTAACGTGATCACACAATCAAGTGTGACTTTCGGATTTTGTTATATTGGGTAAAAGTGAGATTATACTTATTGAAGAAGAATAAATTATTAGTTAATTATATTAAACCTTAAAATAAGCACATTAATGACTTCAGGGCAATGTTGCTTTAAAACTGAAATAACATTTGACTGAAACGTGACACTTACTAATCACTGTCCTCTGTCAGGTGGGTCATGGTGATGAATTCGTGCTGCAGCGCCTGCTTTGGGGTCAGTCTGAGTCTGGGGTCGACAGTCAGCAGCCCTTTGAGGAAGTCCACAAACACTCGGAGGTCTTCAAGCTCCTCTGGGTCGTCGACTACAAATATCTGCAACGGGAAAACAAAAAGACACGATTTAGATTTTCATCATTAAAAATGATTCTATAACTATTACTTTACACATTTACAATAATAATATCTTATAATATAAAAAAGTCATAGTTGAGTAAATGTCATGGATTTGAACACTCACATCGACAAAATCGTCGAAAGTCCTCATGTACTTCTGTAGTTCAGAAGGTTCCCCTGGGTTTCGCCGAGTTGCACGGCTGAATTCTTCAGGCGTCAGGAGTCTCCATGTTGGCCTCTGCTGGTCATCATCTTCCTTTGTGAAATAGTACTGAGAGTACACTCCGTCACGAAGCATGTCATCAGGAGGCATTCCCAGCAGGTCCACCATCATCTTCATGGATTGATATCTGGAGCGTGGAAACAGGTTTTGCTCGAGAAGTAGAAAGGCCAATGTACAGCCCAGGCCATACATGTCGATGGGAACATCGCAGACACAGCCCAGAGTCACTTCTGGAGCCCTGTATCCACCGGGCTGAACTATCATTCCCTGCTCTACCTTCGAGGTGACGAGGGCCAGACCAAAGTCTATTAGTTTGACCCTGTACGGATCCAGCCTCCTGTTGGTCAACATCACGTTATCTGGCTTTAGGTCGGCGTGGATCACACTGATGTCTTTCAGGGCGTCGAAGGCCACCAAGAGCTGCTGCGCTATTGGCCGGATCTCACTGGGAGACAGGGAGTGGTCATGGTCGATGACGAGGTCCCACAGACTGATGTCCAACATCTCAAAGACGAGGCAGGTGAGGCCCATGTGATCGAAGCGCTCTCTGAAGCTCACCACGTTACAGCGGTCACTGTCCAGCTCACCAATCCTCTCCAGCATTCGCACCTGCAACAACAAAACACAGACGTGTCCAGCATTCATTAGTGTGTAATTTAAACCTGTGTTGATTTTACCTACTAAACTATTTTGGCATAATTTTGGTAAAGTAATATTATTGGTGACTAAATTAAACTAAAACTAGTGTAAAAATAGCGAATGATCTTAATCTCGAGTTATTCCGATCTTACCTCGTCCTCCGCCTCTCTGATGGCTGCAGGATCCTTCAGAATTTTCACTGCCACTCTCTCCGTCGTGTCCACGTTCAGGCCCTCCACCACCTTGCCGAAAGTGCCCTCACCAAGAAACCTCACCACAGAGTAGGTGGCATTGTGTCCACGGAGCATCTGACCCACGGTTATATCTGCAATGAGAAAATTAACTTTGAACACACACTCAAAACCACAGTAATATCTAAACTCACAACAAGATTTTAAACCTGGCTGCTTCATCTAATTTAAGTTTGAACAGAAAATAGCAAATATTTTACTTTTTTTAACTTTGAAAATGTAATATATTTTATAAGTTATGATCGTGGAAGGTTTAACATGCGCCATACACAAAATGTATTAAAAAGCAATGCTAATTTTCTTAAATATTACTCACCAGAAACCTCTAGACACGTCGTGTTTTCCTCAGCATTTTGCTGGATGTGCAGGAGCTCAAATGGACTGGACTCATAGACGTCATCAGGCTGTGAAAACACCCGTATCACAGCAGAGTCGTCAGAAGAGTCTGATGTTACTACAGCGTCAGAAACATATCTGCTGTCTGGGCCTGTCCTGTTTCGGAGGTCAGTCTGTAGAAGTTCTCCTTCAGAGGAACTGATTTCAATTTCCTCATCAAAATGTTGGTTGATGTGGACGGGATAGACAGTACTTTCTGATTGTGCCGATCTGTAACTATCTTTCTGGGATATGTCATCTGTATCTGAGATTTCCCCTTCAGAAATCCTTAAAAGAATTTCTACGCCGTCTTCTTTCTTTGTGATCCATTGACTGGAACCAAAGTGAGATCCATCGTCACTTGAACTGTCTTCATGGGCGTCAGAAGATAGTTCTCCTTCAGAGGAACCGAGTACAATTTCCTCATCATAATGTTGCTGGCTGTGCAGGGGCTCCTGTATTTGCTGAACTGGTTGGTTAAGCTTTGTGCTCCACTGACTTGAAGGTCGTTCTTTTGCGCTGGTAGAATTATCATCTTCATTTAACCCATAGCTCTGAGTGAATGGCTCCACAGCTTTGGGTAGAATCCCAACAGGCGACGCAGAGGCAGAGGGGGAGGAATCCTGACTTGAACCATTGCGTTGGGCGTCGTCTGGAGACACCGGCGATTGTTCTCCTCTATGGACGTCAGACTCAGCGGGATTATAAGGCTGCATCACAGATTCAGCAGACCTTGAGCTGAAAAACAATCAATGAAATAGATTAGTAACAAAGAACATTTAAAAAAAAAACTACAAATATGTAATGTATGTAATGTACATTGCAACATAATGTGGCCCTTTGTCGTTTACATCCCCAACGTGATCACAATTGTGACTTTCGGATTTTGTTATATTGGGTAAAAGTGAGATTATACTTATTGAAGACGAATAAATTATTTGTTAATTATATTAAACCTTAAAATAACCACATTAATGACTTCAGGGCAATGTTGCTTTAAAACTGAAGTAGCATTTGACTGAAACGTGACACTTACTAATCACTGTCCTCTGTCAGGTGGGTCATGGTGATGAATTCGTGCTGCAGCGCCTGCTTTGGGGTCAGTCTGAGTCTGGGGTCGACAGTCAGCAGCCCTTTGAGGAAGTCCACAAACACTCGGAGGTCTTCAAGCTCCTCTGGGTCGTCGACTATAAATATCTGCAATGGGAAAACAAAAAGACACGAGTTAGATTTTCATCATTAAAAATGATTCTATAACTATTACTTTACACATTTACAATAATAATATCTTATAATATAAAAAAGTCATAGTTGAGTAAATGTTATGGATTTGAACACTCACATCGACAAAATCGTCGAAAGTCCTCATGTACTTCTGTAGTTCAGAAGGTTCCCCTGGGTTTCGCCGAGTTGCACGGCTGAATTCTTCAGGCGTCAGGAGTCTCCATGTTGGCCTCTGCTGGTCATCATCTTCCTTTGTGAAATAGTACTGAGAGTACACTCCGTCACGAAGCATGTCATCAGGAGGCATTCCCAGTAGGTCCACCATCATCTTCATGGATTGATATTCGGAGCGTGGAAACAGGTTTTGCTCGAGAAGTAGAAAGGCCAATGTACAGCCCAGGCCATACATGTCGATGGGAACATCGTACGCACAGCCCAAAGTCACTTCTGGAGCCCTGTATCCACCGGGCTGAACTATCATTCCCTGCTCTACCTCCGAGGTGACGAGGGCCAGACCAAAGTCGATTAGTTTGACCCTGTACGGATCCAGCCTCCTGTTGGTCAACATCACGTTATCTGGCTTTAGGTCGGAGTGGATCACACTGATGTCTTTCAGGGCGTCGAAGGCCACCAAGAGCTGCTGCGCTATAGGCCGGATCTCACTGGGAGACAGGGAGTGGTCATGGTCGATGACGAGGTCCCACAGACTGATGTCCAACACCTCAAAGACGAGGCAGGTGAGGCCCATGTGATCGAAGCGCTCTCTGAAGCTCACCACGTTACAGCGGTCACTGTCCAGCTCACCAATCCTCTCCAGCATTCGCACCTGCAACAACAAAACACAGTCAGACGTGTCCAGCATCCATTAGTGTGTAATTTAAACATGTGGTAATTTTACCTACTAAAATATGTTGTCATAATTTTGGTCAAGTAATATTATTGGTGACTAAATTAAACTAAAACTAGTGTAAAAATAGCGAATGATCTTAATCTCGAGTTATTCCGATCTTACCTCGTCCTCCGCCTCTCTGATGGCTGCAGGATCCTTCAGAATTTTCACTGCCACTCTCTCCGTCGTGTCCACGTTCAGGCCCTCCACCACCTTGCCGAAAGAGCCCTCACCAAGAAACCTCACCACAGAGTAGGTGGCATTGTGTCCACGGAGCATCTGACCCACGGTTATATCTGCAATGAGAAAATTAACTTTGAACACACACACTCAAAACCACAGTAATATCTAAACTCACAACAAGATTTTAAACCTGGCTGCTTCATCTAATTTAAGTTTGAACAGAAAATAGCAAATATTTTACTTTTTTGAAAATGTAATATATTATATAAGTTATGATCGTGGAATGTTTAACATGTGCCATACACAAAATGTATTAAAAAGCAATGGTAATTTTCTTAAATATTACTCACCAGAAACTTCTAGACACGTCGTGTTTTCCTCAGCATTTTGCTGGATGTGCAGGAGCTCAAATGGACTGGACTCATAGACGTCATCAGGCTGTGAAAACACCCGTATCACAGCAGAGTCGTCAGAAGAGTCTGATGTTACTACAGCGTCAGAAACATATCTGCTGTCCGGGCCTGTCCTGTTTCGGAGGTCAGTCTGTAGAAGTTCTCCTTCAGAGGAACTGATTTCAATTTCCTCATCAAAATGTTGGTTGATGTGGACGGGATAGACAGTACTTTCTGATTGTGCCGATCTGTAACTATCTTTCTGGGATATGTCATCTGTATCTGAGATTTCCCCTTCAGAAATCCTTAAAAGAATTTCTACGCCGTCTTCTTTCTTTGTGATCCATTGACTGGAACCAAAGTGAGATCCATCGTCACTTGAACTGTCTTCATGGGCGTCAGAAGATAGTTCTCCTTCAGAGGAACTGGTCACAATTTCCTCATCAACATGCTGGCTGATGTGGACGAGGTAGACCTCCTCTGGCTGTGAAAACATCAGTTTGGAAGGAGAATGATCAGTAGAGAGACTGCTCAGTTCTTCTGAGCTGATAGAACTCTCATCTTCACATAATCCTAAATCCAGAGCGAATGGCTCCACAGCTCTGTCTAAAATCCCTTCAGACGACGCAGTGGCCGAGGGCGAGGAATCCTCACTCGAACCTTTGCGTTGGGCGTTGTCTGGAGACGCCGTTGGTTGTCCTCTGTGATGGACGTCAGACTCAGTAGAAATAAAACGCTGCATCACGAGTTTACACGAGTTTGAGCTGAAAAACAAACAATATAGAAATTATTATCTTGCACAACAAATAGAATATGTCATATTTTAGGCAACATTTCTAAATATTCTTGGGCCATTGTAATTTATATCCACTAAACTCTGTTACACAGTCTACTCTAGTCTGATGTTTGTTGCTTTCAGATTTAGCTGAGCAAATTACATGAGCAGATTATCTGAAATGTGAAAATAAAAAATATTTCACAACAAAATTAAAACCTGAAATAAAAAGATGAGGGAAAAACATAGATTTGGTCTAAAAGGGCTCTAGGGCAATGTTGTTTTAAAACTGAAATAACATTTGACTGAAACGTGACACTTACTAATCACTGTCCTCTGTCAGGTGGGTCATGGTGATGAATTCGTGCTGCAGCGCCTGCTTTGGGGTCAGTCTGAGTCTGGGGTCGACAGTCAGCAGCCCTTTGAGGAAGTCCACAAACACTCGGAGGTCTTCAAGCTGCTCTGGGTCGTCGACTACAAATATCTGCAACGGGAAAACAAAAAGACACGATTTAGATGGATTTAAAATCATTCTGTAAATACTGCTGATGCCACTACTTTATGTATTCACAATACAATCATTATTATATTAAAATAATATCTTATCATGTTGAGTCAAGTAAATGTCATGGATTTGAACACTCACATCGATGAAATCGTCGAAAGTCCTCATGTACTTCTGTAGTTCAGAAGGTTCTCCTGGGTCTTCATGGGTAACACGGCTGAATTCTTCAGGCGTCAGGAGTCTCCATGTTGGCCTCTGCTGGTCATCATCTTCCTTTGTGAAAAAGTACTGAGTGTACCCTCCGTCACGAAGCATGTCGTCAGGAGGCATTCCGAGCAGATCCACCATCATCTTCACTGACTGATATTCGGAGCGTGGAAACAGGGTTTCCTCGAGAAGTAGAAAAGCCAATGTACAGCCCAGGCCATACATGTCGATGGGAACATCGCAGACACAGCCCAGAGTCACTTCTGGAGCCCTGTGTGCATCGGGCTGCATTATCATTCCCTGCTCTAGCTCCGCGATGGGTCGTGCAAGACCAAAGTCTATTAGTTTGACCCTGTACGGATCCAGCCTCCTGTTGGTCAACATCACGTTATCTGGCTTTAGGTCGGCGTGGATCACACTGATGTCTTTCAGGGCGTCGAAGGCCACCAAGAGCTGCTGCGCTATAGGCCGGATCTCACTGGGAGACAGGGAGTGGTCATGGTCGATGACGAGGTCCCACAGACTGATGTCCAACATCTCAAAGACGAGGCAGGTGAGGCCCATGTGATCGAAGCACTCTCTGAAGCTCACCACGTTACAGCGGTCACTGTCCAGCTCACCAATCCTCTCCAGCATTCGCACCTGCAACAACAAAACACAGTCAGACGTTCCAGCATTCATTAGCGTGTAATTTAAAAGTGAAATGTTTGACAAAAGACTCAATCTACAGCTAAATAAAGATATCTCGTTAAAATCCACGCTGGTTTAGACATAATTATGGAAAATAAGTGTGATCATACCTCGTCCTCCGCCTCTCTGATGGCTGCAGGATTCTTCATTATTTTAACAGCCACTCTCTCCATCGTGTCCGTGTTCAGGCCCTCCACCACCTTGCCGAAACAGCCCTCACCAAGAGACCTCACCACAGAGTACGTGGCATTGTGTCCCTGGAGCATTTGGCCCACGGTTATATCTGCAATGAGAACAAAAACAAGAATTGTTAACTCCAAAAGTACTTAGAAAGGTAGAAGGACGTCGCCGTAATGTTAGGTCATCACGAAAAGCCACAATATATGGCCAAATAATTGTACTATTATCTTGCACATACACCTTGACACTAAAACTGAAAGTAACTTCACACATTTTCCTATTTTGGTTCAACTTTAGCCTCGTCTTGGTCATGTTTGCAAATGGTTGACTAAAATATCTAAATACACAAGACAGTCATCACATATCAAAATGTTTCTGTTATCATGCAGCCCTTAGGAGCAAATACAGCAATATCAAAACTCAAAACCACATTTAGGCCCTAACTACCTTGTGAAATTACCATTTAATAACAAATTAACTCATGTTTGACATCTTTTTTCTCTGAAATCACAAGATCGTAAAAGTTTAACTCACTGTAAAGCACAAAACCACTTTCAAATGTTCGTTTTACCCAAAAAGATACTCACCACTAGCCTCCATCGTCTCCATCATTCTCACGAGATGAAAGGTCTTTGTCGTTTTGCGAAATAAAACCTTTCTGGAAGTTAAACGAACAACTTTTGTCAAGAGCAAAAGCACGCGTGTCTCTGTCAGCAAATGGTTTTGCAAAGTGAGCGATGTCAGGTGTGGTTTGGAACATGTAAACGTCCCAATGAAGTTCCAACCAATCAGAACAGCGTTCTAGAACATAGTGACGCCATATCAACGATCGCCATGGTAACTACATTAAGTATAGTTTTGATTGTTTACCGTGGTTCTCTGCTAAATGTACACATTTACATGGAGTTTCAACATTAGCA
Organism: Proterorhinus semilunaris; assembly: GCA_021464625.1. Taxonomy (NCBI): domain Eukaryota; kingdom Metazoa; phylum Chordata; class Actinopteri; order Gobiiformes; family Gobiidae; genus Proterorhinus; species Proterorhinus semilunaris. The sequence goes on from CM038345.1 coordinate 7,384,898, forward strand.
CAGACATTTATATCGTTAGTCTGGCGTTATAAGTGATTTGCCTCAGGTGCACTGTGGAGTGGGTCAGACTGTTTTTAATGCAGGCTAACTGATACCATAGAAATGCTTTAGCCTAGCCCTAGCCTAGCGCCACTAGACTCTTCAAATATAAGAACTGCATGAATTTAAGAAAAAAATATCTCCAGACATCAACAACACTCTGGATAACTAGGAAATCAGGCCCCAATGTCAAACATCCTGAAATATCCTTTAAGCTCGGGCATGACGGCACTTCGGACCCGAAGTAACAACTGGCTGGCTGGAACGTGTAGGGGGATACAAATACTTAGTTTTAAAATGTTTAAACTCTGTATAGTCCCTTTAATATGAGCCCACGTGCGTGAACTTTATAGACTTACAGCCATTGGAAAAGATTTTGCCGTAAATAGTTTAAATGTAGATGTAAATGTAATTGCGTCGGGTAAAAAATAAAATAAATCATCGAGTCCATCCTCTCCTCCTCCATCGCCGTGTGGTTCCCCGGCGCTACAGACCAGGACAAGTATCGACTGCAGCGCATTGTGTGTGTGCTGCTGAGAAGGTGATTGGCTGTGAGCTCCCATCCCTCCAGGACCTGGGTCGGATCACAGCTGACCCTTCTCACCCTGGACACGGACTATTCACCCCTCTCCCCTCAGGCAGGAGGCTACGGTCTATACGGACTCATACCTGCCGCCACAAGAACAGTGTTTCCCCTCCGCCATCAGACTCATGAACAATAACAAGACCCAATCGCTCTGTATCAGACTCATGAACGGAATAACCCGTTCCAGACATTTTTTTTTTAGATCCGCCGCTAACACTCAATGCGCCTACACACCTGTGAATACAATACCGCTGTTGTTCTGTCAAATGTCTTTACATTTTACTTGAATCTTCTTTATGCATGCCCTTAGAGCAGGGGTGTCAAACTCATTTTGGGTCGTGGGCCGAAATTCAGCTGCCACGGCGGGTCGCGGGCCACATATAATGTAAACAGGAAAATAAAACATTACAGCTTACACTTTACAAGATTCTCAAAGTGCTACATAGTATTCATTAGAGTGAATGGTCCTCTTTTCAACAGTCTTATTTTTTTCTTGCAAAAGAGATGTCAACATTTATCAATTATATCAATCGATAAAATAATGTAAAAACATTCAACAAGGATCACTGTATACATATAGGAAGAGGTCAATTTTTCTTGAAAAATCTGACACTCTTTGTCCACTTTTCTCTTTTTTGACAAAGACATTTCACTGAAGAGGGCGCCAGAGTCAACAGGAAAAGCAGGTAAAGCGATAGAACTGACTTAAACACAGCGCCCCTAGCGGACAATATAAGAACTGCAATTTTTTAAAGAAAATGACGTTTCTTCTTCTTTAATAATGCATATTTATCCCGTGGGCCAGACTGAACCCACTGGCGGGCCGGTTCTGGCCCGCGGGCCGTACGTTTGACACCCCTGCCTTAGAGTCTTCAGGTTTTTATAGCTTATTTATCTAATGTAGCCCAGAGATAACCAGCCTAACCCCCCACTTCTATTTCTAATAAATAAAGATGCCATCAATTTCGAACCTTTACCAGAGTTTTATTCTGGATCTGTACACAAGGTATTAAAGAAGAACAAAAAATACAAAAGAAAAACAGTTTAACAAAAGAAAAAGAAACAAACAATGTGTATGTACACGTACTATAAACAATAAAGATAGCTTCTTGAACATTTCTCATAGTGACGTTTTTGATTGTCTATTTCTGGATATACATTTTTAGAGTTTTGTAGGGTTGGTTTTTTATTTATTCACAAATGTGTCAAAGAACTTTCTTTTAGTGCTCGTTTGCACACACAAGTCTCATACCAATAAAATATCACATTTTCGAGAGTTCACAGGGTGGTGGAGAAGGAGGAAAAAAAAAAATCAAAAAATAAAAGCAACTACCTCTACTTTCAATAATGGCCTTTACATTCGGAATCTTTTTACAAACCACAGGTGAAATAAATAAGCACCGCACCACTAAAGCTAGGAAGAGCTCGGAGGACTGCATTCTTGAAAGAAAAATAAACATTAGCTCTTCGTACATTTAGAGCAGCAGACGTCCCTTTACCATCAAGACATTTCGAGACAATGTTTAAACGATTCAAAAATGCGAAGAGGGAAAAGGGCGGGTTTACGTTGCGATTCAAAAACGAACAAAAAATGTCAACGCTAAAGCGAACTTTTTTTCTCTTCTTAAATCAGTGACGCGACGAGCTAGCATGCGCGCTTTAGCCGTGACATCAGGGCACATTTCTTTTTCTCCCCTTTCGATAACTGGGAAAAAAAACTATTTAAAAAGGAAATTAAAAATAAAAAAAAAAACTTCAAAAAGATCTGTACATATCTACAAATTATTGCCTTTTACAGAGAAATGTAAAACTTTTGTATCAACACAGATTCACAAGTGTAAGAGGTCAGTTATAGACTTTTAAAGGCTATCTGCTAAGTATTTACATGAGAAGCGAAAAATGAAAAAAGGGGGGCGAGTATATTCTCTGACTGATTTAACTCATTGCGAGATAAAAAGGGACAGGACATGATGGGAGGATTTACATGGCGGACATGAACCCTGAAAACAAACTTAAGTCATAGCACAATGCAGAGATAAATTAAGTAAACACGACTACTGCATCCAATCCATAATGACCCGCTGGACAATATACAATTCACAAAATCAAGGACTTCAGTCGAGAGATAAAAAAAAAACAAAAAACTGCTACTTAGGAATTGGCGACCAAAGAGTCAAGCAAAAGGAAAGTGACTATAAATAAATACTGCGAAAAGGTCCACCCAGCTTCAAGAGAAAACGATCTGCCCAATTTAGGACTTGGACAACTATTGTGATTAAAGAAATGGTTATAACATAATGCTTTCAATGGCTGTCAATTAGACGTCTTCAGGTGTCAATACTGTAGTGAGTTTTCTGACAATGGGGACGCACGGAGCGCATTATACGTTTTTGATTAAGAAAAGTGGATAAAAAGGACAGGTGAGGTTTGGGCTGTTCCAGTTTGGCCACGGTAAGATAAACAAGCATCATACGGACAAGCTTCCACAGGGGAGAGAGGCGAAAGCCAGAGCAGCAAAAGTTCTGTCGCCCACTTTAGGCCAAGCTCGACTCGACTAAAGTGTTAACTCTCTTAATGGTATGAGGAGACCCCAAAGTACCTGTAAACCAAACACCAAGGAAAAGTACCACTTCAAACAACGCACAACAGCAACACTAGAGGAGAACTAAGCTAATTTGGCAACTGAACATAATGGCAGGATAACAGAAGGAGCTCTGGAGATGTTGTGTTTAAATATGAGGAAGATACACAACTCTCCTACTGCAGCCTCGGGGCCCCACTCTACATGGACGTTACACATCAAGATCAACTAAATAAAATAACATGGCTATATAAACTCTTGAGAAATCAAGATTTAGTTCTATATGGTAGACATCACTGATGTCATATTACACAAATGAAAAAGTATATTCATATACATATATATAGATATATAATAGAATTTAAACAAATGGGATTCTCCAGTGAGGTCAGTCTTATGTACAGGTAGAAGACAGGAGATCACTCAGACTGAAGTGCTGCAGTGTGCTGTGTGTGGTGCCGCGTATGTGCGCTCAAAAAGCTGTTGGGCTCTGTGCTTGCGGCCAAGCTGCCAAAGTCTGTGACGGACACGGCCATTTTGGCCCCAGTGATTCTGTGGTGGTGCGTCGTGCTCCGCCGCGCCTCAAAGTCCAAGCTGCCCACAGACACATCGTTTAAAAAGGAGTCGGGGAGCGCCATCTTAAGTCTCTTGGACGGCCTCTCACAGCCCAGGTCCGAGTGGTAGAAACCTGCATCCAGCATATTCAGGCAGTCACCGTCTCCACCGTTGGAGGGGAAGCCCAAGGGATCCTCATGGTTCAGGGGCCCGCGGTGTAGGCTCTCCAGTGGAGGAAACGTGTACGAGTCCAGACAGCCGACCTCTGCTGGGCTACACACTGTGGCCACAGTGTTACTCAACGCTGGAATAAACACACAAGACTGGAGTTAGACACACAAATACATGTCAGAAAAACTCACATGAGAACTTAACTGGATGTAATGTGTATTGATAAACATCACCATGCCTGACAATCGGGACTCAATAGTTGCTGCAGCAACAGAACAAGGCTAAACGGGGGCACGAGTCCTTCTTACCTGTTCACTGTGTTCAATTGTTCAGAGTGGGCCGAGACACAAATCCCACAAGATGAGAGATTGGGTTCACGAAAATTAGAAATTTTGACATAATTTGACATCAATTGCAATAATAAATAATAATTTTTGTTTATACGTGACAAAATTAGGGATGTGAATTGATAAGATTTTACCAATATCATGTAGTGTCATAGACAGGTGCGCTTGTATAGTCACAAAATGGAAGAGTGCATTTTAATCTAGTGCCAGCCCATCCTTATTCAGGATGAATTCTGCTGGTTGCTGTTCTGCTAAAGAAAGTGGCTTCAGGTTGCTCAGGCTGATTGTGCCACCATCTCTCTTTAATTCAAACTCCTCTGCATCCTCTTGTGTCAATGGAGAAGTTCCTTCAACCATTTAACACATTGCACAGCATGCGATAGACTTGTTCCCCTGAAACCACTTTTGATGGGCCAACTGGTTAAGAATTATGGCGCAGACTTAAAACATGTTCTGAACATAATATGAGGCGTTGTGATGCCGTCGCCGTCACCTGTGAGGTCGCTGGCTGTGATGGAGTTGAGCAGACTGAGCTGCTGATCTGTAGTGGCCTCCAGGCGACTCCCTCCTCCTGCTCCTGAACACACCGACGAGGAGCTGTCCACGGCCAGACCCTCTGCCTCGTCCACCAGGCGGTCCATCAGGTCTCTGCATAACATTGCAATTAGACCAAGACATAAAAACATCTTCAGAACTGCGGAAAGAGACCGAAACACTCACGTTACACCGGGGTAGCTGCTGTATTTCTTCTTGCCAAAGCGATTCTGCTGCACAAAGAAATCAAAGCGCTCCGACTTCTTCCACATGTAGTAAAACGCCACACACTCCGCTACGGTTCTTGTGGGGACCTGAAGTAAATAGGGCACACATTAAATAAGGGAAACAGCTTTGCAAATACCTGGTCTTTCATTAGGGAATGTTCTTACTTTGTGTTTCTGAATGAGGTGGAAATTCTTATCGTACATCTGTAGAGCATGTTCAAAGTTCTTACACTCGTCTTCTGACCAGGGAGGGGATTTTTCTGAAATAAAAGTGGCAGATTTCCATCACACCTCGGCATCTGGTACTAATACAAGTCACTCAATGTCCTATTCTTACCTTTTGAGGACTTGACATGGCTGCAGTATCTCTCCAATGCTTCCCGGGTGTTGTAGTTGCACTTGACCAGCTCATGCAAAGCCTACAATGACAAATGTATATTACTAACTTAATTTTCTTAAAAGTATGTTCTCTCATCAAAAAGACACCCGCAGTAGTAATTTTGCTTTGATCTGCTCTGTGACCTAAACATTTTCCCTCATCAGTGATCAACCTGGGGGTCGCCTGTTCATATAGTAAGCAGAGTTTATATGTACAGTAGTTGGAATGGAAAATCTACCCCGTGGGAGTAATGAACAGTGTTAAACAGCTAAAATGTAGTCGCTAAAAATTGTGGCTTGTATTTATTTATTTTTTCATGGTTAATACCTCCGGCTGCCAGCAGAAGGCACTCCACACAGATGTGAGACAGGCAAGGCTCATTCATACTTTGTTCTTGCATCGAGAGCTGCAAGAACAAAATCAAGTCCTTTTTGCCTCATAACCATGGAAATGTTTTCACTTACAAGATGTTTCCATGGTTAAGACAAAAATGACTTACATTTTCTCAGTGTAAGAACAAAGTTTCTGCTTCTTAGCAGTGTTGGTTCCATACATGGACGGATAATACTTTACATTTACTTATGAAACAAGAAATATCAAGGTTTGAGAGGCCAAAAGCATGTTTATAAGCAACAATTATGCATAATATGTCCATCTTAAAGAGGGCTATTATGCTTTTTGTAGTTATTTGGTAAAAATAGTAAATGCTTTCAACTTATATAGTGCTTTTCTACCTTCATCAGGCCCAAAGCGCTTTCACGCTCTCATTCATACATAAATGTACGCAGACACTGGAGGCAAAGTGGGTGAAGTGTCTTGCCCAAGGACACAATGACACTGTGCAACTTCAGGAGGTGGATTTCGAAACCCTGACCTTAGGATCACATAAGGCAAGAGTGTTTACTTCTGATATAAGGATAACGTCACGTAAGAGATCGAGAGGTAAGGAAACACTTTTCTGGATATGCAGGACCTCAGGAGGAGCTTTTTGAGAACAGGTGGTGCCTCTGAGGAAGCTTCAAAGACTACTCAAAGACGTGCAAGTGGGTCTAAACAGTTCCAGGTACCAACCAGGCTGGGAGACCGTTTGGGGACACCAGGAAGTCTGGGGTGAATGTAGTGTGTGTGAGAGTGGTTGGTGGTCAGAGGGGCCGATGGCACGATTGACAGCCTCGCTTCTGCCAGGGCAGCTGTGGCTATAATAATAGCTTACCGCCACTAAATATGGAGTGAATGAATAATGCAATGTAAAGCGTCTTTGAGTATCCAGAAAAGCGCTATATAATACCAATGCATTATTATAATTCTAATAATGAGTTATGCAGAGTATAAAAGGCTCACCTGCTCATTGTCTCGAACATGCAGCCCTGCTTTGTCACATCCCAGCTTGTCCTCTGTTGTTCGCGACACTGCATCCGACAGAAAGCTCCGAACTTTGCTCTCTGACAAAGTACCAGGGCTCCACATTAACTCGTCCTCTTCTTCATAGACTAAAACAAGAACATTTTCATTTACAACTTGAGTTTTTCTTAAATATATCTGAATTAATTTGATGAATATTATTGAGTATTATAATCAATATAACAAAACGGGGGTTGGAGGAAAAAATATATTGCGAAAAATAAAAAATAGAAACCTTACAAAAACATACCATTTTCACCATCTTTATATTGACGTAGACTGGTGGGAACTTCCGCCTGGTAGTCTGACCCCACCTGGATCTCCTACGAGCACAAAAAAACAGGTGTAAATTAAATTTTAAAGCTCACATTTTATGGACATTAGTTGACTTGTATAGGAAATATGTACTTTTCTGGAGTCTTCAGGACTTGGGCCATCGTCGTCGCAGTCCGACTCTTTATCTCCATCAGAAATTGCATTTGCTGAAATTATGACATCACAATCTCATTAGGTACATCTAACAAAATTTAGTTTGATACTATTTTGAAAACACTGAGAATACAGAGGAGGCATTCACTTTTGTCCTGGCTAGTATAAAGATGCCAACTGATTAAATACAGTAGTTGTATGAAATTTTGATCAAATAAGATCTTTTTTCTTTTAAGCTTATGGTTTCCATCTTCCATGAGTGACTTACATCGCAGCGTCCTTGGGAAGAAGTCTGTGGCCTCATGGGAAGTGACGGATGGGGTCAAATCATCGGCTGAGGACTGGGTCTCTTCCTCATAATCCCCCGACAGTAGATCTTTGGCTATTTCCTCCTACACCACCAATCACATTATTATTAGTATAGTATGCCATGACCATAAACCACATGCACACATATACAGTATGAACGCAGGGTTACCTTATCTAGAGTCATGTCTGGTAGCTCATCAGTTAGGTCTCCCGAAGAGCTATCCACACTGGAGCTGGCTGATGCTTCATAACGATACATCGCCAGCAGCTCCTCCAATGGCATGTTCCCCTCCTGAAAAACAAAAAAAGGAATTTATATCATTTGATATCAACAGATAGTGATGGAAACACACATTGTTATTTATAATATTGATTTGGTTTTATTAAAGCAGAACTAAGTAACCCATGCCCCTAGAGGCCATAAGCGCCACTGCAGGTGTCATAACATGTTGCGGGTTTTTTTACTCATTAATTGTGCGTAACAGTAAATACTGCGCTGACAGAAAAGACAAAGGGAGAGAGGGATATTGTACATTGTGCCACAACTTAATGACACAATGGAGAGATTTTTTTCACTAAAACTTGGCTGTAAATACTGCTAAAGTGGTGCGCAGGTAGCTTTGCCCGTTAGCTTTTCTCCATGATTCCATTAGTGTGTACTGCGCCTCCAACCCGGTGCGGGAAAGTCGCGAGGGTGGTTTTCTGGCCAGAGACACCAGGGGGAGATCAAACACCCCCCAATCATCCCATTAACACGTGTATTACCCCCAGAGAGACTATGAAAAGGATTTATTAAAAAGGTAAACAAGTTGCTTAGTTCTTCTTTAACAAACTTCAAGGCAATTCCATTTTGGAATATAATCTATTCACTCGTACCTTTTCTAGATCAGCGAGCTCCGAGCTGATGTTACTGCCTCCTTCCTGAGACTCTTCCTCCTCCAACGTCCTCTCATCATCGTACTCATGGACTAGCATTTCTGCCGTAGGATCAAAGTCATGATCCTCCGACGATAAAGAGCCAACTGGGTAGAACATAAGAAATAGAGACTTGAATTAAAAAAATCATGCCTTCAAAATAGGGCTGTGCAGTAAGAGAAAAACATAACGATATTCCATAGCGGTCTTGAATGCTGCTAAACAATATTGCAACTTTTTTTAATTTTACTATTTCAACAGAGTACACACAAGTAAATCCTAACCCAAAATGTAAGCAGTATTTTTTTTATTTTTTTTTTAATCAATTTGAGTGAAAAGAAGAAGATCCGAACCAAAACAGGGCTAAAATTGAGCTGAATTAGGGATATTATAACTAAGCCGAAACCATTGATTGACACATTTTTCAAATAACCATGCGTAAATCTCAGTCAGACCTCAGTGCTTTGTAACTTCTACAGAGATATGGATAATGTATCACTATTGATCAGAACCACAATCTGGTGATACCATGTGCAGCCCTTATTAATTCAACATAATTTACGTCAAGCATTTGGCATTTAGCAAAACAATCTTACCTGGACTTGAACTCCCTAGGGAAGCCTGCAACACAATTAAAAACACAAATTAGCTATTGAAATAGGTAGGAACATTTACATGCATCGTTTCTGTCAGCGAGTTTAAATGGCTTCGCTTTCCCACCAAAACAGATAGACGGCGAAGCAGCGCTCGCGGCACAGATGACTGGCAATGGACTATTATCAAACCAGTAGCCGTCAAAACGCAGGACACTAACGCAACGAGATTGACAATAACGCCACAAACACCGTTTAAGATTACGCACGTTGACGAAAAACGAACAGTCGCTGTCATTTGAGAGGCATTTCACGGCAGGATTGCGACCTATGCCGTGTCGGCTTCTGTAAGTGTTAGCCTAGCCGCAAAAAACCTATGCATCGGGAAAACGTAAACAGTCAAATTTCACGTTCGCGCGACATTACATTCGACAGGGACCATGGGGGTAAACAGCAGACACCCCGCGCGACAAGCACGTAGAGCAAAATCTCATTTCCATTCATCAAACCTGGGTGTTAGATGTTTTTTTTTTTTTTCCTCCCATCGGCAAGCTAACATCAAATTTACGTATCAATTTACACAGCCGCTACGCTACACCGAAGCAGCTGAGAGAGCGACGGCGCAGCGGCCTGGTAGTGAAGGATCCGACCCGACATTTAAACATATTTTAACGGCCCAAAACGCAACATCGTGCCCCAGATCGCGGTGTGCGGGCGGCAAAATGTGTTACGCGTCCAATCGATAGCATGCGAGGTGGCAATGCAACGCCGGAATGTTAAAAATGTCGAGTTAAGAGCAGTAGGTTCTCCCCTGTTTTCCCTCTTACCTCCGCCATATTGGTACCTTTAGCTGGTGGGCGGGCTCGTTTGGCACGATACCCGGATGAGAAGCTCTGAGCCAATCACGGCGCGGCGGAGCGAGAGTCGTGACTAGTGCGTGCCGCCGTTTAAACCGTCCACTGACGTCGGGAATATACTGGATATATAAGACAACAGTACAGTCTATGGTTATAACACGGTTCTATTTATCGAGATGCTCCCCACCTCTGTCAGCCATCGCCCGACCCCACAATTAGCTACCCTGCTTATTACCCCTGCCCTCTTTTTAAGGTCAAGCATATGAAATTTGTTTTATATTTATTTATGATTCTGCTTTTTCTTTTCAAGCAGAATGAGTGTGAATTTCTGAACTCAAATGTCTTCAAATCCATTTCACTTTAACCACAGATTGTAATAAAGAGAAAGTTGCATGTTTACAACCCATCCATCCATTTTCTCCCACTTTTCCGTTGCCGGGTCGTGGGGGCAGCTGTTGGAGCTGCCCAAATCACATAGCACCAGTCCCCTATGGCTCCTCCTGCAGGTGGTGGGTCCACAGAAGGACGGCCTCATGGTACCAAACGGGCCTGTTGGTCTCTCATGTTTACAACCACACAGAAAATACTGTGTATGCTCTGGCTCCTAAATGGGTATATCTGCATTAACTGTTCGTCGGCTGCTTCTAACTGTGAAGTGTCTGGGCCCATGTACATTCAAATAATTGTTTTCTCCCACACGATCTTTTCTGGGTTGCAGAAATGACACTGGGTTGTACAATAAAATATCTCGTTTATTTACCAGAAAAAACAAAACAAAACAAAAAACAGTACAGCCACTCTAGAAGTTTATAACAAGGTAGAGAAAAAAACGCATAAATCCATCCATTTTCTTCCGCTTTACCGTGGAGGCAGCAGTCTCAGCAGATATACCCAGACTTCACACGCACCCCCTCCAGCTGTTCTGGGCAACACCAGGCAGGCTCAGAGACATAGTGCCTCCTGGGTCTTCCACGAGCCCTCCTCCCAATAGGACATGCCTGGAACACCTCACGAGGGAGGCGACCAGGAACAGATGCCCTAGCCACCTCAGCTGGCTCCTTTCGACGTAAAGGAGCAGCGACTCTACTCCGAGCTCCTCCCGGGTAACGGAGCTCCTCACCCTATCCCCATGGGTGCGCCCAGCCACCCTGCGAAGGAAACTAACTTCGGCCGCCTCTGTACGCGATCTTGTCCTTTCCATCATTGCTCAGATCTCATGTCCATAGGTGAGGGTGGGAACGTAAATCGATCGGTGAATCTAGAGCTTTCCCCCTGACAGCTCCCTCTTCACCACAACAGTCCGATACACTGCCGCACCGATCCGTCTATCGATCTCACGCTCCATCCATCCCTCACGAGTGGACAATACCCCGAGATACTTGAAGTCCTCCACTTAGGGCAAGGACTCCCAAACTACTGGGGAAGCCACCTTTTCCAGTGGAGAACCATGGCCTCGGATTTGGAGGAAAAAAGTGTGGCCTAGCTTTATTGAAAATTGTTTTTTCAGTTCTTGGTTAAGCAGGCTGGGCTCACTTTATGACGCTCTGCTTGTGTGTTTAGTGACACAGCAGTAAACAATTTTCCTGAAACGTGAAGAAAACATACTGACTATCTGTAGGCCTAAATTCTCTATCCCTGTGTAGTGTTTGACTGGCCAGTAGGAGGAACCCTCAGCACATGCAAAGACCTGCAAGAGAGGCGAGCGATGGTTCAGATGAACCTCTTAACCCCCCACCGCAAACAAGCGCATGTTCTCCCGTTCAGCGTTACCCAAATCTAAAAGCTTCTTGACCTGAGACCTTACAGCCTCTTCTGAACCGTGTGCCTGCGGGGACTTTGGTGGATAGGCTTGGTGGGGAAAGGTCAGACTTTGTTTTTGGACAAAGATCATGTGCTGCTTGAATGTTTTGTATGAACTGACTGCATGTGGATGGCTGACAACAATAGGGGTTGAAGGTTGAAAAAAAATGAGAGACACTAAAATCACAAAAATACACTGGACAAATCACGCCAATTTTGTTGTTGTTTATTATTATGGGAGATTTAGAAACACATCATTTATTTACGAATGAATATCTTGGCCAGTTATGTGCGGTGCTTTAAAAATGACCAAATGAGAGCAAAAACACGAGGCCAGTAACATTAGTTATAGCATTAGACTATAAACCTTTCCATCAGCATGAAACAGCTGGGTTGCATTTCGATGGTCCTTGAAATAGTGTTGTGTATAGTGTAATCTATGGCTATTTACAATCTAAACACTACTTTATCACGTGGCCTGGCGTTTACAGTCTAATGAGTCACCGCTCACGCTGTTTACTTACACGCTCTCAGAAAGGTTTACTTTTACGTCCATTTCATGTGTTATTGAGGCTGTTTTGTAACATCTGTAGAGACTTGAACAAGTGCGTGTGTGGAGAATGAGTGCTGGAAATAGCTAAACGGAGTGTCGGCAAAAGTTATTTAAAATTGTTGCCAAATCCTAGAGAAGAAGGTAAAAACACACAAAAAAGGGAGAAAGTAAAAAACACAAAATGCCAGTAAGGAAACAAGTAACAAGAAAAACAAGAACACAAGTCAAATTAAAATGAAGTGAAGTTTCATTTTTGCTTTTATTTCTGCCTTTTCTTGAAAATCTCAACAGGCAATATCTCGATTAATGAAAAGTAAATGGCTTATCTCCTAAACAGTGATTGCTCGTCATGGATTAGGAGTATTCTATTACTGCAATAATATGACCTTTTAAGTTACGTATATGTATTGCAATGACAATTACAAAACTGGCCAAACTGATAATTATATAGTGGGTAGCAAATGTTTTGGACAAAAAAATTCTAATAATGTGAATAATGATGCAAGGGGAAATTGAAATTATCTCCAAAAAGCATGAGATTATAGACGAGACATTCCCACCAGGTTTTTATTTCCATCCATTTACATTTTCACAATAATATGAATGCACAAAAAAAAAAGGTTTTTTGCACTCTGCAGAATGAATGCCTCGTAGACCTCAAATATGGCAAGTACCACAGCTTTAAACACTTGTCTAGGCATGAGTCTTTCAGTTTGAGGGATTTGAGTTCTTTCCCCCAAACAAGAGTCTTCCAGGACAGAGATTTCTGGGCTGTTCGTCACACACTGGGGTTTATCCACAGTCTTCGATGATGTTTAGCTCAGGAGACTGTGAAGGCCACTGCACAACCTTCAGACCGCACCTCTTGATGTCGTCCATCACGGATATTTTTTGATTTGATTTATTTGAGCTATTATTTACAGTGCGTTATTATTTACTATATTGAGCTGTGAGTACGATCTGTACCATTTGTAGAAGCCGTTTGCTTTTTAACTGCAGCCTTTTCACAGATTATGTGACGCTGTACTTCGATTTGTAGATATTTAATCCATTCTTCGTTCTACCTAAACATTTATGATGGATCCGCCCTCAGGATTAAGACAGACGTTCACTTCATCAGATTCTGTGTGATTTCTTCTCCAAACTGACCTGTGCTCATTCAGGCCAAAATGTTCTACAGTGGGATGCAAATGTTTAGGCAAAGTATTTAGACAAGCCTCATGCATTTTGGAGACAAAGAACAGAGGTTGAAATGAGCAAATGTCCGCTTGGTGCATGTGAAGTCAGATGGTAGAGTGGACCTTAGTCAATAACGGTCCAGTTGCATCCATCGAGTGGGCTCCTGTGTATTTACTGTCCTGAATGATTGAGAAGTCTTTTTTAAACCCAAGAGTTTAGCATAATTGTCTTTTCCGATGTTGCACTGCGGTGATCCACGGCCTCACAAAATGTTGGAAATGTATCTCTGAATTATTGGAACTGAACTTGTCTTAAACTTGGGACGCCTTTGAGGCCATTCCTTAAAGTGGCAGGCCAACATCATGTCATGGCGCACCACAGTTGATTCTGACCATTAGCCTGGCTTCACATCAGGTTCCTACAGGTTTTCCCGAGGCATCAAAGGATGGGTGAAATGCAGAGGAAACATTTCCCTATGGGGACAATAAAGAAGATTTTAACACCTCGACATACTCTGGTGCATCGGTGCAACCAGCCAGCTCTGAATTACAACTGCCCATGGGGTCGACCAACAGAAACGATCAGACCATCACCAACCATAACAGTCCCCATTGACTGGAACTGGAATAGCTAACCATCTTTTTTCTCCATTGTCTATCCTTAGAGCCACTGCCCTGTTGTTGTAACCTATGTGCAAAACACATGAATGCATACAACGAATAAAAATACATTTGTTCAGCAATAATAATGAACAAATGGAAAGAAAAACAACCAAGTCACTGACATGAACCGGGTGGCTTTGGACCAAACCTTTTTACAAACGTGCGCGTCAGCTTTTGCTTTTCTACGGTAAATATCAACACATAACAACACGAGTCACTTCCACTTCCATACATGGCTTTGCACGTTCACTTTCGACCATATCCAGGCCAGCTGTTTGCTCTGACACACTTATTGGGTAAATAGTGAATCCTTCATCTAAACATTATCACTGGCAAATGAGCTGGAAGTGGAGGAGAGCGGTGGGTGTTTTCTGCTCGGCGTGACGCATCGGAGCGAGTGGGCTGCCGGCGCTGAACCATAACAAAGCTAAAGTATAGGTGTGGGCTCGCGCGAACAGTCAGCCACATCCGACACAATGAGGAACAATCAGGGGTGAGCTTCGAACCTATGACCCGTCAGCCCGTGTCCAGAGGGTTTGACGTCAGAGGAGAACGGGCCGTCCTGGCAGCTTCACTCGTCAGAGCCAAGCTTTGTTTCCGACGCTGTTCTCCTAAGTGCGCCTGTTCAAGTGGGTATCGGAACGTTGAAAAACAAACAGGAGCAGTCAGTAGAGTCCATTGTGTTGCACGTGAAGTCCAAACAGTGAGGAGAGGGTCGGTGAACTCTCAACCATGCAAGGGGCGTGTAGGGAAGTACACTGTGGATCAACTATTGTTTTGGGTAGAGCTTAATTATGTTCCAAGTACATTTTTACTAACATTCACCGAAGTTACTGTACTGCATGCGGTATAGTTTTATCACACAGAAGCCTTCTGTTGACTAAAATTATAGTGAAGACACATTAGCCTCTTACTTCTGGCTACTCTTTCCACCATGAGAATGTCTGTGAATTTCAAAAGCTTTGTTTCGTCACAGAATCAAAGTTAAATCAACTTAAAGCCACACCGCGTAACATTTCACCCAATGCATAGAATAAAACACTGGCATTAATTTACTGCAGGTGTATCATATCTTTATCAATAAAGACAAACTAAAACAGTGTGTGTTTGCTCAAAACTGAACTAAAGGCAGCCCAATATAGGCGCTTACGCACCACACAGTTCAGAGGGACAGTCCCTGAAACCCCCCATCCATTTTCTTCCGCTTTATCCGGGGCCGGGTCGCGGGGGCGGCAGTCTCAGCAGAGATGCCCAGACTTCCCGATCCACGCACACCTCCTCCAGCTGTTCTGGGGGGACCCCGAGGCGACACCAGGCCAGCTCGGAGACATAGTCCCACCAGCGTGTCCTGGGCCTTCCACGAGGCCTCCTCCCAATAGGACATGCCTGGAGCACCTCCCGAGGGAGGCGACCAGGAGGCATCTGGAACAGATGCCCTAGCCACCTCAGCTGGCTCCTTTCAACGTGAAGGAGCAGCGACTCTACTCCGAGCTCCTCCCGGGTAACTGAGCTCCTCACCAGATCTCGAAGGATGCGCCCAGCCACCCTGCGAAGGAAACTCATTTCGGCCGCTTGTATTCGCGATCTTGTCCTTTCGGTCATTACCCAAATCTCATGACCATAGGTGAGGGTGGGAACGTAGATCGATCGGTAAATCGAGAGTTTTGCCGCTTGGCTCAGCTCCCTCTTCACCACAACAGTCCGATACAGCGACCGCATCACTGCTGACGCCGCACCGATCCGTCTATCGATCTCACGCTCCATCCGTCCCTCACTCGTGAACATGACCCCGAGATACTTGAACTCCTCCACCTGAGGCAAGGACTCCCCACCGACCTGAAGAGGGGAAACCACCTTCATATTCTTACAGTTAAACATTTCATCACAATAACGCTCAAAAGGAGTAGGCTGATGTCGAGCTTCTGTGCGCCTACCCCTCATTCGTCATTATTAATCACCCTCGTGCTATTCAGTAGTAACTTTTAGGCTTTTTTTTTTGTTCCACAGCAAGACGATTCAGAATTATGTTTAGAATAATATTATTTCTTCTTCCTACTCCTGTTCTACTTGCTCTCTCTACCTGTCATGGAAATTGTATTATTGCTATTGTTGTGTTTGATGGATTGTGGCTCTCCTGGTTGTTGCATTCCCATCAAAAGACAATGAATAAGATTGAAGGGACCGTGTTGTGACCTCATTCCAAAAGGAGCTGCACCTAATCTTAAAACACACCGGCTATCAGCGGTCGCCGCCAGGGGGCAGTACGAGACAGCAGAGTACTATTGTGACTCAGCTGATTCGGAGTCAGCAGCCTTCTGTCACAGCGGCAGCGGGGACTGTTTGCGCACTCACTGTTTGTTACACTGAAACACGTGGGCGCGGGGTTTGTCACGTGAGCCTTAAAAGTTCACTCAAGTTAGGTCCTGAAGTCTGAAGAGGCCACAGCTGCAACATCAGCAACCACGAGCCTTCTAGGAAACTAAAACCAGTGGAGATGAGTGCATGGTGATTTCGCCACAAAGCAGGGAGAGCAGATGTCTTTGCATATACATATTTTTCTGTTGGCAGTGACGTGCGTAAAAGTGTTGGAAGATTCTTTACAATGGCACGTTGGCACATAACTTTATTTAGCCAAATCAAAATGTATGTGCAAGTAAGAGGAAATAACTCACCTGATGAGGGATTTTGTGATAACCAGCACATCAGACAATGGGAGAAGACGAGAATCTGCACAGAATGTCCCAGTTAATATTTAATCATGGAGAAAAGAAACGTTTATGCACTTTAATAGCTAATTTGAGGTCATAATCTGTTTTTCATATCCATACAAATAGATCAACAATAGGCAGAAAAACAAAACAAATGTGTTTTCCGGGTCTTGTTTTTCTGCTTATTGCTGATCTATTACCTGAATATGGGAGCCATTAGACTGAACACTTCAGGGAGATAGATAAATAGATCTGAAAGTACATTTGGCCTATTTCTGTACTTGTGTGCCAGGGAGGATTTGTCCAGACATAAAAAGATAAAAGTTTCCCTTTTTTCCCCCTTCAATTATGGCTGATATCGTCTGATTTTATGTGCGTTCAGATGACCTGACCAAAGTTGTATCTGCGTGTAGAAGCTGCTGGAATATAAGCAGCGGCTGCAGGTTAACAACTTTAAGTTCTGTGTTCATAATGGTAGGTGATTGGCCTAAAAACGACTTTTCCCAAAATCTTCTGTAGCCATTTTTTTTTAAATTATAGGTAGAAACCATATACTGTATGTTAGGGCTGGGCGCTAAAAATAAAATAAATAAATCACGATAATTTTCCCCATATTGATCGATCTCTATTTTCGATTCAATTTCATTTTTTTCAATAACAAATTAAATACATCTTGCTGATTCAAAAAATTAGATACATCTTTTATTCAAACCTCAGCTCAAACGAAAAACAAATGCTCTCATTTAATGCGCAAAAGTCTTCCATTGTCTCGTCCAAACTCCCAAACTAGGTGCTGTTTGTGCCAAAGAAATATAAACCTGCCGATTATAAAGTCCTAAGACGATTATTAAGATTTACCAAAGTGGAGATTGTGATTTCGATTAATTGCCCGGCCCTACTACTTTGTGGTCTTGCATCCTCTAAGAATTAGTACTAATGTCGCCAAAGCAGGTATATCAACTAATGAACTCATATTTTTATTCGTGCGTTTTTAACCTTCAAGTGAAGCAGCGGCTTTATGGCGAATTTACTTTCCATCACAGGGACCTCTATGATGCTCCAGGATCAATTGTTATTCTACTTTCTGGTAGGTTTTCTTTGCTGAGGGACCCTCTCACCAGAAAACCTTCAAAACACTTGATGCTGGAGTGTTTATAGAGGCCACTGCGATCGAAAGTAAAGGCTGCTAACCACCCAGAATATTACGCTCAAAGATCAGCACATTCAGTGGCAATCCATGAACTAACTCTCCATAGCCTTAGTGAGTTGACTAACCTGTCAGTGCAGACAATGTGAAAGCCAACTTAGTGTGATTACTGATGGCTGTGACAATAGTTATAATAGTTAAGCACATGGTACTTCTCAATACTACAACTACTACAACACCGCATAAGAGCAAACCGGCCCAAAAATCTAAAAAAATGAAAAATCCATTTATTTTTGCCAGTAGCACTTTCCCTTCTTTTTGTACACACAGCGAACGAGATGCTTGGAAGGTCACTTGCGCCCTTGCTATTCTTGTTGAACAATTTTGAAATGAACCAAAGCAATTGTGATGACGTCTGTAGACATGTTCTGTGGCAGAATCTCCACTGCCCCCGGGACATCTTCGGTTCTTCAAACTGCCGTTTAACGGTGAGGTTGCCACGGAGACGGTCACCCACATGTCTCCTCACGAGAACCCTGGACGACACCGCTGCTTCCCCTCACACTCGCCGCTCAAAGGGCTCAAAGGCTGAAAGGGCTGTTTTTCCGTGCTGCACTCTTGGGGCGTAAGTATAAGCTGGTGCAGACTGTGATGATCAATACACAGTGGCACTAATGCTCTTCCAGGCAACACTATACAGTACGTACTTTACAGTATATACGGTGTTTGCAGTGAAGGCTGTATAAGAGCTATTGGTTCTCAAACTTTACCTAAAAGTTCAGCCTTGGAGTTCAGTATGGGACTTGACTGCTTTCTGTATATACGAGTGAGTTCCATTTGTTTGTCGTCCTGGTTTGCCTCCAAACCAATTGCCCTCAGTGGGATGAGTAAAAACGGGGTTCAGAAGCCCCTTACGAGAGACCAACAGGCCCGGGTAGAACCATGAGGCCGTCCTTCTGTGGACCCACCACCTGCAGGAGGAGTCATAGGGGCTGGTGCAACCACGACCCGGCAACGGACAAGTGGAAGAAAATGGATGGATGGGGTAAGTAAAGTCCCGGATTGAGCACAAGTTTGTTTGTGATTACCGGCCACCTGTTGTACCGTGAGCGAGATGAACATGAGTTGAGGTTGGAGGGAAAATCCCAGAAAAAGCTTCTTAAAATCGTGAAAGCTGCCCTTTGACTTACTTTATGCAACGATCAGAGCGTTGATTTCAATGATTCAAATAATGGAATTGACTTTGACATTGAGGCCGCCGCTTCACCACACTGCTTGGTAGCAAAGTAATATTTCAATTTCCATAAAAAAAACAACAACAGACAAACTAGATTTGCTGCAAACAGTTGGATTTAGCAAAAAGATGTACGCGAAGGCACAGGTAAAATTCCTTCATATACTGTAAAGGTTTAAGACTGCGAACTCAGGTCACTTGGCCCTGAGTCGCGCGATTATCCAGGTGAGCTAAAGCGTGATCTGAATGGGGATAAGTGGGATTCCAGACGCTCTGAAGTTGTCTGTAGATTTGAACATTTTATTTTATCTCGAAACTTAAAGAAACGCATCCCAAGTTAATTGGGCCATGCATATGTAATGTTCAACTGTTAATAGCGTGACTAATGCCACCGATACTTACTTAATGTAATGTGTGTTTTAATGCTGCCCAGGGCTGCAGATACAAAGCTTTTACTTTAAAGGGACTAGATGGAAGATGTCATTTTACTCGCTACTGCCACCTCAGGCAGTCTCTCTTCTGTTAAGCTCGTGGATGATGGTGGAGGTAGTTGGTACTTCGGCCCGCTATATAAGTTGAGACCATTTACCATTTACCATTTACTCTTAGCGTCAGTTGTGGTGAACCGGTCTGGGCTCATTCTACACATTAGGACATTGCTGGAGCATGTAGGGGAACATTTTTAAATTCCATCTAGTCCCTTTAAGATCAACATATTTGTTCCTGTCGAATAAACTAAACTAAAACTTAATTCTCATATTAAGAGGCTGGTTTGACAGGGCAGGGTCACTTCTCTCTTCTAAACCTCTTCTAAATATGGCATTGAACTGAAATGTCACTCAAGACGCTTCCACATCTACGTGTATATGTTCTATCTGCATCATAGCTCCATCTGCTGCTTTATCAGCCAAATTAATATTCAAATGACACTTACGTGAGGCATACGTACAGCTATATTTCAGGACTCCTCCTCCACCTTGCATCTGCTAACAGCAATGACATTGTAAGTTTGAACCCAATGGCCTGTTTCACCTACTTTGTGTTCACTGGGTTCAGTACGATCAACAGCTCCAACCAAAGCATTAGCTAACGTTATGGAGTGCAGTGTTCTCCTTCACAGCGAGAGGTCCATATGACGGTTAAGACAGTAATGGCCAGACTCTTGGTTACTGCATGGCCTTGGACAAACAGCTGAGAGTAAATGGATGCTTGTTGAAGTAGAAGAGCTTCTGCGTGTGAGCAGAACACAATGGGCAGCATCAAGTCAGTATTGTCATAAGTGACTGATGCATATTTTATAATGATGAGTTATATAATGTCTTGCATTCATTAAAGAAATATACTTGGAGGACTGTGGTTGGTGATGTTCTCCCAAAATAGATGTCATGTAACCAACTGAAAGAAGATGGTAGGAAGTTGTTGTTCCCTCATCAAAATCATATCTGGAGTTGTGTTTTAAAGTGGACTGGGTGGATCAGACTTATGCATAAAAGTTTACTTCAAAAAAAGTCATGTTGGTTTCGCAGCATGACATTTTATGTTTTTAAAATTTGAACTTATGACTCTGTAAGAATTAAATATAGAATTATTAGAGACCAACAGGCCCGGTTAGAACCATGAGGCCGACCTTCTGTGGACCCACCACCTGCAGGAGGAGCCATAGGGGCTGGTGCAATGTGATTTGGGCAGATCCAACAGCTGCCCCCACGATCCGGCAACGGAAAAGTGGAAGAAGATGGATGGATGGATGGAAAGCAGCCCAGTTAAAGCCTTTAGGCCTGGAATAGCACAATCGTGAGTCTGTTATCAATTCATTATTTTATTCTGTCAGCCCAAAAGCACCGCAGCCCACCGGGAAACGTCCCAACTTTCCCGATTACCCAGCACGCCCCTGGAGTATGCTATGTGAAGGCACATGTACCTCCATTAGTGCTCTCTTATATGGTGTGTGCTATACCTGGAATTTTTGTCTGCCAACTGATTGCTAAGATGCAAGACTGATAAGCTTTTTCCCCGTTGAATCTTGCTTTAGATTCTAGTTTTGAAACACTGATCTTTTGTCCTTTTACAGCACATTTGTATTTAATTAGTCAGGTTTTGGTTATCTTCCTCATCAACTTTCACATCAGGCTACTCCTTGAGGTGGTTGAAGGATTTGAAATCCTTGAGTGTCATGAAGAACAACAGTGCATGAGATTTGTTCTAACCCAACTGGCTGCTCTTTTCAAGCTGTCCTCGCTGCAAGCTCTCTTCTCCAACAGAGACATCATGCCACTTTCTTACAGATCGAATCTGGATCATTTCCATCCTAATTCATGTTAATGGATTTGGTGATTTTACAATGCATAAACAGACCAGTGGTTATTTTTTTTACACACATAATCGGATGAACTTTGGAGAAAGAAAGCTAAACTGTGTGTTCGAAACATGTCGGAAATGTAAATTTGATGACTTTAAACAGTTATGACCCCATTTAATAGAGAATACTCATGTGGGACAACACACACCTGAGTTCCAGAATGGGCCTTTATGAAAACTTTCCCTTCATGTCTGATCTGAGACTGGCAGCCGGAAATTTTAAATCAAAATAGACAGTGAAGTTACGTAACAGCGTAAAGATGTCCCTTATCTCTGCAGCGGTTCAATCTCTTCATCTATTGTGTGCCGCTTCGTTTTATCCTCTTCGGTTTAATTGGAAAAGAAAATGAAGAAAACGCACGGGCGCTGTCTTGTGAGAGCTTTGTGGATGTGTGATAAGACACTGGCCAAGTTAAACAGCAGCCGAGCCATTGTCTGAAACAGATGGGGTCCTTGAGTTCAATGTTTTAAGCTGTAGTGAATGTGGCAACATTACCATCTTGATCAAGGTTATGTTTGCATTCAGGGTAAGCTGGTCAAAGCAGGGGTCAAAGTAGGGGGTCTTCAAGTTGACAGATGCCACAAAGTTAGAAAAAACATTTATTAGCAATTGTCTCTGTCTTAGTGAATTGATTACATTTTTAATTCTCACGACTGTGAAGAAGAACATAAGTTCAACACCTGGACCACGTGAAGCCTTTTTATATTGAGTTTGCATACTGTAGTTTCAAATTATTGACCAATCCCCAAGACAGGTTCTTTGGGCCATAGAAATTAAAAGGAGAAACAGGCTAGAAACTTTTCCACATTCATTGGCTTGTATTTCTCATTTAGCCATTAGAAATTAGCCGTCAAATTATGCAAAGATCCAGATGTGTTCAGCTGTTGTCAAACATGGACCACATTTTGGTGCCTCGTTAGAAATCATGAATGAATGTAATGTTCTTTTGAGATGTCTCTTAAGCTAGTGGCCTCTGAACTAAATGCTACGTCATATTCAATTAAGTTTCTGCTTTTTGTGGAGTAGGATTCGCATCCAGTGGCCATGAAACAGGCATGTCATTCCTCGCCATAGTTTAATATAGGGACTGGTTTCTCCATTCATTTACCACCAATGGTCGAGGAACGCTTAATTCATGGTCCTCATGGTGGGGAGCTGACGTTGCTGTAATACCACCCCCTTGTGGCCAGGGGCGACTCCAAGAAACACTTGGGAGCTTTGATTCTAATGAGCCTTCCAACCTCCCAAGAACTTCTTAAAAGAGTTTTTCTTTATCTAAAAAATGCTATGACCCATGTGACAACGCTGGGGTAGGTGAACTATTTTTACCCACGCTAGTTTTTGTGTGTGCAAGTATCACCATGGCCTATGTCAAAATAAAGTTGTTGTAGTCGTAATTAAACTCTGGAAGGTTCTGCTTTACTCCCGGAAAGTTGTAAAAATGTGCTTTAAAGCCGCCAGGAATCATGATGTGTTAGGGAAGCTCGGAAGGAGTTTTAACCACACTGTTTGAACATAAAAAAAATAGCAATGACATATTTTACCGTAAATCCCTTTAGCCTAATAATAAGGGCATTAAACTCTCATTTCCACATCTGTTAGAAACCTCAAGGCTGCAGAGGAATGCGCTTCGCTAAGTTTGTCTCTAACAAACTATAAATAGCTTGTTTGCATCCTGGAAACCAAGACGCTTCCGTGGCCGCCGCTGTTTCAGATCTATCTCGACGTGAGAATGCCAGCGGTAGAAGAGATGGTTTGGCGATTGGCGTTGGAATAATTGGCGCGGAATATATAAATATTTCGGTGCTTTGCCATGCAGTCAGCCGCTGCCCAGACGTGTCATGCGTCACAAACGGCGGATATTCTAGCGCTCGTGGGAGGGGGGGGGGGGCCTAAACGCAGTGAAGAATTTATAGACACATGACGCTGGAAGATAAAATAGCGGTTCTTATAGGCTATATTTATGTATAGGACAGAATCAATTTCCCTCATCAAGGCACCAGGAAGCATATGCTTAGACTAATCACATAGCGGGCTTATTATCATTATCATTATGTGATGGGATATGCTGTTAATACTGTGATTTATCATGATTAAAATTATGGAACTGATCACTCACACTTTTAGCTTTTTGTACTTGATGCTGATGATAAATTACAATGGAAAACAAAAGTATCCAAACTAAATGCAAATAAATAAATAAATGCTTCGCCATGAGGTCACAAATATACATGTTTAGTTTAACCTAGGATAATTCTGCTGAACTTAACCACAATTTCAAACAGGGGGTATTAATGTCGAATTCTCTTGCACGTTGTAGTCAGAAATAGCAATATTGATCTTAAACAGCTGAAAAAGCCAGTTAAAACAAGACCCTCCCTCTCCCTCCTTCTCATGCTCCCCTTTACTGTGTAGCTGTTTCAATAAAGAATGGGACAAAATTACACTGTTTGTTTTTTTTACTTCGCGATGGAAGGATCAAGCTTAGCAAGAGATTGAGAGGTGAGGATCCCCCCCCCCCCACACACACACACTGAAATGTCAATGTTCATATTGTGTATTTTTTGTATGCTTCTCCAACTTATATTACAAGTTGTTCAGAAAGAGAGTGTAGATGTTAATGGTATGGTGGCGCTACAGCATCATTTTGATTCTAATCCAAATACAAAGTGCAATGCAATGGGAGAGCAGAAGCTTGGCCCACGTGTGCAGTTTTATCCTCACTCCTGCAAATGGATTTTACCATTGTGTCCCTTAATTGAGACTCGACTACTTCCACCTTCTTTATTGGTGGAGGTGCATAAAGTGAGTCGGCACTATAGATGAATATAAAATGGCCTTAATCGTGAAAGTGCTTTTTTAAATGTGACTAAAAGTGTTAGATATCAGACGCTTTGGTAATTGAGGAGTGCGGTCGATACCTGGCATCCTTCTCTCAAGGTTGAATCACATTGAATATGCTATCCCCACTTCAACTCACAACAGTACCTTTTATTTATTTATTTTATTCACAATTATTCAACTTATTTTTAAGAAGAACACGCCTTGACAGAAGGATAAAAGTGCAGGAGACAAGTTAAGGTTTTTCAATGTGAGAACTGCAGTGTGGGAGACTTGAAAGCCCTGACTGTGCTAGAGTGTATCTTGGTTAAAACATGATGAGGTTTTGCTTTCAGCCTTTCAGACCGTTTACTCTCTGTGCATCTGAATCAGAAATTATTAGCCAGAATGAAAAAACTAAACAAAAAAGTCTGCAGCTGATCATCCGCAAATGAATGCGTTGTAATGCTAAATTAAGTCCTAATACAGAGCCTTTCCACCACTACTTTAGCATCTCGGTGCCGCTTGTACCTGGTGCGCTGGTTACTTCCTTCGAGCCTCAAATGCATTTGTGTGGGAGGTAAGAGTGGCAGCTAGCTTTTAGCGTTAGCACAACTTTCAAAACAAACCAACTCACGCCGTATTCTTGTAACAGCTGCGGTAGCGCTAGGTGTTGTCCGTCCGTAGCTATGGCAAAAGTCTAGGCTTCCGTCATCCTATTAGCAGGTAACCTTTTCATCAAAATAAACCTTAGATATTAACATTATTTAAAAGATGTCTAAAATATTGCTTGTCATGCAAGTCTTGATGTCTGCAGTGCGGAGGTCCAACATCTACTGTCTTGTCTTGATCGTTTACCATGAGCAACGAACTGGGACTACGAAATTGTTTATGTGTACTGAAATAATGGACATTTTGTGAATGGAAATATCGGACATCTGGTACTTAAGGAAACGCAAACTAAATGTGCCAACTTGAAAATAGAAAATGAAACGTAAAGCTACACTGATACCTTTTTATACTGTTACGGCATTTCGTATATATATATATATAACGTAAAAACCATAAAGAAGAGAGTTGAAGTCTGAATCAAGTGGTCATTTATTGTCTTAAACACAGGGAGAACACAGACAGCATAACAGCGGCTCACAGAGTGGTCTGCCATCTAACCCACTTAGTGGCACATTTATACAGTAATCTGTACACATCAGATTGACAAGAGATGCTACCCTGACGTCAACACATTTGTTGTCCTATCTCAAGGCCTAGCCCTTATCTGTGACATGTCCTGAGATGAATATTCAGGTCATGTCACCGATATCCCTTTCAGCTAAACAATGACTAGTACATGTTAGAAATATATTTCTGACATTACAATACCATAAAGTAAAATAAAAGAAAACCTCTTGTAATATGAATATATTTTTCTATTGATGATAGCACGTTGTCCAGGCCTTGAGAACGGACGGCTTTGTCATACCAATGGCCAGTCTGCCGCAGTTGCTTTCTCCTAGACAAATGGAGCACAATTTATTTCGTACATAACGTCTCTTTAAAGTGGTTCCTCTTATGCATTGTTGAGCTTTCAACATACAGTCATGGAACATATGGTGGACGGGGTCACATCATGCGCTTTCTCTCTCTCTCTGACCTGGGTGGAGGCTCACTTTCACACCATTGTTCCTGGCCTCTCATCGTCAGCCATCTTGTTTCCTCTTCAGAACGGGAAGTCCGGGAGGCTTCTGTTCCCAGCACTTTGACTCAAAGCTGCACATACACATTAGCAACGCACATAATAACGACGTCCCGGATCAGGATGCACCTCTGTGATGTGCAGATGACCCAGTCCCACAAGGAGCACGGGACAGGACCGACGCACATCTGCCTTCCTGGACAGAAATCAAGGCCTGCCAGGCTGTGCAGTGGAAGGAAATTTAGACATTTTGCAATTTCAGAGCAATGTCTTCAGAAACATAACAATACTGTGGCAGAAGAGCAGCCAGGTCAACTGGGTGCTCACTGTTGTTGTATCCACAGACACTTTATCCACATTGTCCGCTGAACCCATATCGCTGTTTTGATTAAATGTAATGTAAACTAATGTCAGATCAGATAATGGATTTTGCGATGGTGCAAACTATTAACGCAAAATAAAGCAAACTTTTGCTAATACAATAATCCGCAACAATTCCTTAAGTCTGCAACTTCCCCGCACTTAAAGTGACTGTTTCTGATCAGTTACATTTATTTTCCATGTTATATTTGCGCGTGGTGCCCAACGCCTCAACAGGGTTAAGTCATTTAGACCTGCTCCATCCTCCATCCTATTTGACAATCATATTGGACAGATAAATGGTAAATTGGCCACAAATAGATATTTTTCTCTCTATGTAACACCTGTCTTCATAAATAACCCCCCATGTATGTTTTTAACGAGGATATAACTTTCTAATACGGTTGAGACATCATTTGGCAGGAATAGTTTTCTCTCCAAGAGCACTTTTCCCTTCAGCCCGACCATGCTGGGCACCTCTGACTTTTGTCACGTTCTTATTCATGAGTCACAAGCCATGGTATTAACATTCTCAGTGTGTGTGTGCATCCTGTATGTGCAACACAGAGGAATCACTGAGACAAAGGCCACATAGCGGGTTGAAGTGGTTATGAGAAATGTGGTGTGTAAAAGAATGCATGACAAAAAGAGTTACTGCCAATCTTACCATTCAAACAGTTGCATTATATTAGTACATGCCCCGTCAAAGAGCATGCTATTCATCCGCCTTCACAGTAATATAATTGCATTTCAGTCACAACACTTTTGTTCTTATAGCCGACATCTTGGAGACCTCTGGCTGGTGTGTATCATATCAAACTCTCCACTGACTGACGTCAAGATGCCTACATCCAAAAATAGAGCTGATACTTAAAGAAACCGGAAACTGGATTTCAACCATAAACTGCCTGGAGAGTTACTGGTACCACTTAAAAGCTGCAAAGTAGGGCTGCTCGATTATAGAAAAAAAATAAAAATAATCACGATTATTTTAGTCATTAATTATTTATTTCATTTAATTATTAATAAATAAAAAACTATGCAAAATCAGAAGCCACTTATGAGAGACCAACAGGCCTGGTTAGAACCATGAGGCCGTCCTTCTGTGGACCCACCACCTGCAGGAGGAGCCATAGGGGCTGGTGCAATGTGATTTGGGCAGCTCCAACAGCTGCCCCCACGACCCGGCAACGGTCAAGTGGAAGAAAATGGATGGATGGACTATGCGCAAAATATTGTCTTTTATATAATTATATAAATTATGCTCACAAGTCTAAACTAATCCTCTACTAAGAGTTCTATGTCACACCCGCTCCCTGCAGACCAGCCCTATAGCAAACCGAGCGCGCAGCCTGATATCACACAGCGCTGCTTGTTTATGTCGGACCATCGCATTAGCCATTAGCATGTGAAATGCGAAGGAAACAGAAACAAAAATAAAAAGTTTGCTTTGAGCTCCGTTTGTGACATTGGCTATTCTGAAGAGTTTTTGACTCTGCTACACACACCCTGCGCCTGGGCAAAGCATACAGAGGTTTCTAAACAGCTGTTCTCCTTTCAGCAAAAGGTGAGCGCTTATCAGTAGCGTTATCTCAAGCGCTACGTATAAAAATAATAATCAAATAACCCCCGACAAATACAACAGTTCTATCAGCGGATCAGATGCGTCACACAAACTAACCGTGCAGGACGGACTCTCTGTGCTTTGGATGTACAAGCGGGAGGACATCATTAATAATTATTTTTTTGTCATTATGCTATTTTTATAATCGTTTAGTGTTATAATCGAAATTGTAATTGAATTTCGATTAATTGCACAGCCCTACCGCAAAGCCTTCCATGGATAACATTTGTGGACATTAGCTACAGCTGCTGTACATGTTGTACAAACCTCTCCAAGAGAAAGCCCCGAACCACACTCAAAACATCTCGCCTCGGATACAACATGTGACCGAGGCAGCACCGGCTCCAGAACAATCTGACTAAGAGAGTTACAGAGGTGTGAGCTGAGTTGTTTATGTATTTTCCTCCTAAGAGATGTTAGCCGCTGTGTTTAATGTGTTGAGGCTAAATGCTAACGGCGGTAGGAAGCTAACGTCTTTAGCATCCTAAACACTGACGTTACAGAGGTGTGAGCTGAGTTGTTTATGTATTTCCTCCTAAGAGATGTTAGCCGCTGTGTTTAATGTGTTGAGGCTAAATGCTAACGGCGGCAGGAAGCTAACGTCTTTAGCATCTTAGACACTGACGCAGACTGAGACTCTGTTGAGATGGCAAGTTGTAAAATTCACAGAGAAAGGTTTTCTGTTTCCTCTTCGATGTGTTCATTTAGTCTGAGCAGTGGAAGCAGATCTTTGGTCAATCCTTTGGTAGCTGGACTGACGGCGCCGCTACACGTCTGTGCCTTGTAAACATCACCATGCTGGTGTGTTTACATATATACTCCAATCAGTTGTCCTTCATTTTCATCCCGAGTAGAGATATTATTACATATTGCAGTAGAGCCTTCAGTCTTCAAAATGGCAGCCTTACCTACGCGTGACGTAAATGGAAAAGCATGTGTAGAATTCAAAAGAGCATAGTTTGCAAATGATTGAGAGTTTGAGGAGAGGCATGCATCACATCACCCACTAAATCCACAATTATGCCCTGCACATCGACAATAATGTACTTTTAATGTGCCAATCTTTTCCACATCACAAACGCGCGAGTATGTGGTTTTAGGTAATAAATAATGAGAGCATTGTCGAGAGCGAGTGTTTCTCGTTATCTGGTGGAAACGCCGCTGAAATGGATTGTTTTGCTGGGAGGAGGCGTGGGAACTCTTCTGGTGGCCTCGTCCTGTTTAAGGTGGACTGAGGGCAGTTTAACCATTACAGCATGCTTCCTGCCAGGTATTGTTTATTTCGAATGAGCAAAATGAGGCGTGTTGGGAAAAGTTGACTGGCGCAATCTGTAAACACTGTTAACTAATTGGAGAAGAGGATCTAGACTCTGTATTACAACCTTCGATGAGGAAAACGTAAACGCCATGGTGTTTAATGTGCAGACAAATGATAGTTTTCCATGTGTTGTATTAATTATTTGTGTGGGCGAGTGCATGTTAGTGAACACATGCTGTAGACGAGGATTGTCGTGACCCATTGCCCACATTCGCACTCGCAAAAACCGGGTCATTGAAACTCCAGCGTATAAGGACATTCAAGGCGAGAAGGGCAAAGTGATGGACACGGCAGAAGTGCTCTCAGCAGATTAGAAAAGATACTAGAATAAGGTTAAACAGACGCTGGCTACACTTCCATTGGAACGAATTACATATCTGCTGAATGTAACCGAGAAGAGGCTCAGGTCCCTTTTAGATGATGCTCAAGATACGACTTGGACAAATTAGATTAAGTATATTATTAATTGAAGGGTTAAAACATTTAAAATCCAACTTCATTGTTATTAAATGATAATACACACATTACCAGACCAAAGTTAAGGTCACAAAACTAAGCAAAAACATTAACAAAAAAACATGAATCTAACCCCACATACAGTAAGTCTTCAAGGGATTCAGTGCTAATGTGATGTGCAAAGTGTCTTAAAAACTAAAGACCCAGTACGTACATACAGTAGTTGACATACTTTTAGTTAAACGTGCAGTTACAATGACTTGAACTAAATGAGATAGAGCGTACTTATTTTTGCACCGCGTCCGCTGTGTTCAAAAACAAACAACTAAAACATAGCTCCCCATGGATATAAAACGGCTTTGTCCCGCATGCCTTCCAAACAAAGATTTAGTGCTCTCTTTTCCAAAATCTTGCCTTGGACATCTTCAGTCTGAGGTCTATGGTGGCAGCCATGTTGTTTACTGTCAAAGGCCTGTAGTTTAGTTAGTTTCTACTATTTGCATCCACATCATGGAGATGGGTCCCCGGGACTGCCGTCGACCACTGCTCCTTACGGGTTGCCTCAGTGGCATCGAAGGATGGGTAAAATGCAGAGGACAAATTTCCCTACGGGGACAATAAAGTTGTGTTTGTTTGTTTATATAGTAGTTTGTATGCCGCCTAAGGATGACGCCCAAGAACAGCTTTATACAGACAGTTTTTTTGATGGGCCGCGCGTTGCGGATTGGTGTGCAGGCGGACAAAGACCCAATGTGCCGACAGCTCAAACTGAGGCAAACTTAAATTTAATGGACACATCCAAGGAACAGAATACAAAAGTGACAAACCTTGCAGGCCAGACCAGAAAAGCTGGACGGAACACACTAAGCATAGACAGGCACAGAGTCACGGAGACAGAGTCAATGTACCGACGACGACAGGAGGGGAACACAGGGGTATAAATACACAGGGAAACAGGGCACAGGTGACACACATAAGGGCGGGGCGGGCAATTAACACTGGGAGCACAAGACACAACCAAGGGGAAACTAAACGAAAACAGAACCCTGACACCGCGAATGGAACGGTGCAGTTTGTGTCAATTTGTGTCCCTCACAAATGCTAAGAAGCCGCAGTTTAAAGTCATTCACATAAAAGATTTTCCCACATGCTAATTTTAAAGGCACTATAGCTACCTGTTTTGTTTTTTTTCTTTTCTTTGCTTTGTCCTCCGTAAGTATATTGTAAACCCAGACATTTGTGGAGAAAAAAAAACACTGTGCCTGTAATTATAAAGCATTTGAAACAATTTTATGAAATTGGAGGCTAGTTTTCTAGCATATCTGAAAAGTGACCCTGCACGTTGTGAAATGTGTCTATAAACTTGACGAATCGGGATGCTTTAGGCATGTTAGAAAAGTTAGGAATGAGTTTGGACACAGCTAACATTTTGATTCTGTGGCTTTCTCTTTTATTGTTTGCTATTAAAATAATAATAATAATAATAAAACATCTGGTATAGGGCCTTTAAGTAATACTTTATCTTAGTAAATCAGGCCTATTGTCTCTGTATATTTGTATCAGTCAGGTATTACTCAGTAACTAATATAACGTGTTTATCACATGTATGTCATTTACAAGCCTAAAATGACAAAGAAACATATTATTGGGGGAAAGATGT
Organism: Proterorhinus semilunaris; assembly: GCA_021464625.1. Classification (NCBI taxonomy): domain Eukaryota; kingdom Metazoa; phylum Chordata; class Actinopteri; order Gobiiformes; family Gobiidae; genus Proterorhinus; species Proterorhinus semilunaris. The sequence goes on from CM038345.1 coordinate 7,416,394, forward strand.
ACTACAAGCTGCATTATCACTTAAATATATATTCATTTTAACTTGTTTACTTCATATCTGGGAACAAAGACACATAAGACACATTTCTACGCAGAATCCTGAATACCCTATACCTCTAACACGTGGAGGGCTGCACTAATTTGAACATGATTTGGAGACAGTGGTTTGAGCCTAGGCTTTGGCAACTCAAAATGTGCCTCTGTTTGCAATTGTGCTCAGTAAAATACACATTTGTGTGTCCCTTCTTTTCTTATTTGGGTATGTCTTTTCTGAATGTAATAATCATACTTACTCCTACTTACCTAAAATGTCCAAATGTAACAAAAGCTGACTTTAAAACAGGAAGCGGGGGAGCTGTTGACTTGCCGTCCACCTGCGCCAGGGGAACGACAGAAAACACCATTATCATCAACTAATGATTTTGAATGAGGTCATTGGACGCTTTTGTCCTGCTAATCACTGGCCTGACACTTCCTGTGGTGTACCCACACTCCAATCCTTTATTAACGAGCCACTAATGTCAACCGGAAACCATCTGCAGTCGTCACGACTTTCCTAATAGATATTTGCAATCTGCTTCTGTCGCCGTGCGGCCCTTTAGTGGAAATAGAAAGGTCGTACCGTACAAAAGGATAATTAATTAGCTATGTTTTACCCGAATGAGAATGCTAGACCTGAGTACTGTGTTTGACATCCAACTATCTTTGAAGAAAAGAAAAACGCTTGTAGTGAATGTTAACCCAACTAATGAGACCATTCTCTTTTTTTAAAACCCCCCTGCTCTAATCATGCAATGGATTTGTTTTTTCTTTCCTGTCGGCACAGGCATATTCCAAGATAACAATGCCAGGATGCACCATGCTCTGGCGCGTGAGGCTTTGTTTTTATGCATGCTGTGATCAAAGTGTGACATACATACACATGTCCTGTATACACATGTCCTGTATACACATGTCCTGTATACACATGTCCTGTATACACATGTCCTGTATACACATGTCCTGTATACACATGTACTGTATACACATGTCCTGTATACACATGTCCTGTATACACATGTACTGTATACAAAGTCATGTCTAACTTCTCCAGCCTCAGGTCTCTGTTCTTCTGTTCTTCCAGGTGGTCGTTCCGACATCCTCTCGTGCTTGGGAGCAACATGCTAATAAGGTAGAGCAAAGTCTAAATTAGGGCCGGGACTTTTTTCGATTAATTGCGAATAATTAATTACATGAGGTTTAGTGCGATTAAAAATAGTAATCGAAATTAATCACACTTTGCTTTCCACACTTCAGTTTCCTCTTTTCCTGCAGTCGCACAATTAATGGCGATATTGCACTGGTCTGTTGGACTTGGTTGAACAAAAATAAACAATCTTTTGTTGCTTAAGCTCATGTATTCAGTCATTATTCAATGGTTTACTAAAAATGCTTATGAAAAAACTTACTTCTCACTGTCCTCAGGTCAAATATTTATATGCGATTAATTTCGATTAATTAATTACAAAGCCTCTAATTAATTAGATTAATTTTTTTAATCGAGTCCCGGCCCTAGTCTAAATCTTCCAAAAAGTTATCATTGATTTGGCCCTGATCCAAGCCTCGCTCTATCTGGGGGATTCCGGTGCAACTTAGCATTCCAGTCCCAACGTCGGGTGAAACTGCACTTTGGAGAGCAGTATGTCGTCTTGGCTGCAGTCGGGTAGTGGGACGCAGCACTTCCCAAAAAAAGAAAGAAAAGAACATTAATAATGGACACTTACATTGTGCTAGGCCTTTAGCGGGGCTGCAGCAGGAGCCTGGGCTGCTGTTTTAGAGTTTGTTATTTGCTGACTGGCACATCAGGGTAACTACCGTCACGTCTCTGCTCTTTCCGTCTTTTGTAATGGTTTACAGTCGTGTGGTCCACTGGAGCCCACTGGGACGAGTGGGTTTATACAGCAGTGAGTAGGTCTTCAACATTTAATGATGTACAAATGGACCTCCAAAAGTTATAGACTTAATACCTTCTGAAACAAAACTAAAAGTACAAAAATAGAAAAGTGAAACATTATTGAAAAAATAAATTGCATTTATAGAATGGAACCTGACTCTCTGTTCAAAGTAAGTAAGTAAGTGCTTTATTTGTCATTGTACAATTGTACAACGAAATTGTGTTCAGGTGTTAGTCCTGAGCCGCCGCGACTGAGCCGCCACCACTGTAGGCCAACCTGACCAGCATGTTTTTGGAGGTGGGGGAAACCGGAGTACCGCCTTCAGTCTCCTCTGATCCTCTGAAACGGTGCAGCGCCTCAGTGCGTGTTTCAGAGCGTGGTGTCCTGCACTGGTCAGCTCCTCCACCTCCTTCCTCTTTCTCCTGAAGCTCCCTCCGCTTCACAACAGTCTTTCACCATCTTCTGGGAAGAGCTTAGCAGTTAAAGTCCATTAGCCAGAACACTAGTAGGGATAGAAGGCATGTGTGGCTTAGCTGTGAGTCTCGCCCGGATATCTCCTCGTTTGTCAATTTTTTGTTTCCTTTAGCTCCTCTTGTGACGCCTCCACTGTGATGCAGGTCTAGGGGGCTCTTGGTGGTCTTTAGTGTTTCAGAAAAAGACATTTGTAGGTCTCAAATGTTTAGCTCATAAAAAGCTGCTTTCTTCAGGACCTTCTGCAGCAAAAAAAAAAACTAAAATCACCAAAGCCCACAAAAGCACGGCAAAGACGTACAAAAGCATCCAGCAAAACAACGTGGAACTCAGAAACCACAAATGCAGCTCCCAGAAAAAGCTGCTCTTTTATGCGTCACCATGACGGATTCTTTTAATTTTAATTTTTTAAAAAGGTCAAACAGAATGAGCATCTACCACTGTTGGAGTTACAAGAGCTAACTCCAACAGAGTGTTAAAGTGTGTGATTGTTCCTTTCTTTTTTATAGTGACTTTTTCTTTGTATTTTGGTTCCATGACACACAGCTTTGAGTAATACCATTTACTCAGGTCTTTTTTCTTCTTCTGCTCCAATCTGTATTTTCTGCATTTAGTAGCTCAATAGATAGAATGCAAATGTCCTCCACTTTTTAAGAGCCCTTACACTGCACTGTCCGCCACAAGAAAAAAAGGATCACAGACACATTACTTATTTATATACTTATTTGATCATTTATTCTGTTAGCATAAAAATCAAGTCGGTGAGTCAAAAGCCAAGGCTTCACTCGCTTTTGTCCACTGTCTATCTGGGCACCAGTCCTAAAGTAAGCACACGCCCAATAGAACAGCAGAGGTGTGCCTATGATGTCCCAGTGTCAATAAACGTCCCTCATGGAGGCGATTGATGACACTCTCCGCCTCTCTCTTGTGCTTCCTGTCCGGTGCATATGCTTCCTTAAGGCAGCAATCACACCTCGCTCCCTTCCTCTCCGAGCTCTGCGCTCTGGGGAGGTCAGCGCTCCGGATTGGGTGTGCCGGGGTACAGAACAAGTGGTCTTAAAACAGAGGCGTGTGCCGTCTATTCATCAAGTGTTGGGATAACATGCATAATTCATCGAGTTTGGGGGATATGCCAGTGAAACCATTTTGAAATGAGAGATGGTTAAACATTCAATAGGTGCATAGCAATTCAACATTCTAGAAATTCTCTTTACTACTAAGTAATGGCTTTATTTATCATTATTTATTTATGATTTGTTTATGAGTTGTTACCTTGCACTACGTTCCTTGCTTTAATTGTTAAATGAAAATGTTATTGTTTTTATTTTGGGGGTGGGCGCTTATAAGCTCTTGCTTCGGCCTACCTCTTTGAGCAGACTAACTGCTCAAATAAACAAATAAACTAAACTAATTGTACAAGCGTACAACAAAATAGTGTTCAGGGGTTAGTCCTGAGCCGCTGCCACTGAGCTGCGCTGCCACTGAGCCGCGCTGCCACTGTGGGTCAACCTGACCAGCATGTTTTAGGAGGTCGGGGAACCCGTAGCACGGTTTCAGAGCGTGGTGTCCTGCACTGGTCAGCTCCTATTAGATGATATTCCATCCATCCAACCATTCATTTTCTTCCGCTTTATCCGGGGCCGGGTCGCGGGGGCAGCAGTCTCAGCAGAGATGCCCAGACTTCCCGATCCACACACACCTCCTCCAGCTGTTCTGGGGGGACCCCGAGGCGACACCAGTCCAGCTCGGAGACATAGTCCCACCAGCGTGTCCAGGGTCTTACACGAGGCCTCCCCCCAATAGGCAACCAGGAAGCATCCGGAACAGATGCCCTAGCCACCTCAGCTGGCTCCTTTCGACGTGAAGGAGCAGCGACTCTACTCCGAGCTCCTCCCGGGTAACTGAGCTCCTCACCCGATCTCGGAGGGTGCACTCAGCCACCCTGCGAAGGAAACTAATTTCAGCCGCCTGTATCCGCAATCTTGTCCTTTCGGTCATTACCCAGATCTCGTGACCATAGGTGAGCGTGGGAACGTAGATCGGTCGGTAAATCGAAAGCTTTGCCTCAGACTCAGCTCCCTCTTCACCACAACAGTCCGATACAACGGCCACATCACTGCTGATGCCGCACCGATACGTCTATCGATCTCTATCCGCTCTATCCGTCCCTCACTCGTGAACACTATTAGAGGATAGAGAGAAATTAGTCTCATTGGCATTCGTGTCACAGAATCTTGACCAAGCAATTTCATTGTGAGTTGTGAATTTTTGTGAATGCTTTTTTTCCACCATGGGCTACAGGAGTTATGGTTTGATGACACTTGAGTCTCAATGGGGCTTGAGAGGAGAACATCTTAATTAGTAGCCAAGATGATAGTTTAACACAAGGGAAAACAATGTTCAGCTCAGTTATTGCATAAAGAGAAACTGCATATCTAAATACAGATGACTTGATTCTCTAACCAAAAGCTTTTGTTGGTCTAAATGGTAAAAGCCTTTGAGAAGTGACAAGCGCTGTATAAACGCAAACCATTTACCATATGAGTAACCAGAATACATGCAGGAAACTCCCACAGATGTATAGAAAGAAATATATAAAAGCTCCAAGTCCATGATTAGATCCTGAAACTTTGAGACAAGGGCGCTTACACTCAGCCACGATACTTCCTATAATGTGGTGAGTGGCTTTCGAATGAAGCAATACATCCGTCAAAACTGCTTCACCTTTCTCATACAAGCCTGTTTGGAAGAAAAGGGCCTGGCGCGGGGGAAAAGCTGCGGGGTCTTGTTGATTTGAAATACTATTGACTGTAATGACTTATGCATGTGTGCAGGTCTCTGGGGACAATAAAGTTGATGAAATGAGGAGGTCAATGGGCTGATCAGTTTGTGATTTCCAAGACTCACAGAAATCTTTCTTGTTGTATAGCCCCTGCTGGCTCAATTGAGTCTAGGCCGCTGGCGGTTTAAGCCAGACTCAGTCTTACAATTGGCGACAACAAAGACTTTTATTGATATTGCTAACAACACGGCAAAGGCAAAAAACAATACGGCTTTATAACATTTATTTTCTGAATGTCCCACTTTATTTTTGGGTTAACCCGAAGGCTGTGAGAACCTTTTTTACTTGTGTAGCAAAACACAAAAACAAAGCAGAACAACCTTCGCATTCCTCAGATTTATTCCAGGCAAATTACTTCAGGGACAAAAAGTGCCTCAGTGCTCCCCATATCCATATCTAATAAATTCAGCCTGCGCCACACTATGAGCTTATTCTTCCACCCATAGCCCACAGGGAAAAGCACGCGTTTAATTAGAGCGACTGGATGTACGCGCATGCATTGTCTGCGTGGGCTACACAGTATCGCATTTGTTTACCCAGACGATCCAACTTTGCATCAAAACATATTTCTTCGGGTACAACGTGGACTTTGAGGCTGCAATATCAGTGCATGAGCAGAGGGGGCAGTAACCACCCACACAGGGCGGCTATCTGTGGCTTATGAGTCATGAAGGTGCTAAGGAGAGAAATGCACTTAGAAACTTTATGACTAAGGGGTAGAGGGGGAGGAATGGAGAGAGAGAGAGAGAGAGAGTGAGCGAGAGAGAGAGAGAGAGAGAGAGAGAGAGAGAGAGAGAGAGATTTACAAGTACGTTTTCAAAGTGAATGTACTTCTATGAGTTTTATCTCTACTTACTTTTACCTGAGCAACATTATTTATGAGGAATAAGTAAAACATTTTAGTTAGTCTTACCATTGGGAGTAAATCTGTGACACAAGCTTCATGTTAACCTCTTAACCCCGACATTAAAGGGACTAGACGGAGTTTAAAAATGTTAAAATGATGCATTTTCCACCCCCCTTGTAGAATGTGTAGAATGAGCCCAGACCTATTCACCACAAGTGCCTCTAAAACCCTGTCACTCAAAAAGGTTTTCATTTGGGTCCGAAGTGCCGTCATGCACCAGCTTAAAGGAACAGGCCACAGTTTTTCCACACTGAGATATGTTCTTATCGGAGCTTAGACGAGTTGACGCGCACCTGTCTGGTCTTTACGTGTGCGCTCAGTCATGCAAAAAGACCAAAGATGTTGTTAGCATTTAGCCTCTCCTCCTCCCCTCTATGGGTCCAAATGGGGATGAAGTTAGAAGCGACCAAGCTCTTCCACGTTTTCCCTATTTAAATACGGTTACGTGATCCAAGTTACACAAAATTAAACATGTCGATTGTCTAAGCCCCCTCCTGGCACCGCCACCTGAAAGTGGTAGAGGAGTTTGAGCGCCCGAATGATGCTGGGAGCTTTGTTGTTGGGGGCTTCGTGCCCCTGGTAGGGTCTCCCATGGGAAACAGGTTCTAGGTGACGGGTCAGACAAAGAGCGGTAGGGGTTGGTGCAATGTGATTTAGGCAGCTCCAACGACTGCCCCCATAACCCGGCAACAGACAAATGGAAGAAAATGGATGGATGGATTCAGATTAAAAGGGGGACTATATTGTAAGGCGGAACAACACCTTAGGAGAACTTTGATGTCTGTGCACTAATATCTTCAGAACTCTTTAGGAGCGCGGACGTGTACAACCTCTGGACCCCTCCGTGTTGCAGTAATATAATGAAGCTTCAGCGCAAATTCAACCCGGAGACGTACCTGCAGCCTTCACTCATCGCCTCAACGGCAGCCTTCACCAATCACCCAATCACGGCCCCAGCGCAAACCGCACCTGCACGTCAGCAATCATCGCAGCCACCTATTCCGCTCAGCTATTCATCGTCCAGGATCCCCTTATTAAGCTCCCCGGTCAATCACTCAGCCGTTTCCCAGCCGTGCTGCGCCCCTCCTCCGCCCCTCCTCCTGGCCTCTCCTCAGGCGTGTCGGGTCTCGTCCTATACCACCACCAGTGTAAAGGCTCCGGGGGGAAGATTCTGGCTATCATCATCTATCAACACCATGTATTCCATATCATTCGGCAATCTTCCGCCTGGGTCTGAGCCCCAATCACGATCCAAGTTCAATAAAACTTTCTAATGCAGTCTGTCTCTGTGAGTCTTTTCAGGTTGAAATACTATTGTTGAATGACACATACTTAAAGCTTATAATGAAACACATAATTAAATCATGACTATTTAATTGTAATAAATTAGCACATTCAACTAAACCACATGACAGTCGCCCGACATTCCAGCCGTGCTCTGATGAAGAAACGAAGGAATGGTTTCCTCATAGCGCAGACATTGCTGACATACTTGGAGACTTACTACGTCTCCAAAGCGGCTTCTGCAGACTTTCGCACATGAGTGGGAATGTCCCTGTGAAATGTGCCTTGGCTTCCACAGAGACGGCGAGTGAGAATGCGTAGTTTCACACACCTGTGGCTCTCCAAATGGGAACCAAGTCAACAGCCGATATGGACAAGAGGAGGGTCAACATGACGCAAGTAGTCATCTTTTCAAAAATGGGTATAACTAACCAATATGTCCATCAATCAATCTGTATTAAAAAAAAACTAAAAGTCAAATTACAATAATTTCTAGTGCTAGGGTTTCCCCAATCAACCCAGATACATGCACAATAGTTTAGGTGACTCTGACCATGAGCCTATTGGATGGGCCCCCTGACGCTGAAGGAGAATGGGTCGAATGAAGAAAAAGACATATTTTATTTATTTATTTGGCCCGGTACTGTCCATGTTAAAGGCATACTGCCCATTTATCGTTTCAATCTTTTGTTTTTATTTGTGACTAATGTGTGCAGCTGATCAACTCAATTTTCTTCGGGATTAACAAAGCATATCGTAACATTTTGGATTATACAATGCACCTAATGTCCAGCTAGACACAGAAGATGAGTAATCAAAGAATGGATTTGGAAGTCACCCCAGGGACGAACGGCTTGTGGTGGCCAACTGATAGTCTCGTTGATTTTTGATCCTTCGATGTTGGCTCTTACGATCACCCACTATTGGGGAACGTGAGCTGGGCTTAGACCGTCGTGAGGCAGGTTAGTTTGACCCTAAACTGATGATGAGGTTTAAAATGATCAGCTAATCAGGTATGTGGTAACTCGTGGACATAAAACACACAAAACGCTAAAAACTGAAAAGGTGTGAAAGTATTTTGCTGTATATTTGGTATATATTTTGCTATGGGGAGTAGTTCGGCCAGAGCTGATTTCCCTCCTTCGTGCATTTAAACTCTTAGGTAACACTCTTAATATTTGAAGTTTTGGAAAAGCCTAAGAAGATTTGAAATTGAATTTTTACTCCTGGCACCGGATGGAGCCTCGACTGTGGACCTCCACTGTAACCATGGTTGCATACACACACACACACACTGTCATTCATCCTTGCCTATTGTATACATTTGCCGTGGTAGGGGAAACAAGATCACCTGCAGAAAACCCAAAGAGAACATGCAAACTCCACAAAGAAAGACCCCGTTTTTGACTTTGAGATAATTGCGCTGATTTCAGTATCTTTTCATCAAGTCAAAAACCTTACACCACGGGCAGAAAATGCGTCCTGATAAATCTGCTGTAGAATGCGGATCGTCCTGCTAGTCCTTGAGCACCACTCCTCTCATTCATAAACTCTGCGGTATTTACTGAGTGTTTCCGCTCACACTTTGAAGCCGCCGCAACTATGAAACAAACCGTTTAAACACAATGCTTTTGCAATGACCTTTTGCCAACATTTCAAAACCAACAATCAATCATACCATTCATGCCGGAACGGCAAAGAAGAATTCACAAACAATTTTCTGAAGAACCCATTACAGGCACTGTCATTTACACCCCAAACAAGAAGATTGTTGATATTTCTGACATCATTCATGCCTTCACTCTTCTCTCAAGAGCTTCAACTGTTCCATGTCACCACCGCAGCAGCACACTTACAAAGCAAGTGGGACAAAGGCTTAGCAGAAATATCTTTCATTATTTATCAAATTTCAATGCAGTTTCATTGCTATAAAGTTTGTCTTTGAAAAAAAAAAGGGTGCTATTCAGCTCTCCAAAGGACCGAAGGATGGTCAAGTGCATCCTTTGTAAATTAGCCAAACGGAAGAGTCGAGCTGATGGATCCTCCCAAAGTGGTTCAGACGCAGGGTACATCCGAAACCTCAAATCCGTAGATTCTACGTCCGGATCCTAGCTCCAAACACGTATGACGTGGTAAGGTCAATGGTTAAATCCCTATGCAGGTAGGAACTAGAGCTACAGCAGCATTTGGACCATGGACCACAATAACAATATGAAGCCACACAGAAAACAGACGATGATATGGATATGGGATGGCACAAACTGTAGCTCCTAATCGCCGGTGAGGGACTACCAGAGGTCCCTATGCTAAAGAAAGTATGATAGTTAGCTTTGAGGCTCCTTCTCCTCCCTCCTTCCTCACTGACAGCACTATTCAGACGCTTCTTGTCATGGCGGACGCTGACGCACATCCGGTTTGGCGTTGGACCTCTTACCAATTTACTGGTTTCAGATGCACCCACAGAGGATCCTTTACCACCTGTACCACAACCAAACCCTTCTTCATCGTCCTGAGTCAGTGGCATTGTCAGTACGTTTGCATGTTGTGTGTTTTTGTGTCTTAGGAACCAGGTCTGCGAATTAGCTGTTAGCTATAAGGCCTATGAACATGGCATCGGTTATTTTGTAGCAATGCTTCTTGTTCTGTCCCTATCAAATAAACATATATATAAAAAGAGCGCCACCTACTGTTCTGGAGTGTTCATTATAAGGTTTTTAAATGGGACGACACAGAGCTACATTTAGGTTTCACTACAGTTCCTTTTTATAGAAATGCAGTGGAATAGAAAATATATGTTCTCATTCTTCTAGATTTTCTGAAACATTCCTCAAAGTTCAGTTTCAGTTCAGACAATAATACTCATGTCTGCCTCCAACCTGGGGGCTTCTGGGTCAATTACTTGTGGACAATGTGTTTGCAAGCCAACACTATCTTTGTTATAGGGTTAAAAGCTCGTGATGAGGTCATGTGTTGTCCGATGTTTCGAAGAGGGGGTTTGACCTTGGATCTCACAGACGGGCTGCAGCTGGATGAACATAACAAGCATGGCGGCTCCCGTGGGAAAGTCCCGAGGTGCTGTGGGATAGTGTGACTGACTGAGATTACACCTGTCGAGAGAGAGAGGGCAAATAAGATGCGGGGATTTACTGCCGAAAGGTGGACTTCAAAGCATCTTGGAAATCAAATCTGACCTGAATAGCTCCCAGGTAAGTTTTAAAGTGCGTGTTCACAGAAAGAGAGTTTGAGCAGAGTACATTGATACATACAGTACATAGATTTGTGTTCTGATTAGGAATTTCAATACTTTAACCTGAATTAATTGAATTTCTAATAATATCTTTTTATTTTGGTAATTTTTTATTTCAATATCAACGATTCAACCAACAGAAATCTGCAATAAAGTACTGGTTTTCAATATCAAATGCTGTTTTCATGTAAGTTTAAATGTATGAAGTCACGTCGGCCGTGGCTTGTAGGTTAAAGCAGCCGTTTTCAAACTGGTGTGACTTTGGGACCAACCTTTAAACTAAATTTTAATCAGTCTGATGTTGAGTGAAATATTTTGAAAAGTACAAAAGCAGGTTAATAGGATGGCTGTGGTTGAACCTGTTACACAAGCCTTATGCTTTTTTAACTTTACATCAATCGATATTGATTAGGAACTCGGATATCAGCCCCGGCCCTTAAAGCAGAACTAAGTCACTCATGCCCCTAGAGGCCATAAGCGCCACTGCAGGTGTTGTAGCATGTTGTGGTTTTTTACTCATTAATTGTCCGTGAGAGTAAATACTACGCTGACAGAAAAGGGAGAGAGGGATATTGTACATCCAATTACACAATGGAGATCATTTTTGGCACTCAAACTTGGCTGTAAATATTGCTAAAGTGGCGCTAGCCTGCCCGTTAGCCTGTTACCTTCTTCTTCGTGATTCTATTAACGAACTGCACCATTCAATATTGCCCCGGTACAAACAAATCCTAATTTATAATGATTCATTCTGCCACCACAGTTGAGACTGCCTAACTTGAACTCCATGCTGGTACGTGCCAACTTGCTTCCCTTAGTTGGGCCTCATTTTTTACAAGGGCCATTACAGATGTGGCCGGTGTACTCAATGTAATTTCACCAAGAAAACAAAAGCATTTCAACGTCCCAGGACTGGAACAACTTTTAAGATCTAAGGAGTGATCACATGCACATACTAAAACACCTGAAGCGTTACACTCAGTGCTAAGGGATGCATATATTTCTTCCTGGGCGCTACAGTGTGGATCTTTTACCCTTTTACCCTTTTCTGGTCTCTCATAATGGGCTGCAGAAGCCCCTTATGAGAGACCAACAGGCCCGGGTAGAACCATGAGGCCGTCCTTCTGTGGACCCACCACCTGCAGGAGGAGCCATAGGGGCTGGTGCAATGTGATTTGGGCAACTCCAACAGCTGCCCCCACGACCCGGCAACGGACAAGTGGAAGAAAATGGATGGATGGATGGATGATACCATGCTTGGAGTGTGATACTTTTTGCAAGTATTTTGTAATAATCTCACACATCTTTATCACTGCCCCTCCTGGAACCGCCACCTTAACGTGGTAGAGGGGTTTGAGTACCCGCATGATCCTGGGAGCTCTGTTGTCGGGGGCTTTGTGCCCCTGGTAGGGTCTCCCTAGGTGACGTCCTTCTGTGGACCCACCACCTGCAGGAAGAGCCATAGGGGCTGGTGCAATGGGGTTTTGGGCAGCTCCAACAGCTGCCCCCATGACCCGGCAACGGACAAGTGGAAGAAAATGGATGAATGGATGGATCTTTATCACTATGACTACTTTGCTGGTTAGAAATGCAATATTGATCGAAAACAGCTAGAATAAAATATCCTGTAGTTTCACTTTCTGGTTTTGAAATGAATGAGCGCAGCTGTTTCAATAAAAAGAACGTGTATATAGATAGATATAGATAGATAGATAGATAGATAGATAGATAGATAGACCATGTGGCAGTAGTGGAGCGCTGTTTTTACTCCGTGATGAAAGGATTAAGCTTTGCAGGAGGTCGAAGGTCGAAAGGTGAGGAAAGCATTTCCTGGATACGTTGGACCTTTTTGGGAGCTGCCGCAGCGCTGCTAAAAGTATATATGGGGGAAGATTTCAAAGATCACCCAAAGATGTGTGAGCGACACACCTCACATTGTTGCAACATATGAGACACAAACCTCTGTATAGGCTTGCATGATAGGGGTGTGCGAGTGCATGCAAATAGGAATAACAATGTTTTTTTTACGCACCTGCAGGATGATGTGACTGTGATTACAAAGCTCTCTAGTAAAGCAAATATGGACAAAGTAGAGCTTCCTGTTTCTGAATAAACTTTGGCAGGTGCTGTCCCCTCAGTGTGCCACGTTGTGTTTTCGCATGTGCTTTTGGAGAGAGCAGGCTTTGCGGTTATTCTAGCACAGGCTCATGAAAAGGGATCCAATGAATGGAAAGCAGTTGGGCAGTGTGGTCGGTGGTATTGAGGCCAAATGTCCACACTGTTTCCTATAGATAGTGCTCTGTGTCTTGGTCAAGCCATTTTTATAGTAATGTCCGGATGAGCGCTGAACGTTTCCTACCACGCTCTAATGCACTCCATGCATTAGGAGAGTTGGTGGAGAACAACCTCGCAACAGGTCTTTGAACTGGGCATGACATGACTGATGCCCCTTCCACACAAAGATGAGCTCAGGCCTCACCCAAAGACTATAAAAACATGGACGTAGCATCGCTAATTAGCCGCTGAAGCCTCAGGGTCTGGCTCCGGAAGTTCTTTGCTGTAATAGACTATTCCATTGAACACGGGCTTGTCATCCTTACCTCCGTGTGTTTGTCTTAACACCTGCAACATCCCCTTTTGCTATTTATTTTCATCCGATTCTAAATATAGGAGTTGGCTCCAAACACCCAGCCTAATTGCTAGCGTAAACAAGCTCCGATTAGCCCGCTCTGAACGCTATGGGGAAGCCACCCACACTTATGTTCAGACTAAACGGGTGCATTCGCGTCAGCTTGACATCGCTCGAACCGGTTTCAATCAGTCGCAGTTAATTCACACGTGTCACCTGTGAGAAAACCTCCGGGTTTTGCCCCCACACGCTGTTCCTGTGCACAAAGTTGTGAATGAAAAATGTGTTTGCCGATTCTTTGATTGTGCTTTTCGCGACAGTAGAATGATTTTACTACCTTCCTCCAACACTTGACGCAAACCTCACGGCTCTAACCTCCTGTCTCTCCCAAACACTCGGAGACGCACCCGACGCTGTCTCTCCCCTTATTTCATTAGGCCAATAATACCTGTGTGTTTTAAAGTGTGCAGTAGCGGTCATGAAAGAAATCATGTTCAATACATGTTGGTAATCCAGTGCATTCTTCTTTTGGTCTGTGTCTTTTGTGGTCATAGATTTATTGAAGCTTATCATTCATCCGATCGGAATGCCAGGCCTCTGCAAGGCATTTCATACAACCAATTTTGTTTCATGTTGCAGTCCACCTTGACGTCTATGAACAAACTAGGTCGGGCGTGTTGCTTACGTGTTCCACTCACATCCATTCAGTATGTCTGTGTTGTCTAAGCTCTGACAGACATGAAGCACTTGGCCTTTTTTTTTTTATCCAGGTTAGAAACAGCGATGTCGGCCCCTGAAATGTGAAAGTGTTACCGACTCATGCCAGACCTAAGCTGCAAACCGAACGCTCAATTCCGAAAATCGAGGCCAATCTTTACTGCACTTGGAGCTTTGAATACAGTGTTGTGGCTCAAAACATTTCTTAAAACACATTTCAGGTGAAACATGTGTGTCAGGTGTAAAAACATTTTTCAATCAAAAGTAATGAAAAACAAACAAAAAACACAAGTTGACTGCAAAGTATTCCTTGTGAACACACCAGCGTGCACACAAAATAAGTACTGTGTGTGCCTGCAGGCGAGGGACCCATAAGACTCTTACCCCCTTTTGTTTTTTCCTTCACTACCAAACAAAATAGGAATCATCTTGCCCAAGGACACAACAACAACAACAACAACAAGATGCAACGTCTGAGCAAGGTGAGCGGTGGTAAGATCGTGAATTCAAACACACTCGCTCATGCTATATTCCCCAAGGACACAATGGCAGTATGCGCGATGGCACAGTAGTTTGAGCTGTTGTTATTGCACATTACAATCCCCAATTCACCTTGATCTTGAGCTCTATCTGAACCTTAAAATAAATAAATAATGTTTTTACCCACCCCCAGCTTGTTTGATCTATATCCATTTCTCAACATCCCACACATTCCAGTGAAGAACCACGGTGTCCCCAGCGTAATATTACCTCATCAAATCCTTCACACCTCGCAAGTGCAATATGGGAGTCCTATTAGCATTCGAGGGCGGTTGTTTTGGTAAGCTTCCGGTGAGTCATAGAGAGAGAGAGAGAGAGAGAGAGACAGAGAGCGAGGACGCACTGTGCTTATGTCCATCTGTCACGTGCACTGGTTATTGCTTTGTGTGCAATTGTTCTACTCTCTGCAGTCTGTCGTCTCTCTATGAGGTGTAAATGGTTTGTACTTTTGCACTTGAAATCCAGAGGGGAAGGAAATGCACAATACAACCGGCATGATAAGAGAAGGGGCAGTTGGAAAGATTGAAGTGGTGTGTTTCCAAGTGAAGGTAAAAAAAAAAGGTGGCGGTCAAAGTGATTAAATAATAAAAGCACAAAAGCATTTGCTGTAGGAAAGGCGTAAGCGTGCAAAGCAGAAAGTACAAATCTTTTTTATTTTTAATGTACGGCAACGCGGCGGGGACAAAACGCCTTCATTGCCGTGAGTCCTTGGCATTGACAGTACATCTGCAGCACAGTGCCAGCCACTGTTCTGGAGGCCTTTAAATGGGACAAAACCAATGGGCGAGGGAAGCCCGTCTCTTTGGTCCTCATGGCGGGGAGCTGACGTTGCTGTAATACCACTGACTCCAAAAGACACTTGGTGAACAGATTCCTATGTAGCTTTGGGCCTCGTTTAAACTGCTTAAACGCCTGGCTCCAAGGAGTTTTTCTTTTTCTAAAAATTGCTGATGACCCATGTATGTTTCTTTTTTTTTTTAACCACACTAGTTTTTGTGTATTAGGAACACAAAGTGGAAGCCTACATCTATGATTGACAGGCTCTGGAGCACTGTGGAGGCTCAGAGCCAGTCTTTTTAAGGAACCGGCTTTGTACGAGGAGATTGAGCATGTTAGGGCTGAATGGAACACCAGTTATCTCTTTTATCTTACATCTATCGACAAAACACAGAAAGAACGTTTTGCTTCAGAGCTTGTTTTAATTTTTTTTGCCGTTTAGAACTTTTTTTTTTTTCCTTAAAGGAACAGGCGACCGTTTTTCCATACGTAAGATATGTTCTTACCTGAGCTTAGACGAGTTGATACGTACCTGTCTGGTCTCTGTGTTGTTGGCATTTGGCCTCTCCCAGTATATTCCTATGGCTCCAAACAGGGGTGAAGTTAGAAGCGACCAAGCTCTTCCACGGGCACAAAGACCAGAGAGGTAAGTATCAACTCGTCTAAACTCTGGTAAGAACATATCACAGTATGGAAAAACGGTGTGAAGTCAAAGTTCTTCACGAAAATACTCCTCAAGTATAACGTCCTGAGCTTATGTTAAGATTAGCCACTTCCAGTAAAGAGCAGCAACTCTACTCCAAGCTCTTGCAGGGTAACCAAGCACCTCATGCTTGTCTTTTTTTAGTGGAGGTCCCCGCCTAGATATTTCAGTCATAGTCACTGACTGCAGACGGATGCTTTAACCACTGAGCCACTTTCACCCTTAAAGCTCAAAGGTTGTAGGTGGTTGAGAAAAAAAATCTTTCACCTGTTTTCAAAATGTGCTTTTAGGTCTTCGCAGACCCTCCAGCACATGTAATTAGAAGCTCGTCCCAGCCCGAGTTCATAGCGAAACAGAGTTGAGTTGAATTCAGACTTCCTGGTTCACGCTGGAGGAACATGCTCTGCCAAATAATGTTCACTCTAATACAAGACAATCATTTGATTTCCACAGCTTTAAAATATCATTACTTCTGGTCAGTCTTTTGGACAAAGTGTATTCCATACGCCACGTTCCCTGGTCCTTTTGCGCAAGGGTAGATTGTGCCTGATCTTGTTCATAATGATTAAACATGTGTCCCGCCGTAGCTGGCCCTGACCAAGCCTCATTAAAACATCAAGTGCAGCTGCCATGGATACAGACAACCACAGAAGCTGCTCGTCCCGAGGCCGCGGTCAGTGGAGCAAAGTTCGAAACACGACGCTTCGGTCGAGGAGGAAATGAGTGTTGTGGTTGCAAAATTGTCTCTGTGACTCTTGAGAATAGTTTAAATTCAATGTTAGGTTGTCAATGAAAGACTTGAAGCTGGGGTTTACTAGAGCAACCACACAGGCATGTCGTACGTGATTTGATTAATTCACAACATCATATCGCAGCTCTAAAAGGGAGATTTTGCTGAGCGATTGCGTTAGCCGCTGTTAGCATAGCATAGTTGTCTTTTAGCTGCTTCTTTCCTCTAGTTTTTGGCTTGGCAGTTTATCATTTTAACTCCATGAAAAGGTGGCGACCTAAGCGGCCGGCTAGGGCGCCATCTGCTGGAGGAGGCGTCGAATTACGCCTTAATTTTTGAACCCTATCTACAGCATCGTCTATTTTGCGGTCTTTAGGGTTTGGAAACTAGAGGTTCCAAGCTTTCAAACCAGCCCACCCTGATACTTCTATGCCTCCCAAGAGCCGTGTAACATTGCGGTAAAAGAAATTGTAAATTTACTTCAGAAGTAGAGGTTCCTCCTCCAATATAACTGGTCTACGCACATGTTCTGAAGCACATGTTCTGATCTTATTTTAAATGAATAGATAAACATAAAATATTATAACAATGATAAACACAATAAAATTAAAATTAAACTAGCTTTTTCCATATCTAAAGTCTGTCCAAAAGGATTTGGGGGAAAAAAGGAAAAAGCCTATAGAATATTACATGGGTTGAGAAAATTCAGATGTAAATTGATTAATTCATATTAATGGTTAATTTTCCCGAGGCTCAATCTCACCTAGGGGGCCAAATTAGCTTGTGCAGTGAACCGACAAAAAGGACCCCCAGAACGTTCTGTTTTGAGTAGTTATGGCGTCAGCAATGGGGCAGCCATTTTTATCGAGGTCCTGACCAGGCCATCTCTGTCTACAACGTAACAGTAAAACCTCTGTCTATTTCTTTTATGCACCCAAAGATCAATGCGTACATCGCTTCGTAGAGTCGGCGCTGAAAGAGAAGGAAGATCCAGTGACCTTTTAGAGGCATTTGCTACTTTAGATGCCACTAGATTGCAAAGGGCAGAGCAATTTTTGGAGGCTATCTCCAAAGTTGGCGGGTTCTGGACAGCTTGACTGGATTGTAATTACACGTTGTGGACGAGAGAGAGGAGGGCAGTCATGCAGGCAGAGAGAGGAGAGGGGAGACGGGAGGACACAGTGTGCACTCTAATTTGCCAGACAAGTGGTGAAACTGCCGGCAAATCCTCGGTTATCTACTCGGGGGACATAATTGCTTAATTCATTTTGGTACAAGATTAAGAAAAGACAATTATTTGAAACGTCTGCCTGAGTAAATTTCTGCAGAAAGAGAACAAAAGGTTACTCAATCAACATAATTAAAAATAGTACGTCCGTATTTATCCTGACATGTTTAATGAAGAGCTCGCATTTGCTACTGTAGTGTGCACTTAAAACTCATAAATATGGAAAGAGTAACTGCAAGGTTAAAGAACAAAATGGAAGCATTTGAAGACCTGTGGCTACCCTCTGTGTTGGAGACAATGGAAATTTAAACACCCCACAAACAGTTTTATATTTATTTATTCTTTTTATTCTTTTGTGGTTGTTTTTGTTTATCATTTAATTACGTCCGTATTTATTAGTATTTTCTATGGGAGTTTGGTTGGTTTTATTTGTTACTGATATTATTGGAAATGTGTTACTGGGTGTAGGTGCACATGGTGGAAAAAAAAGTGATAAAAATGTGATTAAAAAGTGACAATGTGACGAAAGTGATAAATGTGACAAAAATGTGGCAAAAATGTGACAAAAATGTGACAACAATGTGACAACAATGTGACAAAAATTTGACAATGTGATAAAAATGTGACAAAAATGTGGCAAAAATTTAACAACAATGTGACAACAATGTGACAAAAATATGACAAAAATTTGACAATGTGATAAAAATGTGACAAAAATGTGGCAAAAATTTAACAACAATGTGACAAAAATTTGACGTGACAAAAATGTGACAAAAATTTGACAATGTGATAAAAATGTGACAAAAATGTGACAAAAATGTGACAATGTGACAAAAATGTGACGACAATGTGACAAAAATGTGACGACAATGTGACGACAATGTGACAAAAATGTGACAAAAAATTGACAAAAATTTGACAAAAATTTGACAAAAATTTGACAATGTGATAAAAATGTGACAAAAATGTGGCAAAAATTTGACAACAATGTGACAAAAATTTGACGCGACAAAAATGTGACAATGTGATAAAAATGTGACAAAAATGTGACAAAAATGTGACAAAAATGTGACAAAAATGTGACAATGTGACAAAAATGTGACGACAATGTGACAAAAATGTGACGACAATGTGACGACGATGTGACAAAAATGTGACAAAAAATTGACAAAAATTTGACAAAAATTTGACAATGTGACAAAAATGTGATAAAAATGTGACAAAAATGTGACAAAAATGTGACAAAAATGTGACAAAAATGTGACAATGTGACAAAAATGTGACGACAATGTGACAAAAATGTGACGACAATGTGACGACGATGTGACAAAAATGTGACAAAAAATTGACAAAAATTTGACAAAAATTTGACAATGTGACAAAAATGTGACGACAATGTGACAAAAATTTGACAATTTGACAAAAATTTTAAAACGTGACAAAAAGTGAAAATAATATGACAAAAAAGTGGCAAAAATTTGACCATAATGTGAAAAAAAAGAGAGACAATAATAAAGAAATAAATTACAAAAAAAACTGTAGCTCCATGGCACTGTGTGTGTGTCTTCTTCAGGACATTAACCACTCAAAGCAGCACCTACAAACCTTCCAGCCAAGTAAAAGTTTGAGGTTGATTTCTCTAAACTATGATGTATACACCTGCAGGGTCCCACCTTATGCAACTGCACGCTGTTCCAGAGCAGGCCATGGCCCCAGAGGTCGCCTGTGGGTGCAGAGAGAAGCCCATGTGATGAGAGGGTGGCTTCTCTGACCCAGCTCATGCATGTCGAGCGTTAGCGTTGGTTGGTATGGTGATTCCTGACACCGCGTTCACAAGGACATCTGTGCATGAGTTTGCCACCGGACCGTGTGATCTGTTGAACTTTCGCCTCTTTCTCAGGCCAGTGTAAACATGTCTGTGTCGGCTACTGTAGTGGGAAAGGGCTTGATGACGTCAGAGTCAGCGAAGGGCTGTCAGGGCTGTCAGGTCAACAAATAAACCCCTGCTGATCTTCTCCTGAGCCAGATATAAACACTCGGGTGATCGGCCCTTGTTGTTTGCTGGAAATATAGAATAAGCTGCTCTCTGGCATGCGCATCAATGACTTTGGCCTTTTACAAAATGCTTTATGTTTTTCAGATCGGCTTTTAATACAACATAATGCACCCTGTTGTTTTACTTAGCAATGCACATTTTTGATTATACATTGATTACATTGGAAAGCTTTTTGGCTTCATAAAAACACATGACTTGACCTATTCTGGTCATTTCAGTACCCAAATTACCTCCACTGCAAAGCCTGTCGTGCCAGAGTTAGCCTACAGTGTTTTAGGCTTCATTTCATAAATTGCTCCACTCTCTTCTACTGCAAGTCTTAAAACTTATGTTACGGGAGTGCCTTTTGAAAAATGAAGCCGTTACGTTCAAGGTCGATTCTTTGTGCTAAAGTCAGTAACAAAGCGATGCACTTAAGTCGAGCTTTTGAGGATTTGTACTTTACTTACAACAAATACGTGTCAAAAAGTGACAAAAAACCCACAACAGAGCAACAAAAAAGTGAGAAAAGAGCAACAAAAGAGTGACAAAGAAGTGACAAAATCAGTTTAGATCAGTTTTGTAGGTCTTAGCTTTCAAATGAGGCGTTACACTAGCCGATCAGCTTTTAGATTTGGGTAATGCCGGGTGGTAACTCAGTATGCTTGCATGTATAGGCTAAACCTAGGCCTGTGACATTTTCATTTCACATTTTCTTCTTCTGAGACACTGAAGAGTGGAGGCGTCACATCAGAAGCTACGGGAAACAAGGAAGGGACAAACGAGGAGGTATCCAGGCAAGACTCCCAGCGAAGCCACACAGGCCTTCTATTGTTCGGGGTGATGGACGTTCCCCGGAGAATAAAACAGATGAACTGCTGAGCTCTTCCCAGAAGTTGGTGAAAGACTGTTGTGGAGCGGAGGGAGCTGCGCAGGAAGAAGAGGAAGGAGGAGGTGGAGGAGCTGACCAGTGCAGGACACCACGCTCTGAAACAGGGACAAACCCAGGAGGCGGTGCACTGTTTCAGAGGATCAGATGAGACTGAAGGCGCCCAGGTTTCCTCCGGGTGCTACGGTTGCCCTGACCTCCGGCTCAGGTTGGCACACTATGGCAGCGCGGCTCAGTCGCAGCAGCTCAGGACTAATAACACCGCTTGTACAATGACAAATAAAGCACTTACTTAAAAAGTGCATAATAATATCTTAAAACCCCACACAAGCTGCAATAAACATAATGTAACTCAATTTGCTTCAGTTTTACAAAGTTTTACAAAGAAAAAAAATAGGTACAGACGATAAATATCGAGCCCTAAAATGTATCGTTTATCTGTTATTTCTTGAACGCTAAGTCGATATAATTATCGTGACTAGCCTGGTCACTTTCCCCTAATAACCAGCGCATCCGTTTAGCCTCATTATTCCCCTGCACTGTCGTCACTGCTCGAGTACTACAGGTGTTAGTTCCGCTCTTGCCGTATAGTGGCTTTTGCGGGGGATTCATTCGGAGTTGGCTGACCTTAACAATCCAACCGCGCCAACACATCCGTCTGCCCGCCGTCGCCATGGATACGGAAACAGGAAGTCATGGCCAAAACTGACTCGTGACGTGGAGTGCATGCGGTGATGCGCAGCGTTGCGGGCCCGGCTCTACAGCGCGCGTGAGTGTGTGAGTGTGTGAGTGTGTGTGTGTGTGTGGGGGGGGGGGGCTTCTGAATCTTAATCGAGGCTGTTACTATTGAGAGAAGGATCCGTGAAAGCAGCAGGTGGGGCTTCACCGCAGGGTCGGAGTTGTTCAGCTATGGTGTAATTTAGCACCTCGGGAACGGCCGTCACTGAGGAGAAAATTGGCTCAATGTGTGAAAATAACATAGTGCTATAGGAGTTTTTTATACTATACGTAAAGGTCCTACAGTATATGCTTTATTCAGGATTCTACAAACGACTCTACGCAATACAGAGCTGATCAGAAGCAAATCAAGAAACTGACAGATTCCATGGATCTTTTTTACAAACACCTGTGGATGCAAATAGGAAACAATTTTGAATCAAGACAAAAATCAACGCATGAATCGCAGAAAGGTTTAACGCTACAGCTCCAAGAGGCAAAATGTCACACAAAGCAAATGTGAGAATGGAAAAAAAACACACATTTCCGAGGAAACTCAACAATGACGAGGGTCAATTTAGCAGCAAAGTCAGAATGAAGCCTATTTCCAACTATAGCTTGAATATTCTACATAATAGGAAAAACCACAGTGCTTGGAATATGCTTCCTGATATATTTGTACTTCCAACTCCTTTTTCTTGTGTTTGTTCATACTAAGTTTAGGTAAGCTAAACAAAACAAATAGTGTTAGCGATGACAAAATAATCAATTAGGGCTGTACCTGTGTTTGCTTTGCGGCTCTATTAAACGCCAAAAGGGACCTAATGAAAAAGCAAAATGGGGTGATTTTTTGCAAATGAAATTGTTTAGCGGGTGCTGTCGTTTTGGTACAACCGCTGTCGAAAACATAAAAGTATCGAAAGCAGGTACTGAAAATGTTTATTCTATCTGGGTCGTTTCCTTCCTCACAGGGAGGGATCAGAGGGTCCGAGTGAACGGCCAACTCAGTGCTGTCAGGACAATATCCGCCGGTTCTCCTCAAGGTACAGTCATCTCTCCACTTCTCTTCACTCTGTACACAAGCGACTGCAGGACCCCCACCCCATGGAATAACCTACATCAAGTATTCAGACGACACAGTTTTCACGGACACTACAAACACACACACGGATTCTCACGGTGGTGGAGGGAGAACTGTCTGGATTTAAATGTATCCAAGGCCAAAGAAATGAGCGTTAACTTCCAACATGGCCACTCCAGCTCTTGAAATCATTGAAAAGGTTCATTCATACAAATACCTCGGCTCCATAATCGACCATAAACTCACATTCAAACTCAACACTAGACACATTTTTTTTTTCGTAAGCTCTTCAAGGTCCAAGTCCACCAATCCATTCTCGCCTCTTTCTACAAATGTTTCATTGAATCCATCCTCACATTCAACATCACTGTCTGTGTTTGGTTCACTCACTCGCACCCACATGCTCAATAAATATATCAAAATCAGCAATAAAATCATCGGTCAGGAGCAGATCTCACTGAGTAGCATCTATGACTCCAGAGTTCTGAAGAAACGAACCCAGATCTCCACACGCTGCATTCTCACTACGCCCTGTTGCCGACGACCTCCACTTTCCTCCCGACCTCCACTACCCCGCCACTATATTGTTTTTGTTTTTAATGTATTTATTATAGCACATGTTGATTGTGTCGTATGTCTGTGGATGTACTGTTTTTTATCGGGCCCGTACTGGCACTTCCTCTGCAAATGAAGTCCCTAACGGATAGGTGATAGAGATAGAGTTATCAACAAAAAAAAGTAGCTGTACCCAGCCCCAATCACGACTGCGAGAAGTAAAAGAAATTATGTCTCAAATGTATCTCGCGCGTTTACAAATATAAAATAATAATTGTGTTGTTTTTTGATGGTGCACGGGGGAAAACACTTTACCTGCAACTTTTTTTCCCCCTTGGCAATATGTTCTTATAGCCAGACCTGTGTGTTATTTAATACCTGACAGTTTCTGCTTTTTTGTTCCTCCTTCTTGGCTCTCGTCTGTATAACATTGAACTAGAGCGGGTTCACAGCAGCTGTCCATCAAACGGCCGATTTGAAGTCCTTTCTGAAAACCGCAGGGCCTGAGCGGGACATTTTGATGACTTCACAATTTCCGGACACACATTGCTGGCTACAGTCTTACGGTATCACACGCTTTGTTAGAAAGTGCAAAATTGATCTAAACCGTCAGAAACTAAATATCCAGTAGGTTCACTTCCTGATCCTCCAAGTAAGCTATCATAGGCCCCTCCCTTTCCTCTTGCTGTGCCTCCACTGCACAGCTGTTTCAAGTTAAGTGTGTTGATGTCTGGAGATATTTTTTTCTTAAATTCATGCAGTTCTTATATATGAAGAGCTTAGTGGCGCTAGGCTAATGCTAGGCTAATGCATTTCTATGGTATCAGTTAGCCTGCATTAAAAACAGTCCCTCAAAATGCGGTAATTCATGTGATACAAGGTCAGTTATATTTAAAAAAAAAAAGTGATTTGCCTCAGGTGCACTGTGGGTCAGTGCGCCAGACTGTTTTTAATGCAGGATTGCTGATACCATAGAAATGTGTTAGCCTAGCGCCACTAAGCTCTTCAAATATAAGAACTGCATGAATTTAAGAAAACAATCTCCAGACATCAACAACACTCTGGATAACTAGGAAATGAGGCCCTATATCAAAAATCCTGAAATATCCCTTTAAGCTTAGCAAGAGATCGAGAGGGTAAAGCATTTCCTGGATACGTAGGACCTCAGGAGGAGCTTTTTGCATATTCCACCTGGTCATGCAGCATTCCTGGAAGCATTAGGGGATATGATAAGCCAGAAGTTCTTCTTCTTCTAAGCCGCGATGAGAACAATGTGGACAAATCCTGCCTTTTGGTGGGGGTTAATGGAATCCTTCAGAGGTGCCAAGGCAAATACTATAGGAGGGCAGCAGCTAAAAGACAACAACCAGCATGCAAACGTTCTGCTAACACCAGCTAAAGATGTGCTAACAGCGGCTAAATGCTAACATAGGCAAAATCCCCTTTTAGAACAGCGGTATGATGTTGTGAAGTAATAAATCCGTATGACCTGCACGTTAATAGTAAGGGGCTGTCCTCTTTTAACTGAAAACGTAAGCGCCTTTAAAATCAACCAAAACGTGGGTAACGTGGATTTAAATGATTTCAGGCTGTGTCAGCAAATGTATAGTCAGATGGAAGACCTCAATGATTTTGTGATCATTTGAGGAAAATAAGCCCGGGCTGTGTCTGTGTCATCAGAAAGCTTTTCAGATATGTTTTTAGCCTGTATTATCAGCTCCAGACAAAATCACCTGGGATAATAATATCTAATTCTGTCCTTAAGTGCAGAGTGAATCATGACTCAAACCCCCGGAAGACGTTATTTGTAATAGTCTCTTTTTAATTCTTCTCAAAGTGTGAATGAAACCAACAGTCTGCGAGGTACTTGACATCACAGCTCTACGTCACTGTGGCATTTTGCTTCGCCGGGATTCATAATTCGCCCGATGACACCTCTGTGTAACTTGACATTTGGTGCACTTGAGAAATTAAACAAATTACAGGTTTTCTCGACACTAAATGCAGCACCAAGGCTCCAACTGATTGAAGTTGGAAAAAAACCTGTTTTGTCAAAATGGGCCGGCTCTTGTGTTTATAAACGCAGACTGCGGACTTTGCTCAGTGATGGTGGCGCAGTGTGGAATCCTCAGCTTCATACCTGGATTTTTGATTTTTTAGCATCAGGAAAGATGTAAACACTTTCTACATGTCTACATCCTCTTGATGACATTACAGATGCCTTTTCTTTTTGTTGACATGTGGGTCAATTCAGTAAAGTAGAAGTACAAAACTCAAGTGATTTTCTTGGTTACTAATTCCCCTGGTTGGACTCCCCCCAAAGTTAATTCGAGCGTCTTTGAAGCATATGTAGTTCTCCGACATTTTTGTTGCATAAAGGTAGCTCACCGGGTAAAACAATAAAGTACGTTGGAAACTCCATATGGCTTTAACCTTCTAACTCCCACCTGAAACAAGCACGTGCGTTTTTTGGTTTCTTCTAAAAGTGTCTTGAAACGGGGATGAAAACGCAACCAAATGGTAAATGGACTCAACTTACACAGCGCTTTCCTACTTTTATCAGGCGTAAAGCACTTTACAGCAAGGAATCAGTCACCCATTCATACACCATGGAGGCAAGTAGGGTGAAATGTCTCACCCAAGGACACAACAACAGTGAGAGCCGGGATTCGAACCCACAACCTTCTGATCACGAGATGAGCCGCTCTACCAACTGCGCCAATGTTGCCCCTAAAAGAACAACAAAAACGCAATAGAACAATTACAAAAACGCAACAAAAACGGGACAAAAATGTGACAAGAAAACGTGGCAAAAATGAAGCAAAAAACTCTCCTCGATAAGCTTTTAGATTTGGGTAAAGCTGAACGGGAGAAAATGTGCTCGGTTAAGGCGAGCGGTAAGAGGTTAAAAGAGACACAGAATACAGTCACAAACTGAAAAATCACTATGCCAATGATTGCGATATAGATTTAATCGTTTAAAGAAACTATGGGCCGCACATTTTTTCCCCGTAGGTTTGTTCTGCCGCTGAGTACATTTCTCATCCAGTCGGAAATGTATTAAGATTAGGCACCAGCCCAATATCCTCAAGGTTAGTACTCGTAGCGCCTGGAGTGATACTGAATGGCTGTGGCTAAAACTAGAGACTCAGTACCTTTTACAAAATGCTAAATATTTACATACATTCTTTAGGTCATTTCACAGAAAGGAGCGTCACAATGGCCCGTTTCCAGAATCATGATTCAATTTGAATGTGATCCACTGCACAGGCCTGAATGCGAGCGCTTTGAGTCTGATGAAAGACACATTTTTTGTTGAATCTAAGTGATTTTGTGACAGCACCAAGCCACGGAGGGACGTTTACACAGACCTGCCAGAAATGCAAATAGCCCCTTTAGATTTATCCGCTGTCTTCCCGTCTCGGTGTACATTTAATCTCGGAGTCGTAGCGCCGCATCCCTCTCCGTCTCCCGGGCGCATTAGTATTCCGTGCAGCTTCAAGTGAGTCTACACACGGTCCGCCGCTGTGCTGCAAAGAGGAGCGCCGCGCCATCACAGCACTTTACCCATCAGTGGGATTTACTCAAACGCTCTGAAACGCTGCACAGCCGTGTTACTGGACGTCCCTGTGCTTCCATGTCCAAAGAGCTAATCAGGAAATGATATAGTCGCGTAACAAGAAGGGTAAAGGCCCAGCGCTGTATTGTTATCCTGGAGCCAAACACCGCATTACCCCTGTCTGCATTGTTCACGCAGAAAGTGTCATTTGGAAAGAGTCTTCATCAAAATCGTAACAATGAGTAAACAGTGTCTGCTTAAACTAATACCACCCAAACAATGACATGTTATTTTTTATTGGCCATAACATGTAAACAGTCACAGGACAGCGTGGAATAAGTAAGTACACCGCCTGAATCTCGCTGAACTGCAGTTTGTAAAGAGGAATGGACTTACTTATTGCACTGCTGTTCTGAATGTCTCAGGTCTTTCTGCAAAATATCTTTGAAACGAAATCAAAAATTCTATTGACACGTTGTCCAGGCCCTGAGGCAACAAAACAGCCCCAAGCCATGATTCTCCTGCCCCAGACTTCACAGTGGGGATAGGGTTTTGATGTTGACGTGCTGATCCATTTTTCCTCCACACGTGACGTTATGTGTTCAACTTTGAGTCCACGGTATATTTGTCCAATAGTGCTGTGGAGCATTCTAGAGCTCTTTCGCAAACCAAAGTTGAACAGTTTGGGCGGAACACACAACGTCATGTGTGGAGGGAAAAATGGAACGGCACATCAACATCAAAACCCCACTCTTTTTTCAAAGATAATTTGCAGTAAGACCTGAGACATTCACAACAGCGTGGAATAAATAAGTGAACCCTTGTATTAAATGCAGCTGGCTGATCCTTCTTTTGCAGCAATAATCTTGGACCATTCCTCTTTACAAAACTGCTGCAGTTCAGCGAGATTCAGGCGGTGTACTTACTTATTCCACGCTGTCCTGTGAATGTTTACATGTTATGGCCATTAAAAATATAATTATAACATGTAATTGTTTGGGTGGTTTTAGTTTAAGCAGACACTGTTTACTCCTTCTCATGATTTTGATGACGATCAGACCACATTTAGTGACCAATTTAGGCAGAAATGTGGGAATTTCCAAACCGTGTACTTACTCTTTCCTACTGTAAGCATGTGATTTTTTACCTGAGGAGCGCTCCATTCACATCCAAGGACACGCTATCGGCTGACATCGAGTAATAGTATTGCAGTCAAATAGCGTGCGCTAAATCGTTCAGCCTATAATTTGGCCCGTCCGTCAAGATTTTCCGTCACTTGTCACGTTGATGATGATTTAGTATTCCAGATTAGTATGAATATTTCCTTTTGCAAATGAAAATATGTCGTTAAACCAAAAAGGGCAAGCTGTTGGTTTTAGCAATGAGCCAAGTGCTATAAAATAATGTAAATAGAAAAAAGCAAGCGCTGCCACGGGTCCCAAAGGTGTTTAATGCATCTTCCAGGAAACCGGCATTAGGACTGGACAGCAGAAAGATTGGACAGCATGGACAGATCTGAAAAAACACCAACACATTTCTACGCTAACTCTTCTTCATGCAGACTCCACACACATTCTCAGGAATCAAACCCAACGCCTTCTTACTGACAGACAAGAATTTCACTGCTCTCCTTTGCAGATACGACGGTTTTAACGCTGCTTCTAAACACTAGAGAACTGTACGACCCCCCCCCCCTGTGTCTGTCGTGTTTGACGCTTTACCCCGCTGAGCGCCGCTCGACGGGCTTTATTAGCGCGGCGATGGAGTTCGTCTCGCTCACGCTCGGGCTGCGCGGGATTGACTTCTCCCAGGCGGGCGCAGACTCCGAGACATCACGACTCACGAGCGGCGCGTCCCCCATTCTGCAGAGCGCATCGTGACAAAGCAGAAAACCCCATGAACCCGGACACGCGGAGCTTTAAACCGAGCATGACCTCGGGCGAAAACACGCCGAAGACTGTTCCATCCCTTTAATCCTGCATGTTCGGCCTTGAGGTTGTGCATGCGAACGAAGTAGTAACTTCCCAGGAGATGCGTGTGGGCTGCACTAAATCAGCCTCTTCTGCTGTTGAGCTGCCCCGTAAACCGAAACCCAAGGATAGAAGATGACATAAAGACAGTATTTCTTTTAGTTTATATCCTCACGATCGGATATCTGAGAATTTTGAACCCCCCCTTCCCTGAGTTATGAAGGTGAGGGGGCAAACATCAGTCAACCAAACCACAGTGTGATGGAATATAAAATGAAGTCAGGACAACCCAATGAAGTTGTAAGTCCAATCTGTTACTTGCTGTCCCCCCTGATCAGGGGTCTAGAATTAGGGTTAGGTTTTGGGTTAGGAACGGCAAATGTTACGAAAGCTGTGTTGCACTCACACATATCTCACACCTAGGTTTATAAACTAGAAGGTCTTGGCTTTCACATGAGGTATCACACTGTAACGTGCCATAATCTCTGTATAAGAGTCATTTGTATCAATGTCACTCTACCTGCACTAAGACTGAAAGAATTTGCACTGCTCTAACTTTATTTTTTTTATTATTTGCATTCATTGTATATAAGTTACCCCTATTTACTAATTGCTTGCACATTTCCTTTCTTTTTTTTGTGTTTCTTGAGAGCTGATTTAACAAGTGAATTTCTCCATTGTGAGATCAATAAAGGATTGTTTTATCTTATTTTATCTAAAGCTCTCCTGTCACTATGCATCATTTCTAACCCTAACCCTAAAATGGCAGGTAACAGGTTAACGTTAAGGCTAACGAGCCACAACATGACGAAATATTCTCCAAATGTTGGACTAACTGTCATGGTTGAGGTGGAGTGAGGGAAAATAAACCCAAAGTGCAGGATTGCAACAAAACTGGTGATGTTTAATGGATGACGAACAATAAAATAACAAAATCCAGAAATGGCAAAACTCTCAAACAAACCGGGGCTGACGCAGACAATGGCTGCATCCGAAACTAAAGACACCACATGTGGTCCCTGAACCCCTGGTTGGGAAATAAAGCCACTGCTCTAAGACGTTCATATTTTATAATCATTCTGCAGCTTTCTCCTCTTCACTTGTACAGAACAAATCAATCATTCACACGTTTCTCTGGTTGATTCACCGCAGATGAAAGTCCCACCTTGAACGTCCATTAAATGTAAGCTGTACTACTCTGCAGAGAATACAGATGCACCAAATACTGCATTACAACATTCACAGTACAGGTGCTGGATTATGAAAAACGTTTCTCTGCACACACGAACTGCTGTGCATCTGGGCTGGTGGCTGATGTGCCGCCTACTCGTATAAAAAAAGAGGGTGAAAAAAAAAACCTGCCTGGAGTATCTTTGAAACCCAGGTGGTGGCATTTGAAAAGAAAGTGTTCACTGAAGCAAAACATACCAACAATTCTCTCTCTTTCTCGAGTGTCAGCTGCAGCGAGGCCCTTCTGCCTCCGCTTCATACAAAAGGTGCCACAGGCGAGACATCTCCGTTCATTTACAAACCAGGCCAGGACTGAAAAAAAAAGTTACAAAAAAAAAGGAAGGAAGAAAGAAAAAACCTGGGCCTTGAGGTGAAGCAGTGAAACAATAAGTGTTTGCATGGTTGAATATGCAGCGGAAAACTCACACGATCTACTGTATCCGTGTGAGGACATGGGACACCCGCTCACAGCCTGGAGGGCCTCTCCCGTCGCTCACCATTTTGTTGTTTTGGTAGGAATCAAAATAATTGGTTCAGTTAAAGCAGAACTAAGTCACTTTTGCCCCCTAGAGGCCACAAGCGCCACTGCATGTGTCGGGATATTGAACGTGGTGCCACAACCCAATCATACAATGGAGATTTTTTTTTTTGGCTGTAAATACTGCCAAAGTGGCGCTAGCCCACAGTTAGCTTGGCCCGTTAGCCTGTTAGCTTCTTCTGATCGTGGTAAACCAAATAACAACGTTTTGCAAAATGTCCATCAACAAACCGAGAGCTGTAGACAGAATACAGTCAGGACTTACCATAAACCCCAGAAATGCGAGCCAAATGTGATTTTGTAGACAACAGAGAGCAGCGAGGGACATGTTTTCCATCAGTGTGTATTGGGGCTGCCGGGTCAGAGGCAGGGAAAGTTGCAAGTGTGTTTTTTTTTTGGTAAGAGACACCAGGGGGAGATGAAAGAGCCCCCAATCATCCCATTAACACTTGTATTACCCTCAAAGGGACTACGAAAAGGCCCCTCCTGGAACCGCCATCTTAACGTGGTGGAGGGGTTTGAGCGCCCGAATGATCCTGGAGCGCTGTTGTCGGGGGCTTTGTGCCCCTGGTAGGGTCTCCCAGGGCAAACAGGTCCTAGGTGACGGGTCAGACAAAGAGCGTTTCAGAAGCTCCTTATGAGAGACCAACAGGCCCGGTTAGAACCATGAGGCCGTCCTTCTGTGGACCCACCACCTGCAGGGGGCGCCATAGGGGCTGGTGCAGTGTGATTTGGGCGGCTCCAACAACTGCTCAAAGCTCACTCTGCACTTCTAACTAACCGGGGCAACGGTAGCGCAGAGAATAGAGCGGGTCGTCTTGTGCTCCGAGGATCGGCGGTTCGAATCCCGCAAGTGCACACTGTTGTTGTATCCTTGGGCAAGACAAGGTGGGTGAAGAAACAAAAGGGAAAACACAACTCGATTAATAATCTACATCTTATCAGTGATCTGTCGCACACGGAGACATGGACAACGTCTTTCTGAGAGTTTCTGGCCCTAATGGCTTATTGTTTACAGATATTTCCTGGTTTTTGGCTTCAACCAGACACAATTTGAATATGAAAAAGTCTTATTTTATCTTTTTTTTTTAAGTCTCCATCACATTCTGTTCCAAAGTTATGTCCGGAAGTCAACGTCATTGTGTATAGCGGAGACATGGACCTCATGAGGTTAAAATACTAGAGAGACACAATAGCAGAAAATGTTATTCAAACTGTTTCTATGTAATTGTGAAAGGCACCATTAGGTAAGGTACATTTCTTGAATCTTTCTCATCATTACCGCCTTTGCTCTGCCCGATCCCGTCAGACCTTGGAAGCTAAGCAGGGAAGGGCCTGGTCGGTACTTGGATGGGAGACCGTTTAGTAACACCAGGAAGCCTTGCAAATGTAGTGAGTGAGTGGTTGGTGGTGGTCGGAGGGGCCGATGGCGCAGACTGGCTGCCTCGCTTCCGTCAGTCTACCCCAGGGGGCAGCTGTGGCTACAATAGTAGCTTACCACCACCAAGTATGCAGTGAATGAATAGTGCAACGTAAAGCGTCTTTGAATGTCCAGAAAAGCGCTATATAAAACCGATGCATTATTATCATTATTCAGATTCATTTTTTTTAATTTTTATTGCCACTGTGCATTTGACCCATCCTTCAATACGGCTGAAGCAGGGCCGTCATCCTTTGGAGTGAATTCTACAGGATGTCGCCGTTGCAGTGTCCTCTCCACCTCTTCTATTTGCCGTCTCGGCAACTAACAATCCAGTGGTTTATTTCAAAACAATTTAGTATCAGCCTTTTTCAGTTTCTCTTTGCGCAGTCATAGAAAATAATTGCAGTAAAAGTCATGCCTCATGCTTTGTTTGTGATAAATTAGAAAATATTTTTTCAGTGCACTTTCCCACTACTTTATTTGCTTTTAACTACTCGTCACCTCCACTTTCAGAGACTAAAATGACTTCTTTGGCTGATCTAATGTTTATTCAACCCCAGTATTTGAGAAAAGGAGCCAGCTGAGGTTCAGCTCAGAGTATCTGCTCCGGATGCCTCCTGGTCGCCTTCTTCGAGAGGTGTTCCAGGCATGTCCTATTGGGAGGAGGCCTCGTGGAAGACCCGGGACACGCTGGAGGGACTATGTCTCTGAGCTGGCCTGGTGTCGCCTCGGGCCCCCCCCCCCCCCCCAGAACAGCTGGAGGAGGTGTGCGTGGATCGGGAAGTCTGGGCATCTCTGCTCAGACTGCTGCCTCCACGAGCCTGGATGAAGCAGAAGAATGGTAAATACTCTCTCATTCATACACCGATGTACACAGACACTGGAGGCAAGTAGGGTGAATGTCTTGCCCAAGGACACAACGACAGGGTGCATTTGCAGGAGCTGGGATTCGGAACCAGCAACCTTCCGATCACGAGACGACCCGCTCTACCACCTGCACCACTGTCGCCCTATTATTAAGAAAATAATAATAATATAATACATTTTATTTATTATTGCTCTTTATAAACCTCAAAGTGCCACAACAGGTGAATAAAATCAGATAAGACATTGCCATAATAAAACGAAACAAGCACAAGAAGAAAACAGTCAGAGGCTACACAGAAACTTCAACAGACTAATGGGCCATTTAAAATAAATATGTTTCAACACTCTGGGGAGCCTCAGGGACTCTGGGAGGGTGTTCCAGAGTCGAGGGGCAACTGCCTCAAAGGCCCAGTCCCCCATTGTGGAGAGCCTGGTCATGGGCTGATAAAGGCAGTGGGTGGAGGTGGACCGTAAGCGCCTTGTGGTGGTGGTGGGGGGGTATGCCGGGGCTGTTCCATGGACACGCTGGTATGTGAGGAGGCAGATTTGATCATTTATTCTGTAATGGATGGGCAGCCAATGACGGGGCGATGTGGTCATATTGGCTCCTCCTCGTCAGGATCCTGGCTCCAGAGTTTTGTGCTAAACGGACGGATGGACCATGGGCCGTCTAAAAGCAACTGATTAGAAGTCCAGAAACGGGATCACAGTTCAAAACGTGTCATTACATTATAATGACTTACTGTCACTCATAAAATGTCATAAATTTAGAAAAACAACAGAAAAACCAACAGAAATAGGGAGATGATTTATTACGTCTAAAACAAAGAATTTTGAGGTCCATTGTCGGTTCTGTGGGAAACGAGGCCGTGTCAGCTGCGAATAACTGCATGGGGCAGACCTAAACGGCCTGGTTTGATCATTTATTACAACTGTTAGTAGCAACTATTAATCAGTACTCGGATTACTTTTGAAAGAAGGAGTAACCAGTGATCAGTACTTGGACTACTTTTATGGAGTAATCCCAACAGCACTGGCGAGGACACAGACAGCAGGGAGACAAGGAGCTGTCTGCCAGTCTGGCCTCTCGTCTCGCCAACCAGACACACAGCGGGCAATGGAGAGAGAGGCGAGGAGCGAAAGTGAGGCGGGAAAGACACGTCCAGTGCCTCAAACGGTTGGATATAAAAGATCTGAACACATCCATAAGCTTCCAGTCCGGGCCAAAGGTGAGAGGCGCCCAACGTTGTACATGTTCACTCTATTTAGGGCCAAGTCTTTTGGGCTCCTCTGCGATAAACGTTATGACTTGTCTCAGTCAATGGCAACATGTCTCCCGCATTTTAAAGCCGGTAAATCATCACTGGACCCGTAGTTCCTCAATGTACCTTTGATTTGTCACATGCAAAATGGCTAAAAATGTGGCTTGTAGTTTGTTTTTACCAGTGTTAATTTCCCCTGCTGCCGGCGGAGAGTGTATCAAGTTAAACAGATGCTAATTAGAGTGGTAGTATCTTCAATGAAGGTACTTGAGTCGTCTTCTGTACTCAGTAGTTGAAGTCTTCGAACGTTTCGCCTCTCATCCAAAAGGCTTCGTCAGCGGACTAAAGTCCCGCTCAGCCCACAGCTTAAGATATAGACCAACAGGGAGGAGTTGTGGTTGGCCCGGCTCCTCCTCTCTAATCACAGCTACTCTCAACTAAACACATTTGAAGTGGAGCAGTATCGGTCAGTCCTGTCCTATTCATAGATGATCACTACCCAGTATCTGTCCTATTCGTGGATGATCACTGCTAATCACCTGCCTGTTTGTTGGCTGAGGTGCCGTCTCCTTGGACTGGCCGTGCCCTGTCGGTTTTCCCCGACGGAGACTGGAGTAAAGTGACGGGAGATTAAATCTGAGCCCCCCATTCCGGTTCATGGCGGGATTTTCTTTCTTGACAAAATAGCTTCTTTTACTCCTCTTTCAAACCAACGTTCTTAGATAAAATGTTGACCTCCCCGTCCTCAAAGGAGTGGCTGGAGGCTTTGAGGTGAAGGTGCACCACCGACTGAGGGCCGCTTGTGCTTTCTCTCCAAGAGACACAATAGCAGAAAATGTTATTCAAACGGTTTCTATGTAATTGTGAAACGCATCATAAGGAAAGGTACATTTCTTGAATCTTTCTCATCATTATTGCCACTGTGCATTTGACCCATCCTTCAATACGACTGAAGCAGGGCCTTCATCCTTTGGAGTGAATTCTAAAGGATGTCACCGTTGCAGTGTCCTCTCCACCTCTTCTATTTGCCGTCTGTGTCCGGCGTCTCTGTGTACCTGTGGAGAGTGTTTTTTTTGTGTTTTTTTGTACTTTTTATCTGTCTCTCACCTCTCCGCCGCCCTTTTGGCAAGCAAATCTCTGCTCTGTACGGAAATATAGGCCTATAGCTTTGGAGCTTTCACAAGGTAAAGGAGAGACAAAATTCTACTGACACTTTTCACTTTTCGAGGCTCATTACATCATTTCAGTGACAGTCTTACACAATGTTGTTATGGAAGCATGAGGCAATCCTGAAAGTCTGAATAACACTTCGTACATATCAATCTCCATTCAATTTTTATGACATATCATGAAAACTGACTTCTTTGAATAACGTTCCATTGTCGAAAACATACCTGGAATAATGTTTCACTTCATTCAGTTTTGTGTAATCCAGTTCTCTTTGGTCATTTCTTCTTCTACTACTGAAGCTACTGAGCCCACAACCCACCATCAGACCGGTTTTTAGCAGTTCTGAGCTCAAAGTGTATTCATCACGGTGCCATGAAGATGCTAATCATGTCACCATTCCCACTGCGGCCTGCGGGGGGAGCTCTAGGCAAACCCTTACCCAGTCCCAGTCCCCGAATTATCACTATCATGCTATTATCTTTACATAGACATTATTTATACTATAAAACTTAAAAAATATCAACGCTGGGGTAACCAAAAGGACATTTTTAAACCTCAATTATTATGTCCACTTAAAATGACAGATCATGCATATTAGATATTGATAAAACCCCTGAAAACACTGACAGAGGAGCTTCACTCTGGAGAAAGACTTTCTCCCCCAGCTACATACGGCACTGCAACTCCCTTTCTTCTGGGCTCTGTAGTCTGTCCTTCTTGTTCTTTGGGTCTTCTTGCCCTTTGTGCTTTAGTGAAAGACCAGTTTGGATAGCCACAGTCTGAGAGGGCTCTCTGGACATGTTGCTCCTCTTTGGTCTTTCCCTCTGCACTGGTAGGCACCTCTTTAGCTCTATGCCTGAGCGTCATGATGACCCCTAGTTGGTGCTGGAGCGGATGGTTAGAGTCAAACATCAAATACTGGTCAGTGTGAGTTGCCTTCCTGTAAACCTCTGTCTGACGTTGTCCGTTTTCCCCTATGATAACTTTACAATCTAAAAAGGCAAGTTGTTTCAAGTTGTTTCTCCTTATCTCCTAATGCTGGGGTCCACAGCATTGGCCAAGGCATTCCTCTCCATTTCCTCCATGTAGAGGTTAGCCACTATGGGTGAAACTGGAGAGCCCATTGCACAGCCGTGGATCTGCCTGTAGAAGTTGCCCCTGAACTGAAAGTATGTGGTGCTAAGACAGATCTCCAGTAGTTGGCAAATGTGGTCAGGCGTGAGCTGGGTCCTATCAGCTAGAGTGCTGTGCTCAGTCAGTCTCTTCAGTCAGAGTGGTAGTAGTTGACACTAATGTCTGGATTCATTCGGTCATTCATCCTCAGTGGCAGGTAATTTGAATGCTGAAATCAGCTACGTCAGTCCAGCTGCAAGCATAGAGGAGCACCACTTCATGACATCACCAGGTGGGACGTGAGTTCTTCGAGCTCTTAGGGGAGAAATACAGTTTACATATAGGGGGGATAACTCACCTTACCTTTTTCATGATAACCTAGTTTATTTGAGTGAACTGAAGTATATTTCAGTTATTGTGCTGAAGTCTGGGGTAACACACTAAGCCCTTGTTCCTGCTGCAAAAAAAGAGCAATTGGAATCATCAGTAAGAAAGGTTATAGAGAGCACACTTAAAACTTAAACTTAAAATAATGGTTTTAATAATAATAATGATTATGTGGACCCAGCACCTGCAGGAGGAGCCATAGGGGCTGGTGCAATGTGATTTGGGCAGCTCCAACAGCAGCCCCCACGACCCAGCAACGGAAAAGTGGAAGAAAATGGATGGATGGATGGCTAAACAAAAAAAAATTGCCAAATGATGTTCAAAGTAATTTTGTTGCACAGGACGTTAGAAGAACATGTACAGTAATGTCCGGAATATGTTTGCAGGAACATCGTGGAAATTGAAAACACCTGAAGTGAACTGTAGGACAAATTATTCTGTTTTGTTTTGTGACCCGGTGAGGAGTTGGGGTAGAATGATGGGGAATCTAACTGATTTCATTTCGTTGTAAAGTTGCTAATGGGAACAGATAATACAAGATTGATCTTCCCTCTGTTCCTTTTTGTTCATGTGTGGATTAAAAAAAATAATAATTGTGTAATGGCATGACATGACATGAACAAACACATAAATAAATAAATAAATAAAGTGCGGAAAAGTTGAATTCATAGCAAAAACAAAACATGAACAATCTTAGGGCACTTGTGTTGCTTTTACAGTGCCATTATTGTTTTGTGGTTTTGTTCATTCCTCTCGCAATCGGTGGAATCTTCGACTTGAGTGAACAAGCTGAAGGCATTCAAAGAATACAAACAGCACAAGGGCCCATTCATAACCTCTGTCCGGGAGATTCTTTACGAAGGTGTGATACATTTCTGGAGCGTCAACTCTTTTGGGATCGTTTGAACTTTACAATAGAAGTTCACCGTTTTGCAAATATTGTCCAAAGGCTAACATGTTGAGATAGGCCTCGTCTTTCCCACGCTGATCCATTCGCAAATATTGACATGTGTTTGGTATCCACGTGTAGCATGTCCGGCGACTGAGTTAACGCTGTAAAAAAAAAAAATAGAAGGTAATTTCTGCAAAAATCAGGGCAACATTTGAATTTTTACACATTACTTCATTTGTAAATTGCTACCGTATTTCGAAAACTGACAGGAAGATATCCATAGAAAAAGATACGTGTAACTAATCAACCAACATCAACCAAATAAAACCATGAATTCAAACCTGGCACGATCCACGATTTAGATTTTGTCACCGAAATAACTGAAAATCTGTAATTGTGGTCATTTTTTTATGACCTTATTCTATATGAAAAAAAATACCAAAAAGCTTACATGCATTTTTAACTGGTATTCGACGTACTGTCTTTCGGAATATATCTGAGCTCTACCCAGTGGAACGTTTTGGATTTTTCCGGGCTAAACCTGCCTCCGTTGTTTTTAACATTCCCTCCCCATTTCCCACATTGTTTGTGACTCAAAGAAAGATGCGTCGTGTCCGTAATTACTCTAATGAGAATGTAATTATCTCCTTTGAACAGCACTGGCCATTGTTGGTTTTGCACCTGTCGAGGAAAAGCCACACAATGGGGCTATATACACCGGTCCCATCCATCAGCCCGGAGAGGCCGTCCCAGAACCACGTTTCCTGTTGTGGAGGAAGCCCAGCACATCCGCTCCACCCAACACGCAGAAGGTAAACATTGGGCCGGGTAAAAAAAAAAAAAGATAGCATGAAAACTAACACTGAAATACAGAAAGCTATAGCACCGGCGTGTTACCAGTTTAGCTAATAGGTTTTCTTTATTGTCCAGACCCTCAATATTAAGTAGAGTTTTTGAGGATCTGTACTTTAGTATTTTTGTTGTTGTTGAGAACTGACTGTATGAAGTTTTACTCCCCCAACTGTTTACCGGTCCTTTCAATTGAGCGTCATCCCCATACACATAAAGGGTGAAGCCAGGCTCTATATTGAAGTACGATCTGTCCGTTTCATGGCATTTATGTAATTTCTGTGGTTTCTGGTTTTTGTGGAGTGGCCATTGGATGTGTATCCAACCCCACGCATAGCAGACACTTAGAATATGACTAAGCACTCGGACACTAGTTCTTAGCTGAAGTAAAATCTGGTATATTGATCTGTAAATTCATGAATGATTTCTAACTAGGCTTTGACCTCACCAATAGGCTATGTGGTCGAGGGCTTGACAACAGCGAAAACCATCTGAATCTTTCAACATTGTTTGAGGGCTAATGCTAAAGGCTCTAGAACATTTACATTGAACAGGCTAACAAACGCTTCAAACTTTCCAAGTTAGCCGGCTTGCTAATTGTCCAAATACATTAGAACTGGACGCCGCCTCTCCTTTTCATTTCTATGGTGTTGCCACACAGAGAGTGAATTTGGGCGACATTTTTTTTGTTTTTGAAGCTGCAAAGTTAGTATACATCATTAGGACATTAACGATTACTGATTTTTAAAGGTCGACTTATTTGTCAAAATAGTCAAAGTCGAGTTTTGCAGCTTATTTTCTGAGGTAAACGTACAATAGTGGCTTATTTCCATTTCCTCGGTTTTAACTTTAACTAATGCTCAGTGTTCGCCTCCAGATACACTGAAGGCCGTCTGTGTCCTGTCTCTCTCTCCGTGAGCCTCCACTCCTCTCCTGGCCTCATCTGTACTCCTTTGTACCGTTAGGATCACCCCCTTCGGGCCCGGAGTGTTAGATCGTAGCCTGAATGAGTCCGTGTGAGAAAAAAGTTAAAAGTCGAGCGTGTGATGGGAGGGATCAACACAATACTAGTTGGCTCGTCTAAAATGAGGTCGACTAGTGCCGCAGTAGTCAACTAGTCTGTCAAACCCTAGTATGCTACCACTTATTTAAAACTGATTTTACTTTCTACAGCAAATACTTCAATACTTTTGCTTAAATAAAAATCCGGCCCGGGCAACTTTTACTTTTATTAATTCATATTTGACCGGTAGCATCTGCACTTTTACACGTAATGAAATAAAGTACTTTGATTTCAATACCGTTCCATACTGCAAAAGCAACCTGTCACATCAGCCTGGAGATTCAGACCTATTGTGCGTGTTTTGGGTTAATGGGAGAAAACGGAGCACCCGGAGGAAACCTAGACACAGGGAGAACATTCAAACCCCACATGGAAAGGACGTATTTGATGAAATGGGAACCCCCAGCAGGACTGTATTGCTGAGTTTGGCCATGGCGGATAGCGGCATGGGGGCACAGTGGTTTGTGCTTGTGTCTCACAGGAAGAAGATTCCCTGCTTTTCTGTGTGGGCCGGCTTCCTCCGAGAGTTCCCGTTTCCCCTACCACTAAAAACACGTATAGCAGGTTACCCTTTAAGACCAGGATTCCCCTTGAATTTGAAATAATGTGATTTTTTTTCCCCCACTAAGAACCTTTTGTGAGCCTCATACTGCTTTATTTCTTCTCTGCCAGCGTAGAATCATCAGCGGAAGAGCGGCGATGTTGAAGGATCGGGTTAATTCGGGCCGAGGAAGTGCTGTGCTTGGACAGCCCTTTCCTGCTGGAAGGGAAGGTGTGAGCACCGGTGCACTCACGGCCCCCGCGCTCAGAGCAGCTGCAGATTACATTATATCAACGATTCAAATATTTGGATACAAAGTGCAATCGGTTTAGCACAAGACAAGCATGTGATGCGATTCAGGACGTCAGCGCTGTGATGTTCAACACAAACTGTCATGAAGCTGAACTCTCTCCATTCTCTCCACTCCGGGGGTTTGAGAGAAACGCAACACTTGGGGTTTGACAGCAAAATCATATTTACCTTTGCTTTTTGTCACTTGCATTAAAGGAGATTAAAGAGTATACATGAATGTTTTTGCAATATCACACATTTTCATATTTTATACCCAAAAATAAACAGTTATACGTTTAAAATCCTTAAAACGCCTTGTGTGCAGAAAAAAAAAAAAAAACACGCCCAGACAGCGTTTATGCCCCATCAGACGTTCCCTTCTTGTCCCTTCACCCACTGATCAAGGACATTCTAAATGACAGAAGAGCCGAGTACACTGTGTTTGTTTGGAGAATGCTAATGAAGCCATTCTGATTCTTTTCAGCTTCCATCAACACTGCCTCATTACCCTCCAGTCTCCAGGATGCTCCTCACACTGCCGTACGTGGGCAGGTTTGGATTAGGTAATAGTTAGACCTTGTTAGTGGATAGCTTTAATTTCTTAATAAGATAGCTGTTAGTGTTTGTCTTGTTTTTTGGGATACATTAGGCTAAGAATTAAACAATAACAAGTCCCTTGAAAAAAAAAAAAAAAAACTTTAAAAAGTATTCTGAAGTATGAGACGGGAAGGTTTGGAGATGTATGTACACTATATCGTATATCTCTTTTTGCAGCTGCTGTCTACCAGAAAGGAAATGACAATATTTGGATTACAGAGTCATCTTGTTTTATCTTACTTGCTACACGTGGATACCAAACATGTCAATATTTGCGCGTGGGAAAAATGAGGGACCGATTTCCTGGGAAAACTCCAGCTCACTACTCGATAAAAGGTCTTAAAATAAGCATCGCAAAGGGCGATTTTTTTTTTATTTTTTTGACTCCGATATGAAAATACTAACAAATTCTCAACTTTGACCAATGTGTGAAAAATCGATGTTTTCACCTGCCGCGCCTTAAAGGAACAGGCCACCGTTTTTCCACACTGAGATCATGTTCTTACCTGAGCTTAGACGAGTTGCTGCGTACCTGTCTGGTCTTTACGCGTGCGCTCAGTCACGCAAACACACCAAAGATGTTGTTAGCATTTAGCCTCTCCTCCTCTCCTCTATGGGGCCAAACGTGGGGTGAAGTTAGAAGCGACCAAGCTCTTCCACGTGTTCCCTGAGCCGTTACACGATCCAAAATTAAACATGTCGATTTTCTAAGCGGATAAAAAGGGGGACTATATTGTAAGGCGTAATAACACCTTAGGAGAACTTCGACGCTTCAAACTCCCCCCCCCCCCCCCCCCCGTTTGGCCCCATAGAGAAGAAGAGCACTTGCGAAGGGTTCTCTCTCCCAGAACGAGAGCGACCGTGTCTTTGTTAGTAGCGACATGAAGGGCATCTGGCATAAAAATCTGGTAGCAAAAGTAAAGCAGATTAAAGTAACTTGGGTGGATGAGACGAATGGCGCGCGAACAGAAGATAAGGAGGATCTTGTGGCAGCGCTGAGCGGTGGTGCTATCCTGCAGCTGCACTCTGAATAAACTCACATCCTCTGAGCGAGCTCTTAGAAAACAAAGACGTCACTATTCGCCACGTACTTGGCATTCACGTGGTGGAAGTCTGCGCCGGAGCTCCACTGTCCTCTTTAAGCAAATGGCTCGTCTCGTTTGGTTGTGTTCTTGCCGACTACTGACCTGCCAGTGCATTTTCAGAGAGGAAGAGACTGCACAGGTTGAACCTAGTTAGGCGGTAAAAGAAAATCATTACACTCTTGCAACAATAGTTTCGTAGCTCCTACAGACTCCGGACTCTGTCTTGTATGGAAGAGTTTTTTATAATATCTTATTCCTGCTTTGAACAATAACAAAAGCAACATTTTGTCACCTGTAACTAGATTGAACCTCTTACGACCCGCCCAAAGGCCTGTTCATACTCCACAAGACACGAGAACTGTGTTCTTGAGGCAAAAGGAACGAGAACAAAGTACGTCTGGGCTCTGACATTTCATTCTCCACAAGACGTGTTGCTGCTGAGCTGCCACGCGCCCTTTAAAACAAACAAGGAATTACAGAAATAAAACTAAGCTCAAACTATTGTCAAATGTATCAGTCACGGTATTGCAAACATTTTGAAGAGTGACTTCATGTTTATCACACACCTCCCGCTGGTATTACATTAGAAAACGTTAACGTTAAAAGCTTACCTCCGTTTGACTCGGTAAAATCCTGCTGTTTGACGTCTGTGCAGCCTCTCAGTGCAGGCGTTGTCCAAGAACCTTCATTGAACATGTTGGTTGATGTTTCCTGGTGTTTGATGAAGGGTCTAAGGTTTACAAGCTTGGTATCCCTCTGTCCACGAGCCTGACCACTTTTCTCTCTCGCTTCTTTAGCGCAGACAGCGCCAGGCTCTTCAGCTTTCCTCTTCGTCCTTGCCCAAAACGTCCGCGTGTTTCTCACCAGGAATTGTTTGCCATTTGTGTGTCCTTGTCATCCTTCAGTGAAGTGTTTTACTGCCGCGAACGGTGCCTCAAAGCTATCCATGTTGTCTCCCGTTTTCCGCTCCGGTTTTAGGAAGTAAACATTGTATTCTCGCTTCCTGGTTCTGGCAAATTAAAAATCTAAAAATCCAGCCAATCACAGCGAGAGTTCTCGCAGCCTTGAGCAAGAGCTGCCGAACAGGAGCTGTGAGAACAAAATGACGTCATTTTGTTCTCACAGCTCTGGGTGCGTCTTGGTATGAACAGGCCTTAAAGGCTCATTCAAACTTCACAAGACGCAAGAACAAGAAGTTCTTGCACCC
Source organism: Proterorhinus semilunaris (assembly GCA_021464625.1). NCBI lineage: Eukaryota > Metazoa > Chordata > Actinopteri > Gobiiformes > Gobiidae > Proterorhinus > Proterorhinus semilunaris. The sequence goes on from CM038345.1 coordinate 7,459,723, forward strand.
TGAGCTGCAGAAACAAAATGAAGTCACTTTTGCCTTGTAACCATGGAACTGTCATCAGGTACAAAACGTTTCCGTGGCTACAACTCAAAAGTGACTTCATTTTGTTCTGCAGCTCAGGGTGCAAGAACAAGAAGTCCTTGTGTATGAATGAGCCTTTATTCGAACGCATTTTCTCCAGTTTGGCATTGCCCAAATCTAAAAGCTTCTTGGAGAGCTTAGCCTATAGGCCAGTGATATGCCTCATTTGAAAGCTAAGACCTACAAAACTGATCTAAATTCTTGTATTGTTGCTGTGTTGTTGTCGCTTTGTTTAAGTTCTTTGTCATCTCATTTTGCCACTTTTATGTTGCTCTTTTCTTGCTTTTCTGTGGCTTTTTTAATAGATTTTCATCACATTTCTACAACTTTTTTGTTGCCCTTTTGCTACTTTTGCTTCGCTCTTTTGTCGTTTTCTTCTTGTTTTTGTTACTATTTTGCTTTTTTTTTTCTAAGAAGCTCTTGTATTTGGGTAAAGCCAAACTAGAGAAAATGTGCTCGGTTCAAGTGGGGGTTAAGAGGTTACACAAGATATCCTAAATCGTTGCAACTAATCCATCAACAAAATAAAACCATCATTTTGAACCAGGCTCGATCCGTTAATTAGATTCCATCGCTGAAAAAAAAAACAGAAGTGAATTTTTTGGAGTTTGAGAGAACTGCAATCTTCTACTTTGCATTTCTTTTTTCCTTGTTATGAAAAAAAAAAGAAAAAAAAAAGACAGAAAACCCGATCCAATTCCCATGCAAAACAAGCGAGAGCAAAGCAGATGCAAACGACACTTCCATTGAGGAACAACACCACACCATCACAATACGCTTCCTCAGCACTGTGCCTTCAGACTGCAGCAGGGCCATTAAGCTCAGAAACCACGTTTCATCCATGCAGTCGTGAAGAACAAACTTGGCTTTGTGTGCTCAGCTATCACAGCAAAGACTCGAAGAAAGGATGAGACCGGATTACGAGAGGATGTGGGCTGTTTTCGTAGAGGGGGCGCTGCAATATTGACACCAGGTCAAAGTGTACTAAATCGGACCTTTTAGAGATTGGTTTTAAAGCTCCCGGCTGATATGAAGGGATGGCTGCACCAGTATTGCCCGAGTATTTTGCAAACAAGGTTCACTGCTAACACTTCCATAGTCATACATGTTACATCATAATATTAGTATTATGGAACCATAATACTAGTCATTTTTATTTGAAAATTTGCACAGCTCTTAAAGAGTGCAGAATGTTAAAGGGGGGGTATTATGTAAAATCGACTTTTTCAAGCTTTATATCATGTTATCATGTCATTCCCTCATTAAACACGTGCCTGGAGTGTTGCCTCGGCTCATTCACATATTTTTGAGTAATCAGTAAAAACTTAGACGGCAGCCATTTTAGGTGTAGCTATGCCTCAGTCCTCCTAGGAACGCCCCCACCTCCTGGAGACGCCTCTGGACCTTTCGTCACCAGCCGAGCCCCCAACCACTGCTCCTCAGCTCAGCAGAGCCCCCCTCCCCGGGGGCTCTGCTGAGCAACAGTGTTGTTGTTTAAATGCCACAGTAGTGTGCTGAAGGGGGCGTGTCGGAAAGCTTCTTAAAGAGACAGAGGCCTATTTCAAGATGTTCAGTGCAGCCATTTTGAGAGAGCAATTTTATTCAAGGCAGTTATTTTAATTTACTGCATATATAGACCAACAGAAGGTTACGTCATCATTGTAGTGTGCTATAGACTGGTGCTATGTGTTTGAAAAAAGCATAATAGCCCCTCTTTAAAGGAACTGTTCATACATTGGTCATAAAGTCGGAGGCATCAGTTAGTTTGAGAAAGTGATGGTTACTGAAAATGTATGTATTAAGATTAATACAAAAATCAGAGTGACAGTGTCTGTGTTTTTGAGGCTGTAAACAGAATGAGTGGTCATCTTCTTTGAGTAACACTTTATGGTTACATTTACATCAAGGAACCAGTCACCCTCTCATTCATACACCAGTGTACGCAGACACTGGAGGCAAGAGCAGTGTTAATTTCGTCGACTAAAATATTTAGTCTTAATTTTAGTCAAAGTGATTTTTCTGACGACTAAAATCAGACTAAAACTAAATTAAAAGTTTTTCATGCGACTAAAACTGTGACTAAAATGTCCAGATATTTTAGTCGACTAAAATAAGACTGAATAAAAATGGAAAGGAGAGACTAAAATCATCCAAACTTCTATTGACCGTCTGAAAGAGCCTCATATCATGTAACTTCACTGCCAAAGGAACAGCTCTGAGCTTTGTTCATGAGGGAGCAGCTCCATGAAGCAGGACCTCCATTAAATATGATTATAATTAATATTATAAATACAAAGTCGACTAAATGTGTCTTAAATTTAGTCGACTAAATTGACTTGCAATTTTAGTCGATTAAATCTCGACTAAAATTGAAGATATTTTTTTGACTAAAACTAGACTAAAATTGAATTATATTTTCGTCAAAAGACTAACACTAAAACTAAATTAAAATATGTTGTCAAAATTAACACTGGGCAAGAGGGGTGAAGTGTCTTGCCCAAGACAGGTGAACACAACGACAGTGTTCACCTGCAGGATTCGAACAGCCAATCTTCCAATCACAAGACGACCCGCTCTATTCTCTGCGCCACCGCCGCCCCGTTATAAAGCTCCTTATTATGAAGATAGATATGGATGATTGAAGTTGGGTTTGCCTTGTTTAAAGGCAAACCTAACTTCAAATATCTAATAATAAAAGCATTCAATGAAAACAACAATAAAACAAAATGTAATGCCTCCACTATACATGCGTTTCCAATGGCATCGCGCATAGTTCCGGCAGCCATTTTGAATACCGAAGTAGACTTATGCGTTCAAGGGTTCCTGAAAAACAAAGAGACCGAATGCAAGAGTCTCCCATCGTTCATGAACAGAGCATCCACAATAGGCACCAAATGTCATCTGTCACAACAAAATTGCAAGAAACTTGTACAATTCGATATAGATATCTTCCCCCCACGGCCATCAGTTAATGTCACTGACGTTAGTAAGTCACCAGACACGTGTTTTTAACCACGGGGACGTTGGAATGAAAGACGCTTATTATGTTGAATCTGTGGTGGCACAGCAGAGAGATATATATATGAGAGAGAGAGAGAACAGAGATGACGACAAAATGACGCAGGCTCATAATAACGTCTGGAGCTGGGAAGAAAATGCAAGGCTATTACACGTTACAGGGAATAGAAAGGACCCCGGGGGAAAAGAGTGTTCAAAATGTGCGGCTTTTTTTCATTTTGTGGGAAACGTTCTGAATTATAGCTGTTGTGACTTGAATGTTTTCAGGGGGAATTGGCCTCATGCTGGATGAGTATTTGATCAAAATCTTTGCTTGTAATTATCTTGTACCTAAGTAGCGGAGTCACGCTTAAAGAGAGGGTGTTATTGCTTTTTGTAGGTATTTGGTGCTAATCGCCATTATCTGACACATTGTCGGTTAAAAAAGGCTCCGAAACAGAATATGTATTATGCATAATCAAAACTACTTGGCGGACAGCATGTTACTTGAGGATAATTAATGACAACATGTAAAAATCTTTATGTGTGGGACGTAATGCCAGACTTTTCTGTGAGCATACCTTGGTGTTTTTACTTGAAGCTAAAGGCTCAATTTGATGCATAAATTGTGCATCAAACTTTTTAAAACTATTTACTTGTCTTCAGATTAAGGCAGTACTACAACGTGTAACACTATCTCTACTCAGGAAGAAAATATGAAAGACAACAGTGGCATTTTTATGTCCTCGTAATCATTGCTCATGAAGATAACAGTAAAAACACGGCCCCAGAAATGTGGCACAGACGTAGCAGCGCTGTCCATCGAGCTACAGCAGGATTTACTAAAGATCTGCTTCACTTCTCAGACTAAATGAATCCATCAAAGAAGGAACAGAAAACCTTTCTCTGTGATTTTTACACTTTGTCATGTCAACAGAGTCTCAGTCCGAGTCAGTGTTTAAGCTGCTCAAGATGTTAGCATGCTACCAGTTAGCAACTGTCATCCATTGACAGTTGATTCAAGCAATCTAAAACTTCAGTATTCAAAATGGCCGCCATAACAACAAAAGTCACATGACTGAAAGGCATGTTTTAAAACTAAGCTGTTTGTAGCCTAAAGGTTAGTTCATGATTTTGCTTGCGCAGAAATTAGGGCTAAGCTACCTTTACTTGTGTACTGTTGGTTTCACCTCTTACACGGCTTAACCGAGCACATTTTCTCCAGTTTAGCTTTACCCAAATCTAAAAGCTTCGCGACAGGAGCTAGATCAACGACAAAAGTAAGCAAGTCATCCTGTTTCAGCACAACCACATTTAAATATTCAAAGCAGAAAACCATAGTGACATTACAAGGAGAAGCACTCGGGGCAGATTTAGTTTGGAAACAGCTAGCTATAGCATTCTTTGGTACATACAGTAGGAAATTTCTGCAGGAAAGCATATAGCCCAGTAAAATTCACATTAAAAGAAAATACCAAAAGCCAGTAGTAAATCAATTAATGAGGTAAAAACTAACCTTGAACAAGAGATTCTCAAAATTGTAAGCTGGGTTGAAAGAAACAAAGGTTGAAATGGATGTGATAGGAACTAATCATTCAGAGCTAAACCTCAGCTTGACTCAGAGAAAGTGAAGCTGTTAGGAGTTCTTAATGACAGTAAACTGTCCTGAGACCATCAAATGAATAGTGTTGTTTCCAAAATGGATCACAGCCTTGCGGTTATTAAAAGATGTTCTAAATATTAACCTCACAGTTAATTCCATATGTCATTCAGAGTCTTGTTCTGTCTCATTTGGATTATTGTTCAGTCATTTGGTCTAAAAAAAAAGTAAAAAAAAAATCTTCTTCAATGAAGGTACTTGATTCATCTTCTGTACTCAGTAGTTGAAGTCTTCGAACGTTTCGCCTCTCATCCAAACGGCTTCGTCAGCGACAAAGGTCCCACTCTGGACGCAGCTGAATATATAGACCAACGGGGAGCCCAATTGGTGAAAAACAAAGCTGCACGAGTGGCTCTAAAATATGCTTTCAGAACGAGCGTAGAAAAAAATACCACCTGGTTTTGGCTGAAAAAAAAAATGTTTATGCACAATTACTAACTTTCGAAGAAGCATTATTCCTCCACAAACAACTTTTATGTTTGACCAAAAAGTACCTTTTAGTAAAAATACACATCATTACTCAAGAAGGCCAGTGTTTCACTCCGCCAATATGTGAGTCTAGTCTGGGTCAACGTACAGTTATGTTTCGAGCCATGCAGGAAGGGAATCATTTACCACAAGCAACTCAAATGATATTATGGTAGTGGCACATGAGCATTTAGAAGAATTCTTTTTTCTGAATTACTGTTGTAACTAAACAAAAAAGCTTGATTGTGTTTTTGTTTATCAAAATGTATTGATCATGATTGCTCTTTGTAAAAAAAGACCCCAGGAAGAGTAGCCGAGGCGGTAAGCCGGTGACGCTAATGGGGTTCTTAATAAACATAAACATAAAAGGACTTGAGTTGTTGAGCTTAGTATTGTCTAATTTTGAGTCTAACTTTAGAATGAGTTATGTGACGAAAATAAATACAGTTATGAAAGACTCGGACTCAAAGAACAACCTTGACAAGCAAGATGAACGGCTCAAAGCGTTCTCGCACATAATCAGAGTTTCCTAGCGTCACAAAAAAAGATGATGCTAAAACCAAAACAAAAAAAAGAGAGGGCTGAAGCCGGGGGGAGTAAATGACGCGGCCCATTATGTAACGCAGAGACAAACTGTGTTGTCGGGGGAACTGTGTAAAAGGTTTCACTCCTGCGGCGCCGATAGTATAAGAGAGCACATTAAAACGAATGAGGTAATGCACAGGTGGAGGAGAGGGAGCCGACCTGACATAAAAGCCGGTTTTATGGCGCTGTGATGAGGCATGTATTGATTTAAAGATTTTACATCACACTTGCTTTTAAACCTCCTGTCTTGTTTGCAGGGCTGTATCCTCACCAAAACACATGGGAGAAGGTGTTTAGTTAACGTCCCAGACCAAAGCTCAAAAACATGTGCTTCGCCATGTGTTTAGAAGGGGTCATATATTGAAAAATAAACGTTTTTATTTTTTTGCATTTAACAATGTTATTTCCTGGTCAATAACATACCTGGGGTAGTATTTTGTATTTTTCCTTCTACAGCTGAAACAATTGAATTTGTATTTCTTGGATTTGGAAATGTTCACTGCGTTTCTAAAGTCCAGAGCCTGGGCTTACCATACCCTCGTACTCATTTCGTACGGAGGGTCTGGATCTCTGCAATTGAGCTCACCTGAATAGGTAGGTTGAAATTCATTCATAACGCGGCCCCTGAGATCAGACCCAGACGTAACATGTAGAGAAATGATAATTGACCGGAGTTTACGGACGGCTAAGGCCAGGCTATAGAGTCCACGAACCGACACTGGACCCATTCTGAGCAATTCTGTGCTAAATAATACGGGAACACTAAGTTGTTCACTGATGGTTGTATAGAACGGGCTGTGAGATGCTGCTGAGAAGGCTGGTCAAGAAGGCACTCTCTGGATCACTGTTGTTGAGCCAAAACACAGCAGTCTCACACAGTCCACTGGGGAAATATTCCATCCATCCATTTTCTCCCACTTGTCCGTTGCCGGGTCGTGGGGGCAGCTGTTGGAGCTGCCCAAATCACATAGCACCAGGCTCCTATGGCTCCTCCCGCAGGTGGTGGGTCCACTGGGGAAATATTGTCAGTGATATATAATTAAAGAGAAAACACGATGACTTGAAGAGGATAGATGTCTTTTGTGGATTAGCGGCTGGTGTGGCTCCGACATCTCCGCTGTTTACTCTTCTTCATTTTCTCTCATGCCGTTTGTAGTTGATGAGATCTGAAGCAGATCACATCCCCATAACTTTTCATCAAGCACTTTATTTACTCATCTGAGGTCTGCGTAAAAAAACTGTTTTTCAATGTAAGGTTGAATATTTGCACAAAGTAAATGAAACGCCGGTTATATTACAATGTGGGGAGTAGGACAGGCTAAACTAAGCACCGCCTCTGCTCTGTTCCTATTTTGGTTGTAATGTACTTTGTGTTGTAATGACAACCAAATTAAAACAAATCATTCATTGGGGGAAACACAATAACAAAACATCACACACACAATGAGACGCACACTCGCATCCACTCCTCATGCACTCACGCTTCAGAATATCCGGTTTATACAAATGATCATGATTGTCTTGTGTCCTTTTATTGCATTTTGTGTCCTTGCACCGATCAATTGTCGTTTGACTCACACAGAAATATGATGAGAGGTTATTATATTTTATACACTTGCAAACATAGCCTCATAATCAGGGCTCATTTGGGCACTGATAAAAGGGCACTGATATAATGCTACTGGGGCACTTTGGATGATTAAAGGACCCAGAAAATAAGATGCGTTTCGGCCTTTTCAATGGTTACTATTAGAGTTCGTTTTATGGTCTTCAATTACTTCCTGTTCGAATCCACAAATAATCTGGCCTTGCCGTGAGTATGGTGGCTCGATCTCAGCTCCGACCCCTGTGCAGTGTCAGAGTACCCATAGGGCAGCTGTGGCTATGAACAGCTATGATTATTAAGTGTGTAAATGGAGGCATGAAATTGTGAGTGAAAAACTGCATACACACAAAAAAAAAAGATTGTATTTACCTGTAGTAGGTCTTGAACAGGCACATTGTGATGGCGAAATCAAATATAGCCGGGATTTTTTCCTAAACAGTTTCTGTCATTGTGTCTTATGTTTGTTCTCTCGTGGAGAGATTGGGGCTCAGTCATGTGACCGGACAGAGCTGTGCGCAGTAATGTCCCATTCACCCTGTGACCGGACAGAGCTGTATCCGTAGAACCCTCCTCCAATGGCCAGATGTGCCCGAGGTCTTAAAATAGTGACTTCCTCGTGATCAAAAGTGACATTAAATCGTGTGCAAGGAGAATTTTAAATAGAGGGGCATAATGGTTTTCTCAAATGAAAGACACTGGGCCTCATTCATGAAACGTTCTCATGTAGAAATGTGGTTTTAAAGGAATAGGCCACCGTTTTTACATACTGAGATATGTTCTTACCTTAGCTTAGACGAGTTCATTTGTACCCGTCTGGTCTCCACGTGTGCCTTCCATAACGTAAACACAGCACAGACGGCGTTAGCATTTAGCCATTAGCATTTAGCCTCTCTCTTCTCCTCTATAGCTCCAAACGAGGTGAAGATAGAAGCTACCAAACTCTTCCACGTTTTCCCTATTTAAATATGGTGACGTGAAGTGTTACACCATAAAGTATAATTACACCAAATTTAACAATGTGGATTTTCTAAGCGGATAAAAAAGGGAACTATATTGTAAGGCGTAATAATACCAGGAGTAATTCGGCATCCGCACAGTAAAGTGAAGATATCACTGCGCGGATGCTGAATTACTCCTGGTAGTATTTTTATCCGCTTAGAAAGTCCACACTGTTAAATTTGGTGTAATTACACTTTATGGTTTAACACTTCACTTGACCATATTTAAATAGGGAAAACGTGGAAGAGTTTGGTAGCTAAATGCTAACGGCATCTGTGTTTACGTGAGGGGGGGGGCACACGTGGAGACCAGACCGATGAACTCGTCAAAGCTAAAAGGTAAGAACATATCTCAGTACGTAAAAACGGTGGCCTATTCCTTTAAGGCCTTACGCAGTTTATTTTTAATTTTTTTGCATTCACTAAACTTGTTCTTAGCTGTAGGCGTCCTTCTGGAAGAACAAATCCTAAGTACTGTCATGAGGACAAAATTCTGCAGTTTTAGAATATTATCACAACATTAAAAAAAATTAACCCAAAAATGAATATTCCCTGTTTGTGAATCGGACCTGCATTCTCCACAAACGTCTTAAAGGAACAGGCCACCGTTTTTCCACACTGAGATATGTTCTTACCTGAGCTTAGACGAGTTGATGCGTAACCTGTCTGGTCTTTGTGCGTGCGCTCAGTCACGCAAAAAGACCTAAGATGTTGTTAGCATTTGGCCTCTCCCAGCATATCCCTATGGCTCCAAACGGGGGTGAAGTTGGAAGCGACTACGCTCTTCCACGGGCACAAAGACTAGACCGGTGCGTATCCACTCGTCTAAGCTCAGGTAAGAACACATTCCGTCCTCTAAAGAAAACATTCATGAAAGAGGCCACGTTTCCCGACACATTACACTGTTTTCTTCACAGCACAAATCAAAAGTGCCGTTTGTTGCCAAAACCTGCATGAACGATGACTCATGTCAGTGACTTGGGTCAGACGTGGTGTCCAAGAGTCCACAAATGACCACTTCCAATTGTGGTCGTCTGCTTTGGTTGAGGTGCATTCTGGGAAATACCAAAGTGTCCCAATGAGTGAGTGTCCAGTCTCTTCTGCTAAAGAGTTTGGGGTGCCGTGTGCAAACCATGAGTCCTATTGTCTTCATTCCGTGGCCCAGCACAGTGAGCATTTATAGCATATCACAACAATTTTATTATAAAGATAATCATTATAATGACAAAAATATAGGCATATAGGCACTTTATGGGGGAAACACTTGATATTTGTGTAGAATTGACCTTTTTGTGACCCAATGGCTGCATGGGTGGTCAGCATGGTGCCTTTACTTTCCATTTGTTACTTCTTGCTGAAAACTTAGCATAAGATGTGAGTCTTTTTCTAGTCATGTAATTGAAACGATCACAGCAAATTTCATAACCATGTGGTGCTTTGTTGGCACCTACCATTTCCATGCTCACATTAAAATGCATTAATTGCTGTCTGTTGTCTCATAGATGTTATGTAATGTTCTGCTGGGGAAAGCGTTCTTGGACTGTTTCCATTTTAAAATTAACAGATTTCTTACCCAACAAACTTGCTCTCTATCCCGATCCAGGTGGGGCCGTTTGTGCACCCCTCTCAGGGCAGATTGCCGTATAGTAGTCAGCAAATCCCCCCAAAAATGTTGCTTGTTCTTTTCCTTTAAAACCCTGCAGCCGAAGAGGCGTGCCGTGGCCTCTGGCTCTTCTTCCTGAAAGCCTGAATGGTAAAGGAAGAGAGTGTGTTTTTCTCATCGGAGTGAGGGACATGTGTAACCCCTGTGTTTTGGAGGAAGGCAGCTGCACCTCCTCATGACGTCAAAAAACATCGCTCGCTGCCTTCCTGTAGCCTCGAGACAAAGACTTCAGAAGTGGGAAGAGAAGACATACATTTTAAAATGCCACTATAGGGAAAGGTATTTGGTGAGGAAAAGAACAACTATACATGACATCAATGTAGATGTTTTGATTCTTGACTGTAGGGGGTCTTTTATGTGATTTTGCATTGTGCACGTTGTCTCCGTTTCTTGGTGAGCTAAATCCTGATTCTCTGATTATTCCAATCAACCTAAAACATGCACGACAGGCTAATCCACCAGCTGGGTACTTCTGACTAAGTTCCCCAGGGGTGCATTACTGTTGACCACTTCTCTTGACAGGTTTCCGCTGAGTAGGTTGAGGGTTGGGAAATTACCTTTCTCAACAACAAATATCCTAAATTTGGGCTAAATACAAGTGACACATAGTACTGGCCAACGTCTCGAGCCGTTTAAACGCTGACTCAGAGTGCAGACTGCAGAGTGCACCGCTACATTCACAGAGAAAGGTTTTCTTTAAACCTCTTTGATGCGTTGATTTAGTCAAAGGAGTGGAAGCAGATCTTTGGGAAATCCAAAACGAGTGCTGCTGGTTTTTGCCTTGCAAAAGGTGCAGTGGTGGCGCAGCGGTTAGCATGTTCTCCCTGCGTAGGTTTCCTCTGGGTACTCCGGTTTCCCCTACCACTAAAAACATGTACAATAGACCAGGATGAATGAGAGTGTGTTTGAGAGTGAGAGTGTGGGACAACGGATACAAATTAGTCTAAGGCAAGGCAAGGCAACTTCACAAGGCAACTCAATGCGCCTTACAAAAGAAGATAAGTGAAATTACAATGAGGTTAAGTTAAGGCAAAGCACATAATATAGAAACATCAAGACATGGGAAATACACAGCACACGAGGTCACGTGCAGAATATTTTCTTGGGGAGGGGAAGGACGACCGGCCATTGACCGGGGGGCGGGGCTGAGGAAACGTGTCGAGGAAGACGCAGGACGATGGGGGCGTGGTTAGGCAGGAAAAAAGCACGAAATCCAGGAGAAGTGAGGTTCCGGAGGTCAGCGAGCAGGTGGTCCAGGAGGAAATCTGTTTTTTTTTTTTATGGGGACGGGTGCATTAAAGCCTTGTGCAGCTCTGGTGTAAATATCAGCAGCCCCAACCTAAAGCCCCCCGGCTAGCATGCTAAAAATATTGGAAAAAAAACAGCATTTTGGGTGATTTCACCTATTTTCTACGGACGATTACTAAAGAATGGAAATAGGTAAAAACAAACAGTTTTTTAGATGAAAGAAGAGAGTCTAATCTTTCTTTTGGTTTTGGTGTTGACATAGACCTACAACTCAATTTTCTGTGGGTCTCGAAAAAACACAAACAGACAGAGGGGGATCATTCTGGCCCCACCAAATAAACCAATCCATAAATAAACATAGCCACATGCTGGTGTGTTCACATAAACACGAGACTGCACATCTTATTTGGAGTGCACTCTGCGTGGAGCAAATGGGAATTAACGATTAGTAAACACAAAATACAAGCCACCATTTTTAGTCAACGACACGCTAGCGAGTCCATGGCGCTGTGATGAACGCAGTTTAAGTACAGAACTGCTCAGAACAGGTCCGGAAATGGATTATGGACTTTATAGATGTGAAGGAAAATTTCAGGTTCTATCTATTGCATTACAACAAAATACAGGAAATAAATATTGGGGCACTTAGATGCAGTCGGCGAAGAAAACAACAAAAGTAAACAGGATTACCCAAACCTGGGTGAATGAAGCAAAAAATAAAAAAACTGCTCCAGGTATGTTTGCAACAAAGTTATTATTACACATAAAGATGAAAATACAGATTCTGCATGGTATCTCTCTAAATGCCGCTTATCCTGAACTTTTAAACCCCCATGAACAAGTCCTGAAATCAAAGTGATTCTTGTTTTACTTTAGTTCCTATTCTTTGGGGTACTGTTCATTCAAAAGGTGCTTACTGTATATCCTCCACCGCACATGAACTCTGTGCGCTGTGGGGCACACTGATTACCCAACTGTCATAAACTGAAGGCTCAATGGAGGGCGGGGCGCGTTGATTCGCCTGGACTTGTCAGATATTTGTTTTGAAGCACTGTGAGAGAGAGCTTTATGGGACTGTTATTGACAAGAAGAAAATAAATCCTTCCATAAACTGTTCTACACTTTGTTTGCAAATCACAGGTTGCCCGTAGCCTCTTTCACAGGTGAGGACTTGACAGAGAAGAGTGCACTGGAAGTTGCTCAACCTCGGCGATGTGTCCAAAACAGCATCATTCCTACACAGTTGTGGTTTTTAGCTATTCTGTCGGACAGCTGTAGACAGTTCAAAAAAATTAGGCACCGGGCATTAAAGTTGTTTTTAACGTGTCTAAAGTGCAATGGATTCCAATGGGGGACTAAATCAAATCAAATCAAACTTTATTTATAAAGCACTTTTCATACAAACTGTAACACAAAGTGCTTTACAGTGCTTAAAAATCATTAAAATCGTCCCCACCAGCAAATATACATAAAAACTACAACCCCGCCACCCCGCCACCCCACCCGCACACGCAGACACACAGACACATATACGTACAGACAGCCCAGCAGTTAAAAGTCTTAAATAAAAGTGGACATAGAAAAGGTGTTAACACATATATATCATAAAACATATTCACAGATGGATCATTAGAAAGTAAGAACAAGAAAATACTCTACAGGAGAAAGTGAGAAGACCATGAGATCATGTAAAGACCATCTCCCTAAAATCACACTGACAAATGGGCATAAATACAGTTATTAAATATCAACCATTGATGGATGTCTCCTGTTCTATTGCAGTTCTTCAAAAGCATCAGGAGGGCTCCTAAGCCTCATGTTGCATATCCTTTTTTAGTCATGCCTATTATTAGGAAAACATGTTTCAACATGTTTCAATACATACACAGAATACAAACGACGATTGGTTAACACGCTAATGATATGTGTGGGACAAACAGTCAAACGTGCCCGTAATTATAAAATACCACCCGTGTTGTCATTGTTGTAAACGTTATCGTTTGTGTGTCGTTGTCTTTTTCAAGACTTTGTCTGCGTACATTGGTGTATGAATGGGTGAGAGGTTCCTTGCTGTAAAGCGCTTTGAGTGCCTAATGTAGGTGGAAAAGCGCTATATAAGTTGAGACCTTTTACCATTCAATAATTACATTTTAAAAATAAAATAATAATAATAATAATAATATACCACCCCTTTTAAATGTCTTTATTTTTGTCAATATGACAAGTTTTCCAAATGACGATTTATTTTTATCATGTACACAAAGCAAAGAGTAAATACATTTTAGTGAGGGGAACCCGCTTGGGGATGGCAGCTCAGAGAGGCCTCGCGGACCCTGATCAGAACATGCTTTAAAGAGAATGGAGCTGTCACATGTGTCTCTTATGCATTTATGGTGCATATATGGCAACAAAACACTAGTGCTACATATGCAACGATGGAAGAGCTAATGATGGGTGAACTCCCTCATTCGGTCACACCGCCCCAGTGAACTCCCTCATTCGGTCACACCGCCCCAGCCAGCATGTGACTCTACTCGTCCTGTAACTGCGGGACTGACGTCACGCGTATCATCTGGCACTGCTGTGGGGACACTGAATTTGAGTCAAGTGGTGACAGCTGACGACAGGGCGGAAGAAAAGAAGAAAATGTTCCCCGAGCAAAAACACAGATACATTTCACCCGACAATTCACCGTTCTGTCTTCTCCTCCTTCATTCCCCGCATGCGGACGAGCACGGGACGCAGAACCCTCTCAACATTTAATGGATCGAAACGAGCACAAAGGGCGCTGTGCTGTGCAGCCCTCACAGCCCGAGGCCGGCGTGTTCACAGAAGCAAAACAACGCTAGTGCTGAGTTCAGGCTTTCAACACTGCTTTTCTTTTCCCTCGGCAGAAACACGCAATGCACACAGTCTGGTGTTTCCTCTGAGCTACGTGTAAAACAACCTTTTTCTCCTTTACCGATACTGATCCTCATGGCACAACCTTTCATGAATCAAACCCACTCATGGTGCTGCTCACAATAACGGCCTGTTAGATTTCACTTCAGATTTCAGACTGTGCAGAGAGCAGTCTAAAAAGCAAGACATATTGTGAATTAAATGGTACTAAATGTAAACAAACGAAAAAGACTGGATTGTGAGTTTGATATTGATTCTACTGATACATGGCTCAGTTTGTACAGCTCGACAACACGTGCTCCTCTCCTGATGTGTGGAAACATGTGGACTCAGCATAATTTGTGAAATAGTCTTGAAAATAAAAAACACATCAATTTTACCTCTTTATTTATTTTATTTATTTGAACAGGGACAGTGTACAATCTACATTAGCCTCAGAAAGGAGAGATGCATTGTACCAGGTTATAGCACTTGTGCTAATTTCCACCTGCAGTCCCTGGGCCTTTTGTACATGTTTTTAGTGGTAGGGGAAACCGGAGTACCCGGAGGAAACCTACGCAGACACGGGGAGAACATGCAAACTCCACACAGAAAGGCCCCGTCCTTGTGGGAATCGAACCCGGGACCTTCTAGCTGTGAAGCACGAGCGCTAACCGCTGTGCTACCGTACTTATTTTACTGTGAAAGCTAAAGGTCAAAACGTGGACCACTTCATCCGCTGCTGGCCATGTTTGCTCAAAGCTGCGACGATACTGTCGCCGAACAGGTCACGCTTACACTAAAAACAAACAAAACAAAACCTGCTAGGATACTGACGCTGTGTGACGATGCAATGGGACGGATCCCGAATGGTCCCTGTGCAAAGTATACGTGCATCCCTTTACATAAGAAATTTAAAAAAGTCAGTAAAAATATTGAACTATTTCTGGGACTAAACCAAAGGAATGGACTGCAAAAGTCTTTACGGCACAAAGAAGCCCAAGTATCACCAGTGAGAGCCGTCGCTTTACCGTACACTGGCCTAATCGAACCATTACACCATAGTCTGTCGTCATCTTGCATGACTTCGCTTTAGGGGAACCCCCGGGCCCAGAACCCAGCAGGTTGAGTCCGCGTATCGGCAGGTGGGCTCCGGGCTGACACATCCATATGATCGCGCGCGCCTTTGAACTGGAGCGTCTGCAGTAAACCACCCAGCGGGGCATGTCATCCCCACACCTGCCCCTCTGCACGCTACAGTCAACAGCTGCATACCAAACCCTTTTTGCGGGCTGTGAACGCAGACCGCAGAGACATGGGCTGCATGAAACTTTGACTTTTGTGACTTCAGTGTGTAATTTCCCAGCCGGTGCTTCGTGTAGTGTACGTGAGCCTGCGGGGAAACAGGATCGCGCTTTGATTGCACGTTTCATTGGACACATAGGTCTAAGTGTCGGGTACTGCAGTACGATTAATTCCAATAAAATCCAAATTGCAACGTGAATGGTGGCAATCAGCAAACCACGGCGATTAGCGTTTGTTTCTAGGCTGTACCAATGAGGTCTTTATACAAACATGTTGTGAACTGTAGGAAATTCTTGCATTATTTAAGCTGTTCATATGTTCGTCGTCGCTTTAATGTTGAAGGTCCAATACCTGACTGCTCTGTTTACAACAATGAGAGAGGGAGCAAACATTAAACACTTAGTTGGTCCAAACTCATTCCCAATTTACGCATTTAACATCCCAATTCCTCACAGGGAGACGTTTATGAGCACATTTCATAACTTTCACATTAATGCTAACAAAAACTAGCCTAGCAAGATATTGTTTATCCATCCATCCATCTTCTTCCACTTGTCCGTTGCCGGGTCGTGGGGGCAGCTGTTGGAGTTGCCCAAATCACATTGCACCAGCCCCTATGGCTCCCCCTGCAGGTGGTGGGTCCACAGAAGGACGGCCTCGTGGTTCTAACCGGGCCTGCTGGTCTCTCATAAGGGGCTTCTGAACCACTCTTTGGACCTGTTTGCCATGGGAGACCCTACCAGGGGCACGAAGCCCCCCCAACAACAGAGCTCCAAGGATCATGCGGGTGCTCAAACCCCTCCTCCATGGTAAGGTGGCGGTTCCAGGAGGGGAAGATATTGTTTAGAAAAACAAAATTGCGAATTTGCTCATCATAAAGAAATAAAGTGTGCCGTGTTTAAGGAAATGTGTGCTGTGTTGGAAGCAATGTTCTATCAATTGAGGAAAAACTGTAAATAAACATTGTGGGATTTCTTGTCCGTATGTTACACTT
This sequence comes from Proterorhinus semilunaris, assembly GCA_021464625.1. Lineage (NCBI taxonomy): Eukaryota > Metazoa > Chordata > Actinopteri > Gobiiformes > Gobiidae > Proterorhinus > Proterorhinus semilunaris. Next base: position 7,476,205 of record CM038345.1, read on the forward strand.
ACAACCATAATGCCATACTAGAAAACATTATGTTGCATTACATTTTCACCAGGATTGCACATTGAGGCCCACTTTAAACTTGTATTAATAAACCACTTTTATTAATACCATCCACCCACTCTCCAGTAACTCTCTAAAGACTCTTGCTGTCTTTCTTGTGCGTTCCTCCTCCGTACTCATCAGGCTTATTGTTCTAATCTCATCCGCTGCCAGGGCTAACAGAGGATATCCAGTAGGATGCGTTCGTGTTCACATCCCATGTATGAAACACAAACATTGACAACTGCTATTGTCTTGCCGCAGAGCCAACAGAAAGCCACCACTCTCAGTCTTCTGAGTCACATTCACATGCCACGACATGTGCCAAAGGCTACAGTCACTGAAATGTTGGTGCAGAAATACGGGCAATTTTTATGCATATGATGTTTGGAAGGTTCTCTGTCATATATGAAAACATAATGACAGAAACATATATTATTTTTGTCATATTTATATCAGTAATCTAAAGCAAACGTTTCAAATTAATATCTCACATGTTGTGGGTGCGTGTTCCTATTCACCTGCAGTGCTTTAAGGTTTTTATACTGAAATAAAAAAATATATGGGGGGGGGGGGATAATCTTGCTTGTTCAAAGTTTAACAAATCAAGCAAAGAAGTAGACACTGAAGCGCTTCTGATAAGCACTTTTCAAATGTAGTGTTGGTTAAAGGCTAACGCTAATTCGGTGCTTAATGTTTAAAAAACACCACACTCTGAGCTAATTTTCGTGAAAACATTAAAGGGAATCTTTAAATTCCCTTTCATTTTTAAATCTTAATTTATTTTGAATTAGTAGGGGATGGGGGGGGGGGGGGGGGGTGCAGGAAATGCTCATTAGCCCACACTGGCCAACAGGAAGTTAGCCAAAAATAGTTTTAGCTAACTTCAGAACAGAGGCTTATTTTTTATTTATTTATTTTTTTTACGAGGAAATGCTCGTTAGCCCACACTGGCCAACTGGAAGTTAGCCAACAATAGTTTTAGTTTTAGCTAACTTCAGAACAGAGGCTTACTTTTTTTTCTTTTTCTTTTTTTTCTTTTTACAGTTTAGCACAGATCACTGAGCCACACGGTTATTTTTGTCAAAGAACAACAGTTACATTTTCACACTGGGCCATCCATTCCTGAACCTCTAGCTCACTGTTCATTATTAGCCTCTCTCATTAGCCGCTGTAGCCTCAAGCAAAGTGTTGATTAAACAAGGAGTCAAGAATTTATCAACGACGTCAGTGTAAAACAGCTCGGGGCCTTTTCATTTCAGCCGACTAATTGAAGTCATAATGACGCAATGCTACATGAGGCTATCGTGACAATGCATACACCACACTCTTGCATGGGAACCAATGCCAACAGGATTCTTAAGAGCCTTCGGGGGAAAGACGGCAAACATGTAAACGGGTCAATGACGTATAAGGGGTCTAAAAACACATTTTCAAAAAGTTGTTTTCAAAACTGATGGCATGCATATTTTTCGAGTCGATAATTTTGTGTTTAAACAAGTTATGTTTGTAAAATAACATTTAAAAGTATTTACATGTATTTTTTTTATGTATTTGTAGCTTCTCTGTATACAAATGTGTCAGGTGGCGCAACCAAGTTTTTTCAAAAATTGTAATAGTTTACAAAAATGTGTACAAAGTATATCTTAGACTAGTCTTTCTCCTCTGAACATTTCATCTGTAATTTGTAACTGACTGATGCTGTAATCGGTAATAAAACAGGAGGACCATGGATGGAGTGCTCGGTGTCAGCCCAAAACAGTTATGGGTTCAGTATCGGATATTTGAAACCAATATCAGAATTTTTTTTTTTTCCAGTATTGACTCTGATAACTTATGCCAGTATTGGATCAGTGCATCCCTATAATTTTTACCACCTGACATTCGCAACTAATTTCAAATTAAATTGGCTTTTATGTGGACTCTTACATTAGCTTTAGCATTTGTAAGCGTGGGTAAACATTTACTTACTCGGTTGTACCACCTGACACCAAAAGTGTCCTTTGAGTCGGAAAAAAGCTATTTTTTCCTCAATTCTTGATAGAGATTTTCAAACCTTTTCACTCAGCCATAAAGACAACGTGTTCTTCTGGCCGATGTCATATCCTGTTTGCTGATACTATTCTTTATTTCAAAATACCAGCCATGTTCTTACGGTTGTGCCACCCTGATATTTGAAGAAGATTACAAAGTGTCGGACAAAAGTTTTTCAGTGATCTCAAAAGCTTTAAAACGATGAATATTCACAAATGATGAAAGATATTTAACATACAATTATGCCATGACGTTTTATTTTGTAATTGTTACCCTGAAAATACAACTTTCAGAAGCTTTATTAGTCTAATCATTTGCTCGGACGGTTGCTGACATTTTAGGGGCTTGAGGTGTGAAAACATAAAACAAATATTTATTTTGGAAATGTGACGAAAATGTGTTTAAACTAAATAGGTTTTGTAGAATAAAGTGGTAGTTGGTAGAGCGGGTCGTCTCATGATCGGAAGGTCGGGGGTTCGAATCCCGCCTCCTGAAGGCGCATGCTGTCGTTGTGTCCTTGGGCAAGACACTTCATCCTCCTTGCCTCCAGTGTCTGCGTACACTGGTGTATGAATGAGAGAGTGAATGGCCCCCTATGAGAGACCAACAGGCCCGTTTGGAACCATGAGGCCGTCCTTCCGTGGACCCACCTGCAGGAGGAGCCATAGGGGACTGGTGCTATGTGATTTGGGCAGCTCCAACAGCTGCCCCCACGACCCGGCAACGGACAAGTGGGAGAAAATGGATGGATGGATGGAGAATAAAGTGATACATAATGAAAAGATCGAATTACTTTAAAAAGAAATATAACACTCGGACACAAACATATGCATGCCATGTCAATCACCCAAACACAGAACCCCATAGCCTAGCCTCTCGGCTAATGTTTGCTCACTCTCTGTTCGGCGGGGAATCTCCTTGAAGCCAGTCGTTATCGTGACTTTAAACCAAATGCAACATATTGGACACGGATAAGATAACGATGTTTGCGCAGCGGACTGTTTTCAAAGACGCTATCGGGGCGGTGACTTCCTGTGGGAGTGTGGAGTGGCCTGAAATGAGGACACAGTCATTTACAGAAGCTGAAGGAAATCATACATTAACTACGGTGAAGGTTTGCAGAGCGGTGAGTCAGCACACGGGCCTCATTTTGATGTGGTTTCATTTTCCTCTTTATTATTTGTTTGTTTATGTCACGGGTCATGAACACAAATTCCCCCAGGTCCAATTTGAGAAACATTTGACGAGCGGAGGTCAGGCGTTGATCGCAAGTCCATGTTTCATTTGATAAATCCCTCGCTCCTGATTTCGAGCTATTAGATAAATCATTCCTGGGCCTTTTCAGTCGAATGAAAGGCCATTTCAAGGGCATGTGTTGTTCAGCACAGCTCCTGTACAGCAAGGACATAGGCTAGCCTTGGCTCCATAGAGGAGAGCAGGAGAGGCTAAATGCTAACAGCATCGTTGGCCTTTTTGCAACTGAGCGCACGCACAAAGACCTCAGGTAAGAACATAATCTCAGTATGGAAAAATGGTGAATAAAAAAAAATATTTGAAACCTTTGAAACCCTTGTTTGAAAACATTACATGAATATGAGACAACAATGAATTGCAAGTTTTCTGTCATTTTAAAATAAGGCCTTTTGTGCATAAAAATGGTCAAAATTGGATTGACAAAATCCATCCATCTATCCATCCATTTTCCTTCCACTTATTGCCGGGTCGTGCTCCAGCTCCTATGGCGCCCCCTGCAGGTGGTGGGTCCACAGAAGGACGGCCTCATGGTTCTAACCGGGCCTGTTGGTCTCTCATAAGGGGCTTCTGAACCGCTCTTTGTCTGACCCGTCACCTAGGACCTGTTTGCCCTGTGGGAGACCCTACCAGGGGCACGAGGCCCCCGACAACAGAGCTCCTATAGGATCATTCGGGCGCTCAAACCTCGCTCAAAGCTGAATAAATGAGGCTGCAAATTATATATTAATGGGATAAGTTTTGTCCTTTTCAGACTCTAGCATGAAAAGATGTTAAGGGAGGAAACCGCTGCATGTTAAATCAATACTTTCACCTGCCATGTCTCGCCTTAAAGGGACAGGCCTTTTTTTCCATAGTGAGTGATGTTCTTACCTGAGCTTAGACAAGTTGATACGCACCTGTCTGGTCTTTGTGCCCGTGGAAGAGCGTGGTATCTTCAAACTTCACCCCGGTTAGGAGCCATAGGGATATGATGGGAGAGGCCAAATGCTAACAACATCTTTGGCCGTTTTTTACAAAGACCAGACAGGTTACGACACATAAGCCCAGGTAAGAACATATTATCTCAGTATGGAAAAACGGTGGCCTGTTCCCTTAAAGGAATTGACAATATCGCTCAATTTTTTTCAATACCCGGGTGCATAAAAACAATATGGAAGCCTGTAAAAAGCTCATTATGTACAGTATGATAACGCCGCTCACTTCTGCCGATGTTCTACTTCCCCTCTAGAGATACAATCAAGGCAAAAAAAGGGAAGCACATATGATGTTTTTAATACTGCGCTGAGCAACACACTAGGCCTCATCGTCTGTCATATCAAATCCAATGAACCACGGGCACATCTCATCTCTCAACCATGACACGCTGCCGCGTCACGGAGCGAAACTAGTAGCGCCCCGAGCTCCTGACGACCTCTTTCCGTGTGTTTTGACTGGAACTCGTCGTTTAGTCATGCCTCCCGCGCTGTGTCCGTCTGCTGGATTCAGCTACATCCGAACTCCTCGAAACACAGAGCACGCGATCTGTGATGATGCAGGTCTCAGAACGATTACGGCGGTTTGGACGCGCACGTGGGAAGCGTAGCGGTTGCCGTGGGAACAGGGGAGGGGGGGGGGGGGGGTGACACCAGACGGGCTGCATCGATTGGACCGATCGTTGGCGAGGCGAGAGGACAATGTGCAGCTTGTCCCTGTGATGTGCTTCACGTCGGCCTAAGGTCGGACGCCAAGAGAAATGTGCACATTCCTTTTATTCGGGCAATTTGGTGTTTTATGAGCGTGAGTAAAAGCCATTGTCGAGGCACAACATTGTACCGTTGGCTCTAGAAAAGTTCTTTTAACTTTTGTTGGGACTTTCATCCCGTATTATTTTTCACAATAAAGCGTTCTCTTGCACTGCAGCTGTCTCTTCTGTGTCATGCATTCCTGAGCCGCGTTATTCCAAACGACAAAGACGGGCATGTGTGATATTATTGTAGCCCGTGGAAACGCTATCCTCAAAGTAATGTAATATGCAGTGACCCGCAAGAGTCGACTTTTACCACTGAGGTGAACGCAAACTGAAGAAAGTGCATATTTATGTGGACGCATCGTGGCTCGTCAGATGAAGGGCTGGTGTGAAAAACATGACATTCCTTGGGAGCTTTGCTAGTTGTGCAGACCTTTATTTTTGCCTTAAATTGTGGCTTATAACCTTGCCTTTGAACCCCTCAGAAATGTTATTTCAAATTTTCAAACTTGAACTCGAATAGAGAAATACTTAATACTTAGAGATATCAATTTGATACTTTGCCTCACACACATAAATATGAGAAATTCATATAAAAATAAAGTATTGTATGCATACAAATTAAATAATGGATCGAAAGAGGTTTAAATGTATAGGTTTATTTTGTTGATATATTAGTTAGAGAGGAATTTGGATATTTTGTGTAGTTTTTGAATAAGCTGTGGAAGTGGAAGAAGATGATTGAATGGAAGGATAAAAGTGGCTGCAGAGCGTCCTCAGTGAGTGCTCAAGCTGCGGCTTTTAGCGGTTGAAGCTTAGCATTAGCATTAGCATTAGCAGCACTGCAGTAAACCTGCAGGTCGGCGCTGCGGCAGATTCAGCAGATTCACAACCCTCTTTGGGTGGATCGGACCTGATCCAGTCATTAAAGTCGATCCAATACGATACACTTAAGAGATATGGATCGGCTAACGATACCGATACTGAAGTGCCTTGAAGCGTGCCTGCCATTTTTCTTGCATAAAATTAGATCGTAGGGTTGTTGAGTTCCTTGAGCTAACAGCATGCTAACAAATCAATGCCTCTGTAATGAGTCCGTACCTGCTTTAAAAATGTGGAAGACAACTTCTGCAACAAATCCAAAAGAAATAAACCAAGTCGAAAGATGACGTGATCAATGACCATAAAAACAACCACAATTTAACAGTATTACTCAAACCCGCGTTATTAAAGAGATAGTGGTTTATGAGACCACGCTATAGTTATTTACAATCAGCCGAAACTAAGGATTTGTTAGTGTAGCGCTATTTTCCAAATTTGGGGGCTCGTCCGGGTTAAATATGGGGCCTCAAGCAGGATTCACTCCTTTCTCAGCAAAATATCCCCAGTTGTGAGAAATATTGCACACACAAAAAAAAAATTTGTTGCAGAGTGAGGGGAGGCAAAACACGACGCAAACATGGCCATTGAAACATTGAAAAAAGAAATGATGTGTCTAACATTTGCACAACAATATTCACTCTTGTCATCGCAGGCCCTCAATATCCCCCGGTGTATCTTTATAGGCCACGCTGTCCCGACATGAAACGGCATGTGAGAAGTAGTTTATGGTTACAGTCTGGAGACGCGCTGTCGTTCTCTCTCCTTTGAAAGACTCTTTTATAAAAAAAATTCCACAGCTCCGAGGCACCATCAACCTTGTGTTCTGTGATTTATTTACTCGGATTGATGTGATGAAACACATCCTCGGCTCCTCCGCTGTTGGTCTTTTGCGCATCAATCAATGGATAACCTCTGCCGCCCGCACTGAAGTCCCGCCCCTTGTGCATACAGCCCACGTCTGTATTTGTGGACTGGAATTATCGCCGTGGTAACGATCAGGATTAACCTAGAACTGAAACGCGTCGACACACATCCAAGTGATTGCGAGTTGGCGACAGGAGTCTGGATGGGAGACTGGAGTTTCCTTTTTTTTTTTAATGCCACTCCTTTCGTGCCTCAACCGATTCGAACACCAAAGGGTCTCAATGCGAGTCTGCGAAGAAAACTTTTTTCACCTTTAACCTCTTAACCCCCGCCTCAACTGAGCACGTTTTCTCCAGTTCGACTTTACCCAAAGCTATAAAAGCTTCTTGAAAAAAAAAAAAAAGTCAAAATAGCTACAAAAACGAGATAACTGTAACGCAGCAAAAAAAAAAAAGCATTAAAAGAGCGACAAAAAATGTGCATTAAAAAAGTGACGACAAAGCAACAAAACAAAAACCACTTAGATCAGTTTTGTAGGTCTTAGCTTTCAAATGAGGCCTATAGGCTGTAAGCTTCAGTCGACAAGCTTTTAGAAAATGTGTTTGGTTAAGGCGGGGCTTAAAAGGTTAAACGCTTGTCTAAGGCTTATTCAAAAATAAATTGTGACGAAATTATAGAGTTTTGCATATGAGAAGAAAATGAAATTCTGGCCGAGAGGCGGAGGCTGAATGACAGGCACACGTGACTTTCACATAAAATCTTACTTTGAAGCAAGATAATACACGCGGGTATAACATCCACAGGCTGAAGACTTTAAAGGCGAGCGGGGCTTAAGCTCCGTAGGGCGCCGACATTTTTATTTCCCAGAGCTCTGCCGGCCACGGGTCCATATAGACCACAATGCATTGCAATGTACAACAACACGAGTGAATGATCTGATTCCTGGTCATAGTCCGTCCCAAAAACGTTGTCTCTCTTTGTCTCTCTTTGAAACTACCGCTTAACAGAATTTTAAAACTAATAATAAAAAATAAAAAAACAAGCAGCGAGTAGCAACTTTGCCCTTGACTATAATCATTAGAGTGTTTGGGATTGCAGAGGCTCAGAGCTTTGTCCGGTCAAAGGGTCAGGTCATGAGTAAAAATCATGAAATATGACTGTTTTATTTTCACTTCATTTTTCATTTAAATGTATTTATTTGTTTGAGCAGAAAAATATGACATTTAAAATTTGAAAACAGAAAAAACAAGACTTTTGCTCAAAAGGAGTAGGAAGAAGTACTTATAATTGACCAACCCCGTATTTCTCATCCAAGTAACATCACACAAAAGAATAAATACATTGAAAACGTGTTATTTTTATACATTTGTAGTGGCCATAGTTTTTGGAATGGGGGGCGCGGCCCGACTACAGCATGTGCAGGGGGGGGGGGGGGGGGGCTTCAAGTAAAAAGGCTGGGAACCACTGGTAGTGCGGGTCTATAGATACAGAGACTGACGGGTTATAGGGACTTGGGTGGACAGTTTTTTTTTGTAATAACTCATAATCTCAGAACACCGTAGGCCGGGTCACAGCTAGTAGATTTATACATTAAAAAAGGTACCATCGAGCATGCGGGACACAGTAGTGAGTCAACAACCTCAAGTATGTGACAAAACGCCGTGATCAACGGTGTCCAAAGCTGGCAATGAGTCATTCACATGTGCATGTTTTTAGAGGGAAAGCGGCGTACGAGGAAGAAACCTACGCGGACACGGGAAGGAACAAACTCCACACAGAACGGCCACACAATGGGAATGGGAATCCAACCTGGCCCATGTTTGTCCTACTGCTGCAGTGCTTCCCATTACACAGCAGGGACCAGGGACCAGTGTTGGGCTAGTTACTTTAAAACTGTAATATATTCTGAATTAGTAGTTATACAAATATGTTTGTATTACATATTACTGTTCCAGGAAGGTAGCTGAGTTACACTACTTTGAGTGACTTTTGGCAAAATATAAACAAAAAAATGCCACTGAGGAGAACTGCTTTTCCTTCTCTTTCCCACATTCTCTCTGTTTTGTTTTGATGACGTTAAAGGAACAGGCCACCGTTTTTCCGCACTGAGATCTGTTCTTACCTGAGCTTAGACGAGTTGATACGCACCTGTCTGGTCTTTGTGCCCGTGGAAGAGCTCGGTCGCTTCTAACTTCACCCCGTTTGGAGCCATAGGAACATGCTGGGAGAGGCTAAAGGCTAACAACATCTTTGGTCGTTTTACGGGACTGAGCAAACGCACAAAGACCAGATAGGTGCGCATCAACTCGTCTAAGCTCAGGTAAGAACATATCTCAGTGCGGAAAAAACGGTGGCCTGTTCCTTTAACTACACACAACTGCAGATCGGTTATCCGTGGCTTATTTTTTGTTCATACATTTAAATGCACTTGTAACTCTACTCACTTAAATTGTAATGACTAATATATACTCATTTTGGTCAAGTAATACGTTATATTCCTTAGTCTCTCTAAGCCCTTTTTTTTTTTTTTTCAAAGGGAGGTAAACCATCTTATCTGGCAACACAGACGGACACAGGTGTGGCCTAATGGGTCATCGCCTACAAGACCAGTGCTCAGCCTTTAGTTATTTAGTTGTTTTTTCTAAAGCATATTCCTTAGTTACTGGAAAAAGTGATACATTTATGAAACTCCTTGTTCCCTTTGTCGTGTAAAACTGAAAGGTTGTTGGATTGAAGCAGCCCAGGTGCTGGCGAGCCGTGTAATGAGAGGACGTGTGGCCGAAGCTCTGAATCAGCTGCACAATCTTTCTCTCACACAAAATACTTGGGAAAAAGACATCTGTCATCTGATCAAACTGTCGAGAGCTTGTCAGAGGGATGCAGCCCTCTTGAAATTTCAAAAACATATCGGTGCGGGTACCACAGAAAGGTCTCGTCGCCGACAGCCAACAAGGCCGCAAGGAGCAATTTGCCTCAAATCTCCCACCGAGAAACGGTCGGATCAAGCGCACAGAACCAGAAGTCGATCATCTTTCAGCTGCAACCGACGTGAAGTGTCCAGAAACCAACGTGAGAAAAGTGAACCGCGATCGAACGAGACACACGTTGTACTGAAGACAGATTATTCAGAGGACTGAGGAGGTCTGAGTGATACAGGGGGAAAAAAACTATCCTTCAACCGTCCACACTTGTCCTTCCTCTGTCCATCTTTGCTTGTCTTTGTCCAGTTGCTGTGCACATTGTGTCCGCTTCAACTGTCCTCGTGTGACCGTGACCCTCCCCCCCTCCCCTTGCCTTTACCTTCACTGTGTACATGCGCCGCCTTTGATCGTGGACACTTTAATCTACCTCTGCTGTGCATGCAGTATATGTGACAGCATTCCCTTTGACATTTACAGACGCGAGCCTCCCGGAATGCCACGAGCGCTTTGGCCGGATCACTAGAGAGATGTGTTTACTCCTTCAGCACTCACGCATTGTTACCCTGTTTTCCTGTACATTTGACACAATGGAAACAGACACGAAGCAGTATCATCAGTGGTTATGGGAGACTTTTTGGTAACGCTTTATATTAAGGTGTGCTCATTAAGTATTAATAAGCGTTAAAGGAACAGGCCACCGTTTGTCCATACTGTGATATGTTCTTATCTGAGCTTAGACGAGTTGATACGCACCTGTCTGGTCTTTGTGCCCGTGGACGAGCGTGGTCGCTTCTAACTTCACCCCCAGTTGGAGCCATAGAGATACATTGGGAGAGGCCAAATGCTAACAACATCTTTGGTCGTTTTGCGTGACTGAGGGCACGCACAAAGACCAGACAGGTATGAATCAACTCATCTAAGCTCAGGTGAGAACATATCTCAGTATGGAAAAAGGATGGCCTGTTCCTTTAACCCCTTAACTGCCGTCTCCCCTGGTCAGGGGGTTCGGGTTCGGGTTAGTTAACCCTAATCAGGATGTAATTGGGGTTAAGAACCTCAAATGTAACATAAGTTGTGTTTTACTCACACAGATCTCACACATATTTTTAGAAACTAGAAGGTCTTGACTTTCAAATTAGGAATCACACTGGCATATAGACTGTAAGCTCTCCAGTCAATACACTTTGAGACTTAAAAATAGGAGTAGGAAGAAAACCACTTATATATATACATATATATATATTAAAAAAAAATATATATATATATATATATATATATATATATAGGTCTGGTTTACTTTTGTTTTGTTTCACCGCGTAACATTTCACCCAATACAATACAAGCATTTGTTTATAAACAGATGCTTGAAATATAAAGTGTTGAAATATAAATATCTAAAAACTAACATATGTGTGTTTGCTCGCTCACCACTCCTCAGACGGGATGCCAAATATGAGATTTAAATCCAGGTTATCCATTCTTTGATTACTCATCGCAAAAATATGTTCTGTTTAGCTGCTCATTAGGAGCATGATTTATATTGCAGGCAATAGTATAATCCAAAATGTTACACATGTATTTATTGTTTTCCCTTTTCCCAAGTATAAATCAGAGCAACGATGCACATTGATATGAATTGATGATTAATATATAAAAATTGGAATTATGAATATTCACCTAAATGGACATTTGTTGATTGATTGATTGTTTTTTGGTAGTTTTGGTCCTCCGTACTTACCTTCATATTTGACATTGAGCAAAAACATGTATTACCTAGACTTAAAGCTACTTATTCTCTTGCAGTCGTCGTTTGTTTTTTTCTTTCTTTTTTTTGGTTGTACATAGAGTACATTGTACCGATTACTCCAGCAATGGATTACAACTCCCCCCCCCTTCACCCCTTCCCTGATGGTACTGGCTTATTTCAAGGCGATAATGTCAGATAATCATGTCCATAAATGTGGACAAAAAGCTTAAGCAAATCTTTTACACAAACTCTGCAAAGCTCTTTTGAAATATCCCTGTGCCATATTAGTAAATGTCCCCAAAAGAGCAGATCCGTCTTCGACGCGTACACCCTCTATTATTAACCTTCTTTTTTAGTCCCGGCCTCTAAAAAAAACCTCCACCTTCCAAAGTTTTGACATATCAAAGTTTGGCACGGCAATTTGTGCGTGCTTTGTTCTTGGCGCGCTGAAGTGAATTTGCACAATACTCGGCGCGGCGTAGGCGCACTTTCTTCTGAAGAACTTCTTTCCACACGGCAAACAGAGAAGGAAAAGAAGCTCTGACATATAGTGACATGATTGTGCAAAACCGTGTACGTGCCAGTCCGACAGGGAGATTCATGGCTCATTAGAAGGGAACCGAATCTTTAGGATCTGCTCATTTGAAAGAGCTGTTTCATTATAGTGAGTTTCTGAAGAAGTTGATACATTATACACCTAATCACGGTAATTGATACGTTTTTGATCCCTACAAAATATGCCGTTATGATGTTCATGACAGGAACAAGGTAAAACCAATGTCAGGATTATTTAGTTTATTTTGTCCTCAAGTAATTAGACATAGGGCGGCTCAATACATCGGCAATATCTATATCGCAACAAGTGAGTGAAGTTCTAGTTTACATCATAGCATTTAGCCGCTCCTCCGCTCCTCTATGGGGCCAAACGGGGGTGAAGTTAGGAGCGACCAAGCTCTTCCACGTTTCCCCAATTTAAATACAGTTATGTGAGCAGTTACACGATCCGAGTGTAGTAACACAAAATTACACGTGACGATTTTTCTAAGCGGATAAAAAAAACGTGGGAAAATGTGGAAGAGCTCGGTCGCTTCTAACTTCACCCCAGTTTGGCCCCATAGAGGAGAGGCTAAATGCTAACAACATCTTTGGTCGTTTTGCGTGACTGAGCGCACACGTAAAGACCAGACAGGTACGCATCAACTCGTCTAAGCTCAGGTAAGAACATATCTCAGTATGTAAAAGCAGTGGCCTGTTCCTTTAAAGCAGTACTAAGTAACTCTTGCCCCTAGAGGCCATAAGCGCAACTGCAGGTGTCGTAGCAAGTTACGTTTTTTTTTTACTTATTAAATGTCTTGGAGAGTAAATACTACGCTGACAGAAAAGGCGAAGGGAGAGAGGAATATTGTTCATCCGTTTATACAATGCAAATAATTGTTTTCACTTAAATGTGGCTGTAAATTCTGTTTAAAGTGGTGCTAGTTAGCTTTGCCCGTTAGCCTGTTAGCTTTTTCTTTGTGATTCTTTTAGTGTGTATTGGTGGCTCCGACCCGGTGGCAGGCAAGTTGCAATTGTGGTTTTCTGACCAGAGTCACCAGGGGGAGATGAAAGACCCCCCCCCCAATCATCCCATTAACACTTGTATTACCCCCAGAGGGACGACGGAAAGGATTTATTTAGGTAAAACACGTTACTTAGTTCTGCTTTAAGTACGGATTCTTGAGTGCAGTATTTGTGTTGAGAACTTACGTTTACTCCACTATATTTGAAAGATTGATGATCACTGGGTGAGACTGCTCTTCACGACTCCCCCCTCGGAGCAGAGGATTCAGCGTCGAAAGATAAAACGGATCGGGAGGGGGGGGGGGGGGGGTCTAGAGGCGTGGTTTAGGTTGAGGCGTGGTCCTGCTCCTGAACCTAGTCAATTAAATAATATTAACGCCGGATATTGATCTAAAACTTCCATAACCAGTTCCTGATTTTTTTTTCCCACGCTATCTCACCCTGGGCCCCTTTCGTCTTGCTCCCCTTTGCTGTGCAGCTGTTTCAATTAAGAGGGGGGAAAAATAGCCCGTGTGGATTGTGGCGAAGACGTGGCAAGTATTTAGGTCTTAGCAAGAGAAGGGGAGGTGAGGAAAACCTTTGTGGGGAAGCCACTGAGCCACCGGAGACGATTCAAAGAGTCCTAAAAGATGCGTAACCGCTTCAGGTCTGTTTCTAACGAGAGGGACAGCATTGTAAACGTGGCAAAACTAAAAATCTCTAAAAAGTCCATTCTGCATCCACTTTAAAAGAACAAAGAGTGATGTGTTTTCGTGTGTGCATCAGGAACAGCGAGGAAACTGCGAATCCCAACCTTTGCCTCTTCAAGATTTCGAATGACCCTGCGTTTCTATCCACCAAATAGTTTTTGGATCGCGTGACTCACACAAATTATTTTGCTAATGGATGTATGAATCAGACAGACAATAAAGTTTGGTCACAACATGTACTTTGCCTGATTGATTATCCGCTTGCATATGTTATTTTTTTTTTCTTTCTTTTTTTTTTCGTTTTAAAGAGAGGAACAATCAAAACTATCACAACGTGAATTGCAGAAATGCCGCTGCCTTCCTGACTAATACCCTGTGGAGGAGAGTGTGTAGGACTAGCCCAGTTCTTCTTTCCCTTTGTGACTCACCGCATTGCAACGCCGCCTTGAAGTGGAGTTTCCTCCCGTGTCGGGGCAGGTTTAGTTTTAGGTACACTTGCCACACTTTGCAAAGAGCTCCCGTCACTTTTCTGTTCACACACATTTTCAAATTAGGATAGTTGCCATACAGTCAGTCAGTTTTCTCTCTTTTGCATCCTTTCACGACATCCATATAACACCAATTGTCCGGCATTGGAGATATTGTTGCTTGGAGACAGAATTGAACTGCTGAAATAATCACAGTCCTTGCGTGTGGCTAAATACAGTCTGAATTGAATTGCAGTAAACTGTGCAGCCCTACATTTGAATCATCTTTTGCAGTCACTGGAGGAATGAGCACCTATGGGGAGAGCAACCCAGACACCAAGTCATGAAGATAATGTTTATGCATTTCATAAGAGCCCATTTTTTTGACCAAATCTGTCTTTTTTTAAATTATTATTATTTGAGTAACCGGTGGGGGTCAAAGTACAGATACGACCGGTCTGATATGACAGAAACCGAGCTCGGAGCGGCTTTTCTCACACCCTGGGGCCGAGCGGGTGTGGAGGGAAGGCGGAGGAACCTTTTGTCAGCCGCTCCTTCTGCCCGTCAGGACATTCTGAGTCTGAACCTTCCTAACCCAGCGGAGGGAACTACCAGGAAGTTACGTCATACAATATACGCTACACATCCCCCTGCAGTGCAGCAACTTTAATGAACTAATGAATTAAATTACCAACTGTACAAATATAATCCGAGCAACTGCACAAATGTCAAAATGATGTGTTAAATAAACAACTGTTTTTATTAAACAATTATTACTAATATTCACCTTTAGCCCACCACAGACGGCTGCATTCTTTCACAGTGGAGCTTATGCAAATGAGCCATATGGCGTTCCGTTCTTGTAAAATGTAAACAAAAGTGTCAACATAAATTCATAGATTTCCTATAATAAAACGTCCAGATGCTGCTCTGGCTCTGACGCTGCATGACCTGCTTTATACTTTCATATACTTATGTTTTCATGAAGTGTCACGCGGCAAAACTGACAATCATTTCACAGTCGTGCAGAGTTCGGAAACTGAGCAGTGACTTGTGGGATTGTTCTTATGGGCTGATGAGGAACATCCAGAGGTTCCTCTGCGAAAGGAGGTATTATTGGAACCATACAGCTCCTTTCCTCACCCCCTCCTGACTGCACTGACACATTTGGAGGCTCCTTGTCATGGCTGACGACGACGCACATCCGGGTCAACGATAAGGAGAAGGAGCTGCCTCTGCGTATTTACACTGTTTAGATGCAGTCTCTCCTCTGCCCCTCTTTCCCTTCCTGCTGCTCAGTAAAGCGTTCCTCTCCATGTGCAGAGCAAGTGCAGAGAGAGAGAGAGAAATGACCCCCACGTAACATCAGGGAAGCGCACGCGTGTCGCCGCATTGACAGGTTGATGCCCGTTGTCATGGGAATAAGTTTAGCGAACAGCTGATTGTGTGAAGACGGATTGAAATTTGAAGTAAATGCAGTTGAAACCCATCCATCCGTCCATTTTCTTCCACTTGTCTGTTGCCGGGTCGTGGGGGCAGTTGTTGGAGTTGCCCAAATCACATTGCCCCAGCCCCTATGGCTCCTCCTGCAGGTGCTGGGTCCACAGAAGGACGGCCTCATGGTTCTAACCGGGCCTGCTGGTCTCTCATAAGGAAACCATAGACCGTTAAAAAGAATAGACAGCTCCTCCTCACTCCTCCCCGTTTACCACTATGACCACGTTCGAGGGGGAAATCATGGCGGAGTTACAGACTCCTCCATGGAGGTTTTCTTTCGAAATCCAGCCTGGTTTCTTTAATTGTGACTAACTCAGCGTTATCGCAGGAGGAATATGCAGCCGTAGAACATGTTTAAAAAATAGAAACTAGGCGTTAAAGTTGTTTTTAACGTGTCTAAAGTCCAATGCTTTTCAATGGGAGACTAGCGGCTATATGGAGGTACTACAGCACTGACGGCCTCCAGTGGTGCGGTCGTAAAGTGGTTGTGGGCGCTCCAAAACGCCCTCAGTTTGGAGCCTTTATAGAACTGTAGAGTAGAAAGTAAGAACTTTTCAACAAAAAAAACTACTCAAGTAAAGTACAGATCCTCTACTTAAGTACAGTTTTTACGGAAATTTGCTTTATGACCACATAATGAATCCCAATGAATAGCTACACCTTATTTAGTCTTAATAAATGGTGAGTTAACACTTAATTCATCATAAACAATTCATTAGTTAAGTGTGACTAATACTAAACAATATGTGAAGAACTATTCATTATGAGTTAGGCATTAACTGTTGTAGTTATTAAGTGTTAGTCACACTCAACTAATGAATTCATGATGAATTAAGTGTTAATTCATTATCTATTAAGGCTAAATAAGGTGTAGTTATTATAAAGCGTTTTCATATTTTTTTATATAGTATTACTTAGACTATTGCTACCTCCTAATACCATTCAACTATTCCGATTTGATCCTCTTCCTACAAACATTGGCCGTATGTGTTGCTCATTTGTCAGATATCATGTTGACCTTCTGCTGTTCCTGACGCACACGGTTCTTTGGAAGCCTCGATACCTGGAGGTGTAAGACTGCATACCTCGGCCTACGACTTTCGAAAAGAACCTCGTCTCTAACAAGCCCGAACTCTGCAGTGTGGATTTTCAGTGGAGAATGTCCCGACCGCACACGCCCTCTCGTTAACTGCTACGCGGCAGGAATGTGTGGCAGCTTTTCTCTCGGGCTGAAAGAGCAATTACAAACCGAGAGATTTTCAGTCATTAGCTACAAAACAACGATAATGGCAGAACTAGGAAGCGTGTGCAGACAAAATGGACTTAGTTTGCGCCACACATAGGCCTAATTCTTATCAGCAAACTGCAGCTTGCCTGAAAATCGTGGGCTCGTAGTTAAATAGAGACAGGATTTAGTTACATTTACTCGAAGTATGAACTCGAGTAACTCTTTGTTTTTGTATTTCAAAGAAGCTTTAGGACACCGCCATTTTACTTCTACAATAGTTATTTTGAAAGTTCAAGATATAAAACATTATCTACACTGAACAAAAAAAATACACACAACACCCTGTGGGCACTTCTCCTTTGTCAGAGAATTCATCCCCCCTTCACAGGCACACAAATATTCGACAAGAATATTTGTGGAATTAAATGAATAGTTGGTGCCCCCTGCCCCAGAACCTGAGTTTCTCGGCTCCGCCCCTGCACCTGTGGCGCCCTTCAACTCAGACGTGCCTTCCCACTCTGCGCCTTCGCCGCTTTCCTTTCTCACTCGCCGCTGTGAGCACAGGCTCCAGAAAACACTACATGACGTAAAAGTTTTATCAGGACGTCTGAACTTCAGTTTGCAGCGAATTGACTGCGTTTGTATGGACGGTCCTCGCACGGCACAGAGATGACTGTGCACGTTGTATCATGGGTCACTGTATGGGCCTGTTCTCACTGAAAACAGGCCGTTCCTTTGTCAGCTGCTAATACTGTACAATGCCATTGGAACACATGGGCCTCAGTGTGGTGCCCCTTGGAGACTTGGTACCCGACGTAAAGCGCGTTATGAGCGTATAGGGAGCAGCGGCGCTGTCTGTGAGACAGCTGTGATCATAGCAGCTGAAGAAATAACATAATATACAGGCACATGTGCAGACACTTTTCTCAAAATGAGGTTTTGTTCACACTCTGCAACAACATCTCCACTTTAGTAGCTCCTATAGTTACCAAACTTCACAGTCTTGGACTAAACAACAGTTGAAAACTAGCTTTGCAGCTAATACTGACACATTTACAGAAATGTTCCTTAATGTGTACTGTCCCTGTCAAATAAAGTAATAATTAAATGTTTTTGAATAACAAGGTTATGACTAAACAAGATCCAAGATCCCTTCTGAAAAAATCTTTGTAACAAAAATTTCATCCATCCATCCATTTAAAAATATATGTCAAACGGTGACGCAGCCGATACATGTGTGCACAGCGAACAGACCCTCCATGCGTGACGATATTTGGATTTGCGTAGCTGCTATTGTGACCCATTCAACCAAAGCTAATGAGCAACTGCTGTTTTTCTCTCTCTCTGGCTTCTTCCATCCAAGCGTTTTTTTTTCCGACTCATTTGTGAAAGTTCTGCCCACACAAAAAGTATGTGAAATCCGTGCGCCGCTGCCCCTACCCAAGTCTGGAGGAAGTCGGACTTTCTTTTGTCCTCAGCACAGACGATGTGGCACAAAAAACTGTTTTGTAGAAAAGTGAAACGGCAGTGACGTTGGTCCAATTTAGTCTACTCCAAATCCCCAAGTGCACTTTTTCAATTTACATGGACAGAAATAGACGAAACATTCGCTGCACTCAGGAGATCAACACACCATTATCACCACGAGTAGCACCGTGCAGCTTGGATATTTCAAATGACATATAAATCAAACGATATCAGCGAAGTGGAATGTGGATCTGTGAGACCGGAAAAGAGAGACGCTTTCAGAACAAGTTGATGACAGAAAAAGGACAGGATTCAGACGAACAGAAGCGTCACAGGCCAGGGCAAAAATGGCTGCAGCAAATGGAGAGTCATTTTCATTGTTTGAAAAAAAAAGGGCAGATCCATTGAGAAGTAAAGTCACTCTCACTTCTCCTGGCTTTCGTGCTTTTTTCCTGCCTCTGCAAGTGTCATGTCTGACTTTTATTTTTCCTCTTAGACCACCTGCTCGCTGTCCTCCCGAACCGCTACACTATGGAATTGATTAACTGGAATCTCAGCGCGATTGATACGTTTTTTTCACAAAGTGAGGCAACGGAGGAGGCCGTCTTCCCTGACCGGATTTTCACAGCTCGGTTTGTCGTTTGCTTAGCGGTCCCGTCGATCAGAGACATCAAAGATATTTACTTATTTGGACTCTTGATAACAGGGTACCCGCTTATTGGATGGACTGCCCTGGATTATCGGAAATTTAATCAAACCTGCGACCACATAATTCTCAACCGTAACACACATGAAGAGAGAAATGCATAAATATCCAAGACTTTATGAAGGCAGTTTTCACCAACTTTTCAAGGACAACTGACTCAAGCAACACAAATGCTTATTTCATTTAGACTGAACTGTGATAGAATCAAGACTCCACTGCCTTGTGCTTTTCACCAAACCCTTTGTCTGCCCGGTCTGTTTCTGTGCACAGTGTGAGAGTGAATGCAAAGGCCCCGCGATCCCTGCTACTCCATCCCCATGTGCACACATCAAAGACGGCTCTCTCCACTCAATGTGCCCACCAATGTTTGTTATTTCTTTCTTTTATGACTCACACCACTGCCTGCAGAGACAACTTTGGGAATCACACAGAGGTTTTTGAAGAAAAAAAAAAGGGATGTACCAGGCCGGCGGTGTGGGGTGTTCCTGCCAGAGTACATAACTGCGCTAAGGTCTTTTGTTTCAGAATGTGACATAACGCGAGCTGCCGTAGTGTGGGTGGCTCTGCTGTTAAAGGACACGGCCAGGTGGAATTACAGACGTGTATTACAGAATATACGTCGCTTGTTTAGATTATGTTGCTATGCAAAAAAAAAAACGCACTAAACTGTAGCTACATGTTGCAATAAAGTGAAGTAAAGTTATTTGCAGCCACATCAATATTAAAGGTTGTATAATGTGTTTTGTTCATGACAATAAAAGTAGTTAAACTTTATTGCATTATGACAAAAAAAAATAAAAAAAATATCAATATTCATATAATTGGCCTAATCTAATTGTATGGGATCGGTTATCGTGTAGCATGCAGCATTTAGACTTTGTTTATCAGACATGGTCAAAGCCTTTTCTCAAAGTTTTTGACAGAAATGGAATTCCATATTTTTTTATGGAAGAATAAGTCTTATTCAATCATCATCATTTTCAAACCGGAACATGTGCAATTATGAACGGAATGCAAAACAGTTTTATTAGAGGGGAGAGCCTCCACTTCAGATGGGAATATATATATATAAAAGAAAAGAAAAGTACTGCAAAGTTACACAGCTTCCCGGAGGAGTAGGGCCTCCTTTAACAATCTTCAGCTATAACCCCATAGGTCACAGAAGTTGTACATTTATGTGATTTAACAGAATCAGTGTGCAAGCTCATGCAAAGATCTAGAATGCACCACTGCCATATGTCCTAGTTTCCATCAGAGCTGTCAGGCGTCTCCAACAGAGAGCTGCCTCAGTGTGACTCATCTTCCACTCGGGATCATTGTAAATGAGCCTGAAAACACCAGAGAATGGCCTATGGACCTTTCTGCCTGCTTCAGGCACTCCAAGCGCTTTACATCCAGGAACCAGTCAGCCATTCACACTCTCGTTCATACACCAGTGTACGTATGCACTGGAGGGAAGGAGGGTGAAGCGTCTTGCCCAAGGACACAACCACAGTGTGCACATGCGGGATTCGAACCGCCGATCCTCCGACCTCAATAGCTCTAGTCTCTGCGCCACATTCACTCTGCCTTTCCACAGGCGCTAAGGAAACTTCTTTTTTTTTTTTTACATAAATATAATTCAGGAGGAGGGTTCCTTAAGGCAAGCATATTTAATGGGTTTTATGTGATGAATAATAGACTGAATTTTGTTTTTGAAGGAACCGATACCCGTTTTTTCCTTGGGCCCACAATTATCTAAAACCATCACTTTATGTGCAACATCCTCCCAGTCGTACATTCACCACCTTCCCTTGGAGACGGTTACAAGGGCAGATACATCAGTGGATCGACTGTGGAAGTGCAGCTCCTCTCCCGTCATTTTCTTTGCTATTATTTCTATTTACAGGGAGGGAACTTCCTTTTGTCCTCCCGTGGACCCACCACCTGCAGGAGGAGCCATAGGGGACTGGTGCTATGTGACTTGGGCAGCTCCAACAGCTGCCCCCACGACCCGGCAACGGACAAGTGGGAGAAAATGGATGGATGGATGGATGTGAAGAGATAATATTTTTATACGATGTTTTGTTCCTTTGGCTATTTAGCAAACTAACCAAAAGTTGTCATTCAGTGCAGAAAGGTGTGGGTTCCTCAGAATCTTTTGTTTCAAGACACAGCAACCCCCACCCGGTCCACTGGCCATTTGGACAGAAGGGGTCAAATTACGACGGAACTGAATGGACAGCTTTGGGGAGCCAATGGGAAATCTTGTGGACAATGGAATGTGGAGTGCTGTGCTTCCCCAGGAAGAGTCAGTCTGCCCATGGGAACGATTGGAGGCAGACTCACGATGGATAGGAAAAACAGAATTCTGTATTGAGATGACATGTTAGAGAAATAAACGTTTAACTTGTTTAACTCCTTGATGTGTCATCAATTCCTGGTATTTAATTATTAGTTTATGTAGAGTAGTTTTTGACGACTCTCAACTCCTCCTCCAGTTTGAATACGCGGTGTTGTCAATTAAAGGTAATGTTAAATAGGGAAAAAGTAACCGCCGTCGTAGCGGTACTATTTTATTGTGTACAGCGACAACACAGGAAAACGGCTGTTTTTCTTTATGTGGTGACCCCGGGAGAACTGCAGGGGGTGCTGAAGAGCCGTCAAACGGAGACGCGACGAGGTTCGGTCTTCGAGAAAAAAAACCCATTTTGCGTTAGAAATGCCAGGTTCTTTCTTCCACATCATACAACAACAATTTCATGGACGTCATTCTAGCTTAAGGTAAGACTGCTTTTGACCTCTACTATTGTGTGAGTCTCAAAGTACGTCTAGTTGGCATATTTTTCCAAATTTTAGATTACTTTTTAACGGAGTTGTCTGTTGTGTGGGGTAATCTGTGAATTGATGGTGGAATTAAGGAAAGAAACGTTATAATTTGATATCTTAGATACCACAGAAGACAAAATAAGTGGGATAAACTGAAATTACGAGTAATTAACGGGCTGCGCGTTGGGTTTTACCCCTGTAAAAGCTGAAATGCACGTAGGCAGAATCGCCCAAGGCCGTGGACGCACGGTCTGAAATAAAACGTTGAAATAATCGTAGACAGATTTGGGGTCTGTCTAAAAGACGGGTTGAAGGCCCTTAGAACGGTGATTCTATAAATAGGTTGAAGGCCTGAGAAACGGGGTTTCTTAAATTCTATATTTTATATTAGCCTTTGTTAGCTTTCGTTAGCTTCGTTAGCTTAGTGCGCTAGCATACAGCATGGTTAGCTTAGTGCGTTAGCATACAGCATATTGTTGATAAACGTGTACTAAACCCACACATGTGTTAAACCCAGCTCGGTGTGTGGACACTGAAGGCTGTTCTGTGTAGTAGTGTAGGATTTTATTGAAGTGTGGTGCATGGTTTGTTTTCGATATGATCTGTTTGCTGTTGGTGTGCGAGGTTGCTAAGTTAGCTCTGAGAACAAAGGATTAGCTTTAGCATTTAGTTTTTTCCATGTCGTACTGTTATTTGGCTGTTATTTTGTAATACCGGAGTTTCTGGCCGCCATCGCTGTAGTGCAACCGTATGGCCTCTAGGTTTTCATTGAAAGGCATCGGACTTTAGGCACATTATACTATTTAACGCGTGTTTTTATTTTTATACACTTATCTGATTTTGTTGATCGGAGGGGGAGAATACTAAATTGGTTTGGTTGTTCTTGTTAGTCTGTTTGGTTTTTTGTTAACTGTTGTTTTGTTTGTGGAAATTATTGTGTCTTGTTGTCTCTTTGTGTAATGTTCTCTTTATTGTAGAGTGACTGAGTGTGTCCGGAGTGAAACTAAAAGTGCATTTGCTGTGTCTGCATTTGTGTAGACGCAGCAAAGGACTGATTAAACGGGAAGTGATGGGCGCATTGGGAAAGTGGCCATTTTCCTTTGTGCCCAGACATCCGTGTAGGAGGGTAAGTGGAGAAATTGCTCCGCCCCTCATTGCAAAACAAAAAAGTAGAAAAAAGAACATTTTTTGACCTAATTTCTTGTTTTAAAGGTTATTGTTTTAAAAGTTATTATTTTGTTTTGTTTTTAAAGAGGAACATTTCTGCTGGTGGTAGAGTTATGTCTCCACAGCATACATTTGAAGAACGAGTATCCAAAATCAGTGTGAGAAAAATGCTATTTTTTTTAAGCCTGTGATTGACGGAGCATTTAGGGCTCTGAGAGATGTTGCTTAAAAAATAGAACCTCTCTCCACACGGTGGCGCCGTGGTATGAAAACTGTAGCAGGGAAGACCTGTCGTGAGTTTGAATACATTGATTGAAAGTACAAACCACTATTGATTTAGAGTTTAAGTTGATCTTTATGCGCCATTTTGGACGCATTACCAAAAGTTATGAAGGAGCAATTATGCAAAATTCAAATTATTGTTAAAGACAACCAAATAAATTAATGAATACATTTTGAGAATGCCCTTGACCAGAAGCGAGAGCAAAATTGAACTGAAAGAAATGAGTGCAACTTTTAAAGGTGCAGCTTAAAGGAGCGAGTAATGAAAGTAATAATGAAAAAAGAGTAATAATGAGTTTACTTGAATGTGCAGTGACCTGTGGGTGTGGTGTTGGTAATTGTGGCCAAGGATTGTTTCAGACGAGATGACCAACAACGTTCGAGGAGATCGAGGCGTTTACAACAACGCTGATGGGAACCATGCTACTCTGATCACTGGCAGCTGCTGGGTTCAGTGGCATGGGACGGCAGTATTCATGTTACCTGTGAAGGTGAACGGACAGACTCTTGACGTGCTGGTGGATAAAGGTGAACGACACTCATCTGTGAACTATGAGACTGTGATCATTAACGGACACCATCTACTGGGTGGATACAGGAAGACCACCCAAAACCTTTCACCAAGCCACTGCCTAGTCAGCTCACAGGACTGAATCTGACACGCCAACTCAGACTCCTGTTTCTCTCCTCGGATGTGATATGCTGATGACAGTGAGAGCAACAGTTTTGTGCTCTCTGAATGGACTAACAGTGACTTTTCCCTGATTGGACAAACACCTTGCTGTCTTGAATCATTCACAGGACAGTGGTTGCTGAATGCAGAGATATCTACTGGGAAGAGCTGAAGGACTGTACAACTGACGTTTGACCTTGGATCCAACATTCACTTTGCCAAGGCCACCCACCCATTGATCACTGTACTTTAATATGATATAGAAAAGCTTTTAAGACTAACCTTAGTGGACATGAATGGTCCTTTTAAAATAACAAAATTAATTAGGCAAACGAGGTGTGACTGTGTACTGTTTACACCCTATAGAACAATAATATGATGTGTTTATAACTCGTTTGCTCTCTCTCCTGGACAATAGGCTAAAGAATTTGTTCCATGACCAAAGCGTGAGTGAAACAAAAGATTGGTAAGAAATTGAAGTTTCTAAAATGTCCTGTACTCTCCATCCATGTATGCCTACTCTATAGACATTAATGCTAGACTTATGTCCGTTTTGGGACATCATTCCACGACACCATGATAGAGAATTATGTGTTTATGAACTGACTGAAAATATCTTAATGCACCAGATAAAGATGGTCTTTAGGACCTACTGATGCTGGTTTATTTACTAAATTGAATCGATAATCTTTAAGTTACAACTAAATGCATTTGTCTGAATATTTTAATAGTTAAAACTAAATTGTCTGAAATTATGTCTAAAAGCTGAAGTGAATTGGGTTTCGATCCTTTCTCTTGCTCTGCTCCTGGCGTCAATCCGTGAGCAGATCGAGAGGAAACTCTTATGAACTTGAAACAGGCCATTTGGATGCCTGAGATCAGACTCCTCTTTGATTCCACGGGAATCCAGTGGACACTGATCTTGAAAATGTATGTTATAATCCCTATTGAAACCATCTACACTCATTAGTTTGTGTACTCAGGTTGGAGGTGACTGTTATTCTCACTTTGGGAGCCGCTGTGAGCTCTTTCCCAGCCTGTCTGATGGTCCTCTGCCGCGATTGGACTGAACCAGTGCTGGTCTGATCCCTTTTGAGGCCACTCCCAGGACCTCACATGCTGTCCAGGTCTCTCACTCGCCCTGTCGACCCATTTAAACCCGCCTTCAACCTCCCTGGACTGAACCTGACATTTGTTATTTTGCTATTGTTTTCTTTGTTATGTGGGTGCAGAAGGTATTAATCTCCAGTGAAATTGGAGTTGGTTTGTTGTGTTTCCTGTACAAGGATAGAGGTTTCACTTGTTTATGCATGTTTACATGACTCTTTATTGGACTGAGTTTTCCTCAGTCCAAGAGGGGGTGTTAATTATATGGGAAAATTATTATAATTTGGTTTATTTTGGCATGGGAAAGAACTGATACAAATATATCTAAAAGATAAACAAACGAAAACATAAAGTGACGAATTGACAAATGTTATGGCCAACTAAGATTTCGGTTTCAGATAGGTAAATTAATTTATAATACTCTGTTTTTGACGTTTGCTGTGATTCTGAAGTGCACACAGAATCTGTGGTAAATGTGGGAAACAGAAGCTAAAAGAGAGTTTTTCTCTGTAGATTAATGAAACCTGAATTTCTGAATTTTCCAGATAAAATTGACCCTAGCATTCCAACAGATAGATTAAGTTAAATAGGTTTTTGAGTCCAGCCATAATTTGCAAGATTAGCTGGCATGGTCGTTCTAACGGTGAGCGGCCCTGATGAGAATTTTTGTTTTTGTAATTTTCGTCTGTTCTTTTGTGTTTCTGTTACAGATCTCTGTTGGTTCCTTGTCTCGGTGGGTGCTTGTGAGTGGTCGTAATTGTGAGTTTTTGACCCAAATTAATCAATCAAGTTTTATTTCTAAAGCGCCTTACAATAATCAAAGTTGACCAAAGCATAGTGATGTAGAAAATATAGCGGACGCGGAGGGAGCATGAACCGAGACAACGACCTGACAGAATCAATACGGGGAGGAATTCGAGAGCCCCTCCCGAGCGGAGGAGCTCCCGCTTTGGCCCCATCGGCCCCTCCTCCATATGTACAGAGCGGGGCGTCCGGCTCCACTTTTTACACCCAGTTAATAACCCTTCATGGACTGGTGGACGTGGCGGCTGCGAACTTGTTATCAGCGGAAGAGCATAAAAATGGCCATGCCCGGGTGCCCGCCTAAGTCTAACTCAGCGACCTTGCCTGAGCGGACTTACCATCGAGGGTCTACATTAAAAACACCAGGACCTGTTGGACGCTCCCAGATACTTAGGACCTTTTGAAGTGACTCAAAGGACTGCCACCGCAGTTAAGGTAGAGGGGCGTGACAACTGGTACCACTGGTCACACTTGAAGCCCTGTTCTGAGAAAACCGGCTTACACTGGACTCATACGCATCCCGGACGGTTGACACATCCTGACGAATATGGTAGTGGGTCTAACAGCCCCACTGAAGGGGGTGGGGGACACCAACCCCGACCCACACGGTCACAAAGACATAAAAAAGACTAACAAATATGGACTTAAGGCCTGGGTTTTAAAACCAGGACCTTTTAAGGTGTCCATACGGGGTGTGGGGCCTGACACTTGCTCTTTGCTTGCTCATCATACCAACAGTAATAAAAATAGACGATCCACATAGTGGTGAGGGACGGGTCAGAGGACACCCTATCAAAGAATTGAAATTGGCCCTCTACAAGGTATGCAAAGAAGTAGGTAAAACACCTGGAGAAAATCTGGTCATCTACTGCAACAATGCAGGTACAATGTTGGTGAAAATGAGAGAAGCAGTGTCGGACCAACACACCCTAGACTGGATTACCCATTGTACAGAAAAAATGATAAAAACATGGGAAAACAAAGAAGGAACAAAATATGCTGTTTTGAAACCTGTGATTTATGATGTATCTAACATGTCTGTTTCCACAGAGGGAGATGGATCTAGGAAGCGACGGTCTTTCAATATGGGGGGTCATACACCAGGAGAGAATAAATGGGTAAAATTAGCTAAGCACACGGCCATGATTACCAACTCAACCCTGCAGGTGGGAAACCGTACCCTCGGTCAATCATACGTACCTTTCTCTGATGACGGCGGCCGTAAGCCCCTGTTCGGAGATGGGAAAGGATTTATCGCCACGCTGATCCCTATGATCGGTGTGGCGTCCTCCATGCAGCGTCTAAATGAGGTATGGTGGATCCTGGAGGACCTAACTGAGGTAATAGGCGACATCTTGGACCAAATGGAACGGAGTCCAGAACTTAAGGCAGTGGCTGTTGTGGTTATGCAAAGTAGAGTGGCGTTAGACGCCATGTACGCTGAACAGGGTGGTATGTGCGCAGCAGTTGGCCTTGACCACTGCTGTACATATATTCCCCGACGAAACTGGCAATTGGACAGCCATTAAAAATAAAGTAAAGGAACTCAAAGACTTCCTCGCGTCTCAAGAAGACCAGGGTCCTCAGTGGACCTGGCTAAATTGGTTAAATTCCGGTTCCTGGATCCATATCCTTCAAAAGGTGGGTATTCTTATAGGTGTAATGCTCTTGTTTTGTTGTATTTTGTTTTGTTGTGTTGTGCCTCTCATTCGCAGCATGGTCTCCAGGGCTCTGGGTTCCACTGGAGGCATCTATACGATGGGTGATGCGTCTCAGGGGGACACGGAGCTCGGGACAAGGGAAACGCCAGAAGGGGGTGGTCCCAGCCTGTACTTGGAAAGAGTACGGCAGGCTTTGAGATATGAATGGAACGACCCCCGACAAGGCTGTGATGGAGAATATTGTGGTGGAGATAATATCTAAACAACACTGTTCGGTGTTGTTGCGCTTGCTGTGTTTTGTGTGCAGGAATGTTTATTTTTGTGTCAATCAGAGACGGTCCCAGGGGGACGTAAAAGTTGACATGTACCGTTGACACGGGATAAAAACCAGCTAAGTTCCGCCTGGAAAGATTAGTAAGCGGAAGTTACACATGGGAAGAGAGAGATGATTTTGAAACCACTCAGCGGCTGGTTGAGTATGCCCTACATACAGTGAACATGTTTTTTTGGTGTTATAATATGTGAAATTGTACTGTGATTTTTGATACAGGCTGTACTTTTGTGAACTTGAAAATATTATGGTTTTGTTGTCCTCCTTTGGGAGGTCAAAAAGGGGGTCTGAAGAGATAATATTTTTATACGATGTTTTGTTCCTTTGGCTATTTAGCAAACTAACCAAAAGTTGTCATTCAGTGCAGAAAGGTGTGGGTTCCTCAGAATCTTTTGTTTCAAGACACAGCAACCCCCACCCGGTCCACTGGCCATTTGGACAGAAGGGGTCAAATTACGACGGAACTGAATGGACAGCTTTGGGGAGCCAATGGGAAATCTTGTGGACAATGGAATGTGGAGTGCTGTGCTTCCCCAGGAAGAGTCAGTCTGCCCATGGGAACGATTGGAGGCAGACTCACGATGGATAGGAAAAACAGAATTCTGTATTGAGATGACATGTTAGAGAAATAAACGTTTAACTTGTTTAACTCCTTGATGTGTCATCAATTCCTGGTATTTAATTATTAGTTTATGTAGAGTAGTTTTTGACGACTCTCAACTCCTCCTCCAGTTTGAATACGCGGTGTTGTCAATTAAAGGTAATGTTAAATAGGGAAAAAGTAACCGCCGTCGTAGCGGTACTATTTTATTGTGTACAGCGACAACACAGGAAAACGGCTGTTTTTCTTTAGATGGAACTTCCTTTTTTTGAAAATGAAATACAAAACACGTTTCAAAACTCTCTATCTCTTTTGCTCTCTTAATTTTTGTTTTACTTGTTGCACAACACTGGAAATAAAATGTTACACAGTTTTGAAAAGAATATCATTTAAATGTCATTCTCCACCGATTAAGGCCATTTTTATAGCTTTGGTCCACTCTTTCACGCTTGTTGCCCGGCATATTGACCATTACAGTTCAGATGTCAGAATCAGAATCAGAATAGTTCTTGGTACAATCGGACCGAGGTCTGTCGGTCTGTGAACCATTGTTATAAACCAGGGATTTGAAATAATGTCACAAGAAATATCCATAGGGGCTAAACGAGGCGAGCCTCCGGGCCAGTTTATGTCCCCTCTGAGGGAGGTCAGCCGCCTGGGGAAAGCTTCTCTCAAAAAATCCAAAGCTTGCGTCAATACTGGTTATGGCCCCGTCTCGGTGAGGCCACACATTGTCCAGTTCCATTTCTTCTAGAGCAGGCCAAGAAACAGCAACATGTGAATCATTGTCAGCTCCCGCTGGAAGGGGCTGGATGCACTGGTGTATGAATGAGAGAGTGAATGGATGACTTGGCCTGATGAAGGTAGAAAAGCGCTATATACAGTGGGATGAAAATGTGTGTGAACGGTATAGGCGCATTGAGTTGCCTTGTGTACGAAATGCGCGGTATAAATAAAGTTGCCTTGCCTTGCCTATTCAAAGAGCGCGTGGATGCTCCACTGCACTACTGGATAACTATACTGTGGACTGATTAACCCAAAGTTGAATAGTCTGGGAGGAACACACAACGTCATGTGTGGAGGAAAAATGGAGCAGCACACCAACATCAAAACCCTCTCCTCACTGTGAAGTCTGGGGCAGGAGCATCGTGGTGTGGGGCTGTTTTGTTTCCTCAGGGCCTGGACAACGTGCTATCATCAATAGAAAAAATAATTCACAAGTTTATGAAGATATTTTGCAGAAAGACCCAAGACATTCACAACATGCACGGAATAAGTAAGTGAACCCTTGTATTAAATAGCTGGCTGACCCTTCTTTTGTAGCAATAACTGCTTTTGTGTATAGTTGCAGATTAGACGCTCAATCGATCAGGATGAATCTCGGACCATTCCTCTTTACAAAACTGCTGCAGTTCAGCGAGATTCCTGGGTTCACTTACTTTTTCCTCCCTGTCCAGTGAATGTTTACATGTCACGGCCAATAAAAATATGATAAAATGAAAATGTTTGGGTGATATTAGTTTAAGCAAACACTGTTTATTCATTCCTGTGATTTTGATGAAGATCAGACCACATGTTATGCCCAATTTAGGCAGAAATGCGAGAAATTCCAAAGCGTTCACATACATTATCCTCCCACTGTAAGTTGAGCCCATTTACCATTTCAAAATGGACGCCCCGCCCTGTATTTATTGCAGTGGTGAAAACATATGAAACCTGGTAGACAAATTTCAGCATAACTTACCTCCAGCCAATGAATGCTTCCGTGAGGGCCGCACCTCCTCAGCCATCAGCGTAAGCGCTGCACCTCCGTAGCAGCCAATCATCGCCCTCGGTCCCGCTTTTAAGCCCCAGCAATCACGGTCCGTTCGCTTCCCAGCTGCGCTGCCACCCACCTCCGCCCCGGCTCCACCTCTACTACCCACGGCCTCTCCCTGCTGCATCCTTCACGGGTCTCCTATTGCTGCGTTGCAGGCGACATCACAGCATTCCAAAGGCCAATATTATTATATGGAGGAAAAATTATTTTGTTTTTGAGGACATTTTTGCTCTTAAACCGAGAGATCATGGACCCAGTGACTGATAATAATCATTTTTTGTAATTCATACTCTTTCTTTTGAGCTACGACTTGTGAAAGTGTAATGTTGTTAATAGGAAAAACTGGGCCCTTTTTTTTTTTTTACGTCTGATGCTGCGGATGTAATTCAGAAAATGTATACAGCCAGGCTAATAGTGGTCGTGAATGGTATCGCGATCCAAAACGTGGATGGTTCACAAACAGCCCAACTATATGTGTGAGAGTTCTGGATACAGAGGTCTGAAAACACTGCGAACACCATCAGCATTCGGAGGCGGCGAGTCACATTTCCATGCCGAGTTGCTTACATAACAGGTGCAGGGGTGTTGTTGCGGGACACCACGGGTTCAAATGGAGGAAGTCACGGAGCCAATCGGCAGCGGCGTGGGAGCCCGGGTTACAAGGCGCACGTCACGCACTTGGCTCCCGTGTAACGTGTGTGCAGCCGTTTACGCGACTCGAGCGTATTTCCGACTGCAGCGCGCCGGTGCCTGTCTTGTTTCTATGGCGACGCACACTGGCAACGAAAAGGATGCCCAAGAATGAATCGAAAAAGGCTCTGATGCAATTTGCGCGTGACTAATTTCGTCACTTTGCCTCTTTATGGGCATCGCTTGTCTGAAACCGTCAGGGTTCCTCGCCGTCCGGGCCACACTGGTGAGCCAAAATATAACATGTGTAAGAAAATGGACTTGGGAATAGCAAACACACCCACAAAAAAGCAAAGAAATTTTGATTTGTTGTTCCTTTATTCTTCCTTACACCCTTTACGCCAATGTGTCCCTACCAATTTATTTTAAAAGAAAACTTATTTTCAATGATAATTAGCTGCTTATGAACACAATACACCACTTAATACCAGTAAATCTGAGTTTAGCAGATCATTTTCTAAATAGTTGGCTGCACTTTAGAGTAAGGGGGTACTTTGATTAGAAATTAAGGACTCAAGGGGTACTCGAGACAAAAGAAAAAAGGTTTGGAAACCACAGATGACTCAAGTAGACTCAAGAGCCTTCACTGAAGTTGGAAACCACTGTTTTAAGCTACATGACAAAAACAATGATTCTGCTTAAATACAAAGGGTCTGCGGAGATGTTTCAGACGCCAAATGAGACTCAATGTGGAGTCATGAAATGTAATTATGTATTTGATTACTTGGACAGTGCATGTTAATGAACAGACATAATGCATAAGTGTAAACATGTTGAATAGTAGTCAAAGGTTCATTTTCATTAGTATAGTCCCACGGGGTCACAATACATCACCAAACACAATTTACATAAAAAACACTATATACACATTCGATTTCATCCATCCATCCATTTTCTTCCGCTTTATCCGGGGCCGGATCGTGGGGACAGCAGTCTCAGCAGAGATGCTCAGACTTCCTGATCCACGCACACCTCCTCCAGCTGTTCTGGGGGGACCCCGAGGCGACACCAGGCCAGCTCGGAGACATAGTCCCACCAGCGTGTCCTGGGCCTTCCACGAGGCCTCCTCCCAATAGGACATGCCTGGAGCACCTCCCGAGGGAGGCGACCAGGAGGCATCCGGAACAGATGCCCTAGCCACCTCAGCTGGCTCCTTTCAACGTGGAGGAGCAGCGACTCTACTCCGAGCTCCTCCCGGGTAACTGAGCTCCTCACCCGATCTCGAAGGGTGCGCCCAGCCACCCTGCGAAGGAAACTCATTTCGGCCGCTTGTATTCGCGATCTTGTCCTTTCGGTCATTACCCAAATCTCATGACCATAGGTGAGGGTGTCACAATACATCACCAAACACAATTTACATTAGATCAGTAGATCGATCGGTAAATCGAGAGCTTTGCCTCAGACTCAGCTTCCTCTTCACCACAACGGTCCGATACAGCGACCGCATCACTGCTGACGCCGCACCGATCCGTCTATCGATCTCACGCTCCATCCGTCCCTCACTCGTGAACATGACCCCGAGATACTTGAACTCCTCCACTTGGGGCAAGGACTCCCCACCGACCTGAAGCGGGGAAACCACCTTTTTCCGGTGGAGAACCATGGCCTCAGATTTGGAGGTGCAGATCCTCATCCCGGCCGCTTCACACTCGGCTGCAAACCGCCCCAGTGCAGCTGGAGGTCCTGATTTGATGAAGCCAACAGAACAACATCGTCTGGAAACAGCAGAGATGAGATTCTGAGGTTCCCAAACCGGACACCCTCCGGCCCCTGGCTGCGCCTAGAAATTCTGTCCATAAAGGTAATGAACATTCGATTTACATTCATCAAATCACACTAGCATTCAGCACATTCACCTCCTTGCTCGTCTATTGCACAACCTCGTCACTGCACACGTCACATAATCCCCGCTACAAAGACTACAATGACATTCACACTATGCATTATCCACGTAATAATCAGCCAACATACATTTTACGGAAAGATCCCCAGCCATCGTTATTTACAATTGTTTTGACGCTCAGTCCGGAAGGTTTCACAGTCCCCTCTTTGAATGTATGTCACCAGTGCTTATAATGTCCTTATGCTGGAATATTGAGTCACAGAGCGTGGACATGTTGAGCCTATAACTTCTTTCGACTCCAGCACCGGGGTTGTATTTGCAATTCCGTTTTATCTTCGTTGAACATGGAGCCTCCGTCTTAACGTTGCGCTGTTTTGAATCAGCCGCTTTAGGCTAAACTGGAGCCACTAAAGTGAGACGATGACGGACTTTCAGCCGTTTGGAGATTTTCTGTTTTTGGAGATGCCTTTCCAAAACTCTGTCTCTCTGACACTGAGTGGTATCGGCCTCGAGCTCCGACTGAAATCATGACGTGACGATCGAGAATGTCCTGAACACAACTTACAAAAAGATAAGTGATATTTTTTTTCTCTTTTGAGCGAATTGTAAGCACTGCAGTTTTCACTTTTATCCTTGCTCCTCTTTCAGTTGAATCCCACAAAGTCACCGTGCCCACCGGTGATCAAAGCGCTCTTTATCTATGTAGCGCAACACCAAGGCCATTCTCCCTCTCTCAGGCTCCGTCTCCCTCCCATTTGGCACAACCCGAACCTCCAGACCTCGTGACACTGTGTATGCCCCCCAGCTGACTGTAAACAACCCCCTATCTATGGGAAAGTGGACTTTTCCTGTCGCATCTGCCTGTAATTGCCGTGCTCCGCTCCAGCGCAGACACGGGGGGGCTAAATTAAGAGTCATTTTTTACGGCACGGCAAATGAGCCACAATTTACATAATATATTTCACGTCATTGCAGATAAATTGTGACGACTTTGTGCATTTCTGAATTTAAAATGGAAAGGCACAGTTCATTATACACGGTATTGCTTTGAACGTATTATTCACAAAGCGTTTTTTTTTTTTATTGACTCAGTGAAATATTGCACGGTATAGCTTTAATAAAGTGAAAAGTGGAAGTGCTTTTTCCCACTTAAAAAAAAAAAGGCACATTCTTTATGCTTTTTTGCGGCTTACCAGGCCTGTTACTCAGCCTTTTCACAGAGCGCGGGGAACTGACGGTGTGCTGCCTTCACATGCTTTCAAAACTCCAAATGTTCTGCTTTTGAAAAATAGACCTCTGTCAGAGCAAGTGAACTAGTTTTACCATTACGTCAAAAAATTGAGTGCAGCAAAAATGATTCTCTAAGTGAGTATCCTCTGAAGAATGTTTGTTAATGTTTCCAATTTCGTGACTTAACACTGTAATATGCAAAAAGCAATAAGCCCGAAGCAAGCATTGTTGTGTTCGATCCATTCTGATAATATGTGCAGCCATTCACTGAAGGGAATGAGTAGCATTATGCCTGCGAGGCCCATTGTACTGCCATGTTCAAGACCATTTTCTGTTGTGTTGATGCGTCTCTTCAGGTTTGTACATGATGAAATACTGCATTATGTAACCGTGACACTCTACATTGTATTAAGCCTGTCTCCAGTTACACATGCACTGGGCATTCAGAGAGTGACAGATCTAACCGTAACCGTGTGATCAAAAGTGTTTTTACTAATGATTATTTGTATGCATTCATTTATGCATACATAAACCCATAAGGAAAACCATTTATTAAGTGAAATGTGGCTTTAATTCTGCATTATTCACCTCTTCAGTGCGTCTTCCCTGTTGAAACCCACAAAATTATCTATTAAATAAAGATCTATTTTCAGCTGGAAAAAAGCACTCTTCACGGAAGGACAAACACTCTGAAGTAGTTTTATTTTTATAAAAAAAACCTTTTTAATATTAAATAAATAAATACAGCACTTTGAACACAATAAGTTATTTTGGACATTTTGTTTTTTCGCCTAATAGCTTCGGACCAGAAGATTCGTTCAGGTCCGGTTGATTTTGTATTTTGTCTTCCCACAAGCTCCTAATAAAATGCTAAACCCTCATGTCCATCATATAAAAAAAAAGGAAAAGTCACAGTTTTCAAATGGTGTTCATACATACAGTAAATACACTATACAAAACTTACAAATGTACAAGAATCTTTTTTTTTTTTATTATCTCAACTTGACTCCATGACATTCATTTGCATTGCCTTTTTTAATTCTATACACATTGACGCCAGATCCAGCCTAGCGTTTTATTTAAAGGGCCCTTATTATGCTAAAACTTTCTCTTCTTTATAGCTTTTAACCATGTCATAATGTTCCCTCGTAAAAAAAAAACACATAACTATTAGTTGATTAAACGTCTCCTGCTCCTCCTCCATTCTCAAAACACTCTTGACACCCTCTATCTTATCCTTTTAATTTTAGAACTTTAATTGCCTCCATTAAAAAAATAAAAAACACTTTCTATTATTTTTTTTATCCATGGATAAAGCCAGGGCTTGACATTTTTTTTTTTTTTTATTCACTGTCCATTTTGGCTAGTCTTTTTCAAATGTTAATAGCTGCCACAATCTAGTTACTTAGGGCGTTCTTGCTTTTATTGGTTTTAAAATCAATCTACTGAATGCTACAAAAACATGTCAAGTTGTTTTTTTAAACTCAACTGTCAAAGGGACTAAGAGTGAAAGAGTTACTAGCCAAGGTAAACATCTACAACATCTATCAGTGTTTAGCTAGTAGCTAATGTCAAGCCCTGGATGTAGCATGTATGGTTTCAGGCATAACATAAGATCTTTAACGAACATTTTCCCAACAGTCATTTGTGCTAACATTCTCCAAACCCCTCTTCTTCCTCTCTTCAACAGTCCAACGTACAAAACAGCCCTTTTGTTGCATCCGCCTCCCGTGTGCTACATTGCATTGTCCTTTACAGTACGTCCACGGTCTGGCTCGCGTGGGTTATGCTAATAGACTTGGCTCAGGTTGGTCCCACACATTTGAACGGTCCCCTTGAGGCGCTGAAGGTTTGTCTAGCTAGCTCTAGCGCAGTTCCGTTTTTTTAGCTACACCTCTGCATCAGCATGTTGAGCGAGTAGACCATCCGCTCGCGCAGGTCGGTCGGGCAGCCGGACGTGAGCAGGGAGCTGAGCTTGAAGCTCTTGGAAACGCGGTCCTCGTTGATGTAGGTTAGCATGTAGTCGTCGCGCTGGCAGCACAGGATGATCTTTGTGTGGTCGTGGTAGAAGTTGACCTGGAAGTAGAAAAAATAACTACATTTAATGCAAAGTCAATAGAAGAAAGAAGACGTGATCAAATTAGGTTTATTTTAATTTTGATTGAAACAGTGTTGTGGCAAGTATATTTGGACTGTCTATTTTCAACAATTCAGTTTACACGCTTGAATAATCATTGTGTATAGAACCATAAAACAGTAACTTAACGAAAAGACAGCATTTTTTATTTTTCATTCAAAACCACTCTCATACTGATTCATCTTTCTTGCTGTGGAGGAGCCATGCTTTCATTGTCTACTGGTTATGTAATGAACAGCTTAGTAGCTTTTTTTTGTCGTTGTTGTTGCTTTCAGCCATTGAGTCAACATAAAAGTGCTAAACTAATGAAGCCCAGGCCATTAACGGTGTCCAAATGTACCCACAAAAGAAAGCTCGCTAGACTGACGCTAAATCAAAGTGTAAATTGCATCAATTCTTACACCACGTAACGTTCAAGGTTGTTTTTTTTTTCCTTCCTAACAATCTGCGAAACAAATACAAGCTGCAGGCATTGAAATAACTTTTTGGTTGATGTGCCACCTTGGGAGTATCTACGGCCTTGTGTCTCTTTTTATGCTAGCAGCAGCCGCGCATATTTACAGGGAAAAAATGTAGCCCAAACTATACAGTACGGGGAATACAGGAGCTAAAGATTATGCAACGTTAGCTGTTGCTAAGTTGCCAACCCTAGCTGGAGTCTTTTACATTTTACAGGAAATGAAAAGCCCTGTAACAGACGTTTTTCTGTTTCAATTAAAAAGGGAGTGAGTAAAGTTTAAACTGCATTCCTAACATACCAATTCTTCACAAGAGTTTATGAGCGCAACTTTACGGTCACGCTAATGCTAACATCAACTGGCCCGCTAGCTCAAGTCCATTGAACAAACGCAAGAGCAAAAACTTAATTCCGCAAATAGAAAAAACAAAAATGGAGTACAGGGCATTTGATTGGCAGGGTTGAATAAGTAATGTAAGGTCGTCTGCTGAGAACATTTCCAAAATCGGTGGAGTCTTATGAATGGTGTTACCTGGAAAGTGCCATCGTTGAACAGCATCATGAGGGCGCGGTCCGACTTGAGCCACTGCAGCAGGAACAGCCGGGGCATGTGTGCGTCTGTCATGGTGCCCAGGTCCCCGCCCTGAGTAAGCAAAGGAGTAACCACGTTAATATCCGGCAGGCTGGGACATGAATGAACCACTGCTACTGCTAAGAAGAAGCTAATACCACAACTGCTGCTACTGCTGCTACTGCTACTACTGCTGCTACTGTTACTGCTACTACTGCTGCTACTGCTACTACTGCTGCTACTGCTACTACTGCTGCTACTGCTACTACTACTGCTACTGCTACTACTACTACTACTACTACTACTGTTACTGCTACTACTGCTGCTACTACTGCTACTACTACTACTGCTGCTACTGTTACTGCTGCTACTACTGCCGCTACTACTGCTACTACTGCTACTACTGCTACTACTGCTACTGCTAAGAAGAAGCTAATACCACAACTGCTGCTACTGCTGCTACTGCTACTACTGCTGCTACTGTTACTGCTACTACTGCTGCTACTGCTACTACTGCTGCTACTGCTACTACTACTGCTACTGCTACTACTACTACTACTACTACTGTTACTGCTACTACTGCTGCTACTACTGCTACTACTACTACTGCTGCTACTGTTACTGCTGCTACTACTGCCGCTACTACTGCTACTACTGCTACTACTGCTACTACTGCTACTGCTAAGAAGAAGCTAATACCACAACTGCTGCTACTGCTGCTACTGCTACTACTGCTGCTACTGTTACTGCTACTACTACTACTACTACTACTACTACTACTGCTGCTACTGCTACTACTGCTGCTACTGCTACTACTGCTACTACTGCTGCTACTACTACTACTGCTGCTACTGCTACTACTACTGCTACTACTGCTGCTACTACTGCTGCTGCTGCTACTACTGCTACTGCTACTACTGCTTAGGGTAGGGTGACCAGATTTTCCACCTAAAAAACTGGGACAATATTCAGGAATAGGCTACAGGGGTTCCAAATCTGAACTGTCTTTACCCACGAGGAATGGTTAAACTGTCGACGACTTATGACATGCACCTATCTGCATCTTGAATTGGGATTTTGAATTGGTTTACACTTGGTAATTGATACTCCCACGGGCAAAAGACATACATTTTCAAGTGAAGTATGCTATTTAGGACTACATTGGCCAAAACCGGGACAACTGGGACCAATTACGAGTAAAACTGGGACAAATCAATGGTTTTGGAGAAATCTATTGGGACGTGGGACAAAGGACTAAAAACTGGGACTGTCCCGGGTAAACTGGGACATCTGGTCACCCTAGCTTAGGGTGACCAGATTTCCCAACTAAAAAACTGGGACAATATTCGGGAATCGGCCGCAGGGGTTCCAAACTGTCTTTACTTCCGATGAATGTCAAAACCGTCAACGACTTATGATATGCAACAATCCGCATCCTGAATTGGTTTACACTTGGTGATTGATATTCTCACGGGCCAAAGACATTAATTTTCAAGTGTAGGCAATGCTATTTCGGGGCAACATTGGCCAAAACCGGGACAACTGGGACAGTTTACGAGTAAACTGGGACAAATCAAAGGTTTCTGAGATATCTATTGGGACGTGGGACAAAGGACTCAAAACTGGGACCATCCCGGGTAAACTGGGACATCTGGTCACCCTACTGCTACTGCTACTACT
Organism: Proterorhinus semilunaris; assembly: GCA_021464625.1. NCBI lineage: Eukaryota > Metazoa > Chordata > Actinopteri > Gobiiformes > Gobiidae > Proterorhinus > Proterorhinus semilunaris. The sequence goes on from CM038345.1 coordinate 7,515,147, forward strand.
GCTGCTACTGCTACTGCTACTACTGCTGCTACTGCTGCTACTGCTACTGCTACTACTACTGCTACTACTGCTGCTACTGCTGAAAGGGTTAGCAAAACAGTATAAAAACAACGCTTACATCCATGAGGTTCTCTTCCATGTAGTGGGAGAAGTATTTCAGGACCGTGACTTGGCCCACAAAGTGCTCTGGAACTTCGCACGTTGGGAAAACGGAGCGCTGGCCCAACTCTGCGTAGTAGTGGATTGTTCTTAAAAGAGAAAAAGAAATAAACATGAATATATTTTTGTTTTTGTCAACCATCCTCTCGCTATATCGTCACCTCGCACAAGCTATAAACTTTAAAAACTTTAACTTTAAGTAAGGTTAGCTTTCTTAAAGGGTGCGTACTTTCTGTCCGGCAACAAGCTCATGTGCGTCCCATTGTTGAATAGCACTCCCACGGTGTGATCGGACAGTTGGTAGCCGAAGCCGTACTTGTTGGAGTAGTCCACCCATTTAGTCACCCACTGGAGGTTGCAAGTGCTTGAGTCCTGGGGCACGGTGTCAGCTGTGGGGGGGGGTTTGACAAAACACAGAGGACAGTCAATGGCAGTTCACCAACACGACGTTTGCATAGCTCAAGTACGAAACGGATTAGTCACGGCTGGCGATAACGTACTCGCGAGGACTCACCTTTTGGCATGTTCTCTAAGCAGCCTCGCAATACGCTGGCGACCGTCTCTGCCACACTGCATGTCGTGTTGTCCTCCAAGCCTACGGGAGGGAAAAAACAGAAAACACATTTATTCACATTGAGCGTTACAGACAGTCAAATGGTCCCGAGTCCCCTAAATGGCATTCATGACAGGAACGTCATGTGACAGAAACCCACGAGGGGAATGCGCCGACGTTCCGGACTATGTGTCCCAACAAATTATAATTTGACACTCGTTTGGCTTCTACGGCCATGCTGTTGCCGTGCTGTGTCTCCTGTGTCACGTATCAGAGTAACATCATTGCTATTACGGCTGCACAAAATTGCAATATTCAGTAACTGTCCAGAATATTGCAATACAAAATATTATTTACAAAACCGTTAAAAGTTTCTAATTCTAAGTCAGAAAAGACAAAATATACCAAGTTAAGTCAAATACTTGATGACTGAAGCTGAACTTCTGTTCAATTTTCAGTTACATGAAAGACTAGGCATTATGCGATATATTGCGGATTCCTGATATGAATATTGCATCAGCTAGTGTTGCAAAAACAGTATATTGTGCAGCCCTAATCTGCATCATCTGTAATGCAAACATGGCAACACAGTGGCGCTAGAGTGCATTTCGCATTGTGAGACTAAGGCTTCCTGTGCATGCGTTGCAATTAGCATCAGACGTACATTCGCTACTGCTGCTGCAGCTCCCCAGGCTCCCTCTCACAATCAGGCGGATTGTGTCCTGCGACGCGGGGGATTGGCTCTCTGTTGCCGGGGCGACGGGGTTCTCGGCAGATGGCGGAAGCGGACCATTCTGAGGAGAGAGGCAGTGACGGAGGCTTTAGAATCGACCGCTCGTGCGTTCCTTATGAGTCAGCGCACTCCCACAGATGCAAAGCGGGAATAAGCTCCCGCGGATCTGCTCTCAAACTTGTGCTGAATGTGAAAGTTTAGCGTCTCCAGTGAGTCATAAAATTGTTGGCCCGAAAAAAAAAAAAGCACGCCATTTTGGTTAATGGGTGTTTACGCAGGTGGCAGCGGGTCAAATGCAGACTATACTCGTAATACCACAAATGCAATGAAAATCTGTGATTGCTGCAATTTTTGCACATCTTAAAAAAAACGAACTATGCAGAGGAATGAGGGGAAATTTTGGTTTTCAACGGATAATAGGAAAAAAAGGGCAACTGTTGAGCAAAAATTCCAGTAAAAAACGGTTGAGCAATATTATAATATTTCAACAGATTTAAATCACTGGAGGGCCCGGACTTCTCTTACCTCTGTGATTCTCCTGCTCTGCTGCTGGCTGATAACCGTTCTCTCCAGATTGTGTTGCAGTTTATAGATTTCCTCTTCCTCTTTTGTCAGTTTGTCTGTGGGAGGGGAAAAAAACAATGGCATTGTAAAGTTGTTTTGCCAATTGAAAATTCCCACGGCTGTCTAAAAGATACAGCAACATAACAATTTTATAACTAGACCATTTTTACAATTATTATCTATTAGATAAAAGAAAAGCATGCATTTGAAAACGTTAGTAGAGGATTTTTATACACAATATGGCCCAAGAAGATATTCCCAAACGAATGGCAAATTTTGACTTTTCAACAAGCAATTTTTCACTGCGATTAGCTTGCAGCCCTTGCACAGACTATCTACGGACATTATAATGAGCAGCTGTCTACAAACTAGATCCTCAGCGTTAGCATGCGTCCAAGCTGCACTCACAAATGTATCCCCAAGTACCCAATCATGCACTTACTCAGCGTCTCGAAGTACTTGACCTTGTCCCTCTTGCCCCCGAACAGCGCGGCCGCGGCCTTCTTGAAGAAGCTCTTGGCGGGGCTGGACACGTGGAAGTCCGGCGGGGAGTGGCAGCAGCTCGGGGACAGGCGCTCTGGACTGAAGCCCTGTGCGGACACGCGGGAAAAGTGGGTCAGCGCGTAACCGGGGGCGACGGGGGTCACCAGACCGACTCGATGAACTGAGAGAGGCCGGTGGTAAAAACGTTTTGCGTGAGCCCTTAGTGCATAGTATAAAGGATTCGAGTCGTCATCTATACTGGGTTGTAGTCGCCTCATGATGCTTTTGAACAAGCTGTGATTAGCTTGTTAGCATAATGATGGCTGATTTCAATAACAAAGTAAACCCCTCCTACTAGAACAGTATCACTCCAGTCTGCAGCTAAAGACATCATTAGTTGCTGATGAAGCCTCTTGAAGTGAAAAAAGGAGTTACAGATTGCGGCTTAACAGTGCGGGTATTGGCTGACCTGTGTGAAAAAGTCGTGCCGTAGAATGTGCTCCAGGTTGGGTCTGTCCTCGGGGGTTTTGGCCAGCAGGTTGCTGATGAGCTGCTTGGCCTGCGGTGAGAGCGACGATGGCAGGGAGTACCGGGCCTCCCGGATACACCGGTACGTCTCTTTAAGATTGGTGGTTTCGAAAGGCGGTCTCCCCAGCAGCATTGTGTACCTGAGGGAGAGAGAGCAATTAGTGCTACTTGTTCGCACATTTACCTTGTTCTTCTTTGATTGCATGTTTCCAAACTGTGTGTTTGTAAGAGCTGCTGTAACAGGTGAATTTCTGTACTGTGTCGTATGTCACCTTTACTACTGCATCTACCGTACAACTAACAGGGCTAGTACTACCGTTACAAATACCACGAATGCTGCTGCTACTACCTGGGTATTAGCACTTTTACAGGAGTAGACAGTGGGTTATTATGCTGTATTACTTGACAAGTTCATTCTGTAGCAATCCTTTCCTTCATTGGAACAGAGGGTATGCAAATGATGTAGCGAGCAACAGATGCCAACGTTCTGACACGTATTACTTGTTTTGACACTTGGGTGTTTTGCTTAGAAGGAAAATGGAAGTCTATCTTTCTGACAACGTCTCTCTTAACAAATGCTTTACTGTGGCCCCGTAAACAGCTCCAGACCACTCACATCACGCAGCCGAGCGCCCATATGTCCGACTCGCAGCCGTGGCCTTGTTTGTTGAGCACCTCGGGCGACAGGTAGTTGGGAGTCCCACAGATTGTCTTTCTCCGGTTGCCTGCCGGCTCCAGCTTGGCAGCGAGACCGAAATCCCCGACCTTCAGCTCCATGGATTCGCTCACAAAGAAATTACCTACGGGCGGGAAAAAGACCAGATCAGCGTTTGGGCATACGAGATCAAAGACTGCGATTCGACTCATAAAAGTGCTAACAAAGCTAAGTATCCACCCAAAACAGGGCACTACAATGTATCGCCAAATGACTGTTATCGAATACTTGTAAGAAGATGCAAGATTGCAAAATCACTCAGGTCTTCAAACTGGCTGAGATTTATACATGATTTTGCAAACAGACTAAACAAAAACGCATGGTGGCTTATAAGTTGAGTTTTAGTCATAATATTGCCAAATTTGTTCCATGTTGATCTTGTTTTAGTCCAGATTTGGTGGTTTTAAACCCTTGTATTGTACCCAAGGCCGTGGGAACCCAGGGTGCTGAGGGCGCTGCAGCACCCCCTGGTGGATAATTTGTGAACTGCAGGCAATATTAATAAATAGGAAATATGCACAGAAAAAGCGTTTTTGGGGTACATTTTGTCCCTCAGCACCCCCTAACTAAAACGTCTTCCCACGGCTCTGATTGTACCCTACCACAAATTGAGGAAAAAAACAACCAACATGCCTCTGTTTCTGTATGAAAAATTACTGCTTGGAAAAGGTTTAGTAAAATATCACTATAACATTGTTATAGCAATATTTGAGACAGTTATCAAATATCATGGAACCTTTCCCCTCTCACCTGATCCCTGCACACTTCCTAAACTTTCACAACCAAACACAAATCTCAAGCCTTTCACAGAAATGCAGAGTCTCTGCACAGTAGCCTATTTGCGATTTGCTTATTGCCACCGAGCCGTTTTCGTGCTCTACACAATCCTTCACATCTCTACTTGTCGTCAATGCACCGAGGTATTGTTACCAAACTATCATTTTGTCAATATCTCAAACTAAAATCAACCTAATTGGACAAAATGATGTAAAAAAAATTAATTAAATGGGTGCATGTATGAACCAGAAAAAAATACCTAACTTAAATGTTTTACTAAAGCACAGACACAATGATCTCCTCTACAAATGATTAAAGTCTTGAATTGCAGATGACCCCGATGACCCACATAACAAATGGCCAGTATTATGCCC